>WOXC01005561.1:0-427773 GCA_011680675.1 Gymnobelideus leadbeateri | reverse complement strand
GGAAGAGGCAGAGGTAGTTAGAGAAACAATACGTTTACCCTCAATGGCCTTACAACAAGGTTGGGCAAAGGGATGGAGAAGGCATGTACACAGATAAAGATAACACAGCAGTTCTTCCTGACTTTGGGGTCTTCTTGTGTTTGGGTTCTACCTCCTACAGACACAGATTGAAACCTCTCTAGGACTTAGAAAGTGGCTGGCAGGAGTTTCTGTGGCTGTGCCTGAGTTCTCCTCCTGGCTGCCAACCTGTTGATGATTCTTTCCAGGCTGAGCCTTGAATGATAGACAGACTCATGACTAGGCCCATCCAGCCTGGTCAGCTGGGTCTGAGCTTACACATCTGACTCATGGCCTTGGAGAACCCAAGGTCACCTACCATAGGGAGGCATAACGGACCATCCCATGGAACATGGGCAGATCTTCCCTTTCTTCTTCTGGCCAGAAGTGTTGGTGCAACTCCCTTGTTGTCCACCAATCAGGTGAGTCTATGACAATGGACCTTGTATGACTTCCATTTCTTAATGATATATCAGTGGAGAGCTGTAGTGGTGAGAAGAATGGTTAGTGCATAAAGGGGGATACAGATTTATAGAAACACTTGCATAAATACATATAGGGATAAGGATTAGACCTGGGATTTTATTAACATAGGGCACTCCTAGATGAAGAAATTCACTGTACCAATGCAGGTTGGCACCTTATTTACAACTTATAGAGAGATTCCCAGAGCACTGATGAGGGAAGTGACTTGCCCAGGGTCACACAGTCAGCATGTGTCAGAGATGTGACTTCAACCCAGGTCTCCCTAGCTTCTAGAACAGTTCTCTATACCGTAGGTTGTACATGAATCCATGAATCTCACTTTATGGGTTGGGATGTAAGAGAAAAAAATAGATTAAGAATGCTTATTGTTCAGAAGTGTTTACATGCATAAATACGCAGTGGATATACATACATGTGTGTTTATACATACATCATAAAATCATTTGAGAGAGTGGGATGAATGCCAACAATGCAGGAAAGGCTGATAAAGGAATGATTTCTGGGGGAACTTGGGCTGAGCCTGGAAGGAGGGTGGAATTCCAAGGGGGCACAGTTGAGGGGTAAGGGCATTGTAGGCATGGAGGATAAACTAGGTGAAGACAGGAAAATGGAATAGCAAGGAAGCCAATATGGCAGGAGCAGAGTTTGTGAGAGGGAACCATGCCTTGAAATCAAGCATTAGTCTTTCCAAGTACAGAAGAAGAAAGTGATGCTTGGATAGATGACAAAGAAGGCAGGCCAGTCTCAGTCCCAACCCAATGCTCTCTCCACTCTGTCCTCACTCCTCTCCCCCACCGTCCTACAGGAAGGACATTCTGGGAAAGAAGCCAGGGTAGTGACTCCCCCAAATTAATTTTTTTAATTGAATGCATTAATGGCCACAATTGCTACTTAACCCTATGACCTCTCTCATCTCACAGGAGCTCTGAGTAATGCCTAGTGGTTTCTGAATTTGCCACAGCTCTACTGTCTGCTCTTAATGTCTGAGTACCTTTCACTCAAACACAAAAAGCTCTGCGTTACTGTAAGAGGTGTGTGTGTATGTGTGTGTGTGTGTGTGTGTGTGTGTGTGTATGTACATTATCCCAATATTTCTCCAATGAGTCAGGCATCCAGGGAGTCAAACACATTCCCTGCCTCGTCCAGTCCCACGCCCTCTTCTTCCCTCACCACCTCTGTGGGAAACTCAGAAAACAGCTTATAAACCTTTCAAGACAATCTACAGCTTTTCTAACACTCACCCAAACCAAGGTAAGCAGGATTTTTAGCCAGCTATTCATTCATTTCCTTCAAGAATCTGTGTTTTCATGGGTGTGGGGTTACCCTCCACCAGCACAGATCACGACCCCTTCGAGCTTCAAAAACAGAAACAAATAAGTCGCTCTTTATGTGTGATTTGGGGGCAAGAGGGGTGGAATCTTTCAGCATTTGCAATGTGGCTTTCCACACTTATAGACACAGATTCACATAATCTCAGAGGAGGGAGGGATCTCAGAAGCTACCTGGGTGAGCCTAGGCTGAAAGAGAAACTCCATTATAACACAAACAACAAGCTGTCGGTCATCAGGGCCTTGCCTGACAATCTCCAGTAGACCTCACTCCCTTCCCAGGCAGCCCACTGGACTTTAGACAGCTCTAATCAAGGAGGTGGTCCTGACATCAAGCCTTCATTGCCCTCTTTTTTATAGGATGATAGATTGGAACCTGACCTTGGACCTTTAAGGTCATGTAGTTCAAGGTCAACTCAGCAAGCCTTTATTAAGCATTTACTATGAGTGCTGGGAACACAAAATCAAGCAAAAAGAAAGTCCATCCCTGACCTCAAGGAGTTTATACTCTAACAGGAGAAGATAACACAATCTGCAGTGGGGAAGCTGGCAGTGACTTACCCAGAGTTCCACAGAGGCACGTTCCAAGTGTCAGAGGCATGATTTGAACACTAACTACCATTTTATCCACTGTGTTATGTTGCCAACTCAACTTCCACCCACTGCTCTTGATTCAGGCACCAAGAAAGACAAGGTTAGTTTCTCTTCCACATAAGAGATATTTGAAGATGTATCAGATACCTGAAGATGGCTCCTGCCCTCCTTCACCACTACCCACTGCCGACCACCACCCATATCTTCTCTACTCCAGGCCAAAGATTTTCCATTCCTTCAATCCATCATCATTTGCATGAACTCAAGGCCATTGGTCATTCTAGTATATTTTCCAGACCATCAATGATATCTTCTCTAAGGTATGGTTCCCAGGATTAATATAGTCCAGATATGGTTTGACCAGGGCAAGATACAACCCAAATATCCCTACTGTCCTCAAAAGCAGCTCTTACTCCCTATGAACCATGTTATGGTATTGACAAGCTTACCTCCCAGTCCCCCTCAACCGTTTTCAAATAAGCTGCTTTCTAGTCATTCCTCCCCTATCTTAAATCATGAAGATGATTTTTGGAACCAAAGTATAAATTCATATTTGTCTCTGTTAAATTTCATCTCACTCAATTTAGTCCAATGATCAAACCTATCAAGATCTTTTGGAATCCTTACTATCATCCAGTGTATTAATGACTCCTCCCAGTTTTGTATCACTCACAAATTTGATTAGCATGTGCTATTCATTCTTATATCCAAGTCAATGATTTGAAAAAAAAAAGCAAACATTAAATAGAACAGGACCAAGCACGGATCCCTGGGGTACTCCACTGGAAATGACATCCAACCTTTAATAATTATTCTTTGGATTCGTTCATTTAACCAATCCATGTACCATATCTGAACATCCCCATCTTTTTCAGAAGAACAGGAGAGGCTTTATCATATTATAGAAAACTATATTTCCCTTAAGCTAGTCCTCAAATAAACAAATTGCTTAACAAATCCCATATACCAAGCCTGTCCAGGCTGTCCTCCACCAGACCTGAGACTGTTTCCATGCTTAGAACAGCCTCTGGGCACTCAGACTCAAAGCCAAAACATGACTTTAAATTTAAAAATTGTATCCCGGGGGTGGAGCCAAGATGGCAGAGTAGAAACAGTACTTCCAAGGTGCTCTCCTCCACACTACTTCCAAACCATGTAAAAGGGGACGCCAAACAACTTCTGGAGCTCTAGCACCCACAGAACAACACAGAGAAGCTAACCTCCTGCTGAGTACAGCCCAGCAGCCCTGCAGGGACCAGTCAGCACAGCACTCTGAGAGCAGGCAGCGTAATGCTCTGGGAACCGACAGTGCAGTGCTCCAGGAGCTGAGCCCAGGCCCACATGTGCCGTAGTTTTAGCCCCAGGGTGGCCGGGCCAGCAGCTAGCTGGAGGGACTCCAGAACACCAGCAGCTGTGGAGATTCCAGAATTATCAACACAGATATGCCTAGGACAAAGTGAGAGGTTAGTGCCCTATGGGCTTTGGGACCAGTATTTGGGGAACGCATCGGCTTCTTCCCCTGGGGGTGAGAAGCGGCTGAGGAGACCTGGCACAGTCGCCATTTTGCAGCTCTAGTGGCAGCTTCTGCTCCTGGCCTGCAAACTGTAGGGAGATCCAGCAATCAGTCTTGGGGGGTAATTGCTCTTGCTTTAACCTCCCTGGATCTGGATTGTGGTCTGGGGGGGAGGTCTGGGGTGGGTATCCAGCTTGCCAGAGCCTGTGGAGGCTCCCACAGAGGCCATCCAATTAATACCTCCAGAAGTTGTGAAGACCCCAACATTTGGGACGAAAGCTCCCCTGTCTGGTGGCAGAGTCCTACTGTAGCAACAAGCCCAAAAATCGAGTAATTAAATGGCAACATGCCTAGGCAAAGGAAACAAAATAAATAGAAAAATGCAACATTAGACTCCTGTTTTGGGGGCAAAGAGGATCAAAGCATGGAACAGGAGGAGGACTGTGAGGTCAGAAATCCTGCACCAGGGGTGGCTATGTGGCGCAGTGAGTAAGAGCTCCGGCCTCAGAGTTGGGATGACCCGAGATGAAATCTGGCCTCAGAAAATGAGCACCCACACATAAATAATGACTAGCTGTGTAACCTTGAGCAAGTTACTTAACCCCAATTGCTTTAAAAAAAAAAAAAAGAAAAGAAATCCTGCACCAAAATCCCTAAATGAAAATATGAGTGGGTTACAGGCCATAGAGGACCTTAAGAAGGATTTTAAAAACAAAATAAGAGAAGTGGAGGAAAAATTGGGAAGAGAAATGAGAAGGATGCAGGAAAAGTATGAAATGAGGGTCAACAGCCTGACTGAGGAAAACAACACCTTAAAAATAGACTAACTCAAATGGCAAAAGAGGCTCAAAAGGGCAATGAGGAGAAGAATGCCTTAAACAGCCGAATTTGCCAGATGGAAAAAGAATCTCAAAAGCTCACTGAGGAGATTCATTCCTTCAGAGTTAGAATGGAGCAATAACCTCCCAAATTCAATCATTCAGATCGAATTCAATCTCTCCAGACACTTTTGGTATGAATGGCATTTTGGTGTTCACTTTTGGCCTGCCCTGGAGGTTCTATAGCTGACCAGAGGAGTCAGGTGAATTTTAGACTCTCAGTGATATGGTGATTCTATTTTTTTTAAGCTTTTGTTTCATAAAATATCAATACTTGGATTGTTAGTTATGGACAAAGCCAGGGCCAGTAGGCATGTAGGGTAGGCATGATAAGCTGGTAAGAATGAATGACTGGGGACAGTTATGCAGCACAATGGATAAGGCACTGACCCTGGAGTCAGGAGGATCTGAGTTCAAATCTGACCTCAGACACTTGACACTTACCAGCTGTGTGATCCCTGGCAAGTCACTTAACTCCAATTGACTTGCCAAAAAAAAAAAAAAAAACAAATGAATGAATGAATGAATGACTAGGGACAGCTTTGCTGTCTTCAAACTTACTGAAGGGATGGTTCTTTCCCATCAGTCCAAGTGCTTTATTTAAGGCCCATCACAGCCCAATGGGCAAAATGGCTTTTGGATTTTGTCTGAGCCCCACTCACACTCCTCCTTTGCCCTCCTACTTCTCCCCACTGTCCCCCAGACCAGGCCCACCTCTCCTCACCATATGAGCCTTCAGGTCCCCTTTTCTGCCTGGTTTCCCTGAATTCATCGCCCTCCCCGCCATTCTGCTTGCCACACTTCCACCACACTGCCCAGCACTGTGCAAGCCTCCACAAGCCCCACTCAGGAATCCCCAGCATCTCCCTATCTCAACCACCTCCAGTCTAAGCCTGATTTGGTTTTCAAGTCCTCATTTTATCTCCTCGGCCTGATTATTCACCATCAGTCACTGCCAGTTCCAGTCTGCCTGACTCCTCACTGTCCCCAGACTATATGCAATGTTTGTTCCCTCTTCCATTCCCTTGGTCTGTGGTGCTCAGTATTCTAAAGTCTATGTCGGATACTCCCACCTCCTCTCACATCCAATCTGAACTATTCCTTCCAGGCCCTCCATAACTCTTCTCACCCCCAGAGAGATGGATAAACAGACAGACACACTGTAAGCTTGGTGAGGGCAGATCCCACACCTATTATTTACCCTCTTATGAATCCAATTCAACAATCATTTCTTCAACCTCTAGTATGTTCAAGGTACTACACTATGCACCATGTACTTGGGATGTCTAGGAAGAAAAAAAAATTGAAATAACTTCACAGATTTTTATCTGGAGGGGACCTCACACACCATCAAATTTAACCCCATCCTTTTACGAGGCCTACAGAGATGACATTCTTGTCTGGTCACACAACTAGTAAGCATTACAGGTAGAATTAGAAACCAGGTCTTCTGCCTCCAGAACCAACCCTCTTTCTCTGCTCAAGCCCACTGCCCCAGTATTAGACCTTAGTGGGGTATTCAGGGCTCTCAGCTCAAGGAGGGAGGGACTTGTCCAAGGTCACACAGCTGAGACAAAGCCAGGGCTCCAACTCCCAGGCCAGAGCTGCTTCTAATTTCTGCATTTTTCTTGCTGTAAACCCACATTAAAAGTCAGGCCCTGACAGGCCTATCCAGTGAGTCTCCCCAGACTCCAGCTCCTTGGATAGAAGAGGTCAACCTGTGCCTGAAATAACAAATTTGGCTAAGGCACCCATCTGTTTCACTTGGGTTTGTTGTTGTTTTGTTTTGTTTTTTTTAATGATCTGGAATTCCAGCTCTAAGGCCCCAAGGCATCCTTGGTGGGAAGTTAAATTGGGGATCCAGCTGTCCTAGTAAAGGAAGCAGCCCCACCAGTCGATAGGAAGGGAGACCTAGTCAGGTCAAAGGTTCCCTGAGCCCCCACCGTGCCCAATAAGGGGGCAAGGGGGCCGGGTGAGTAGTGACAGCCAGAGACAGACACAGCAACCACGAGGGGACCAATGGTAACTGATCTCCCTTGTCTGTATCTTTCACACTGGGATTTTTCATTTCACGGGTGATTGATGCCCCTTAAAGCCCCAACGCATTTTTCTTTTCATTGCCTGAGAGGTCATGTTCTCAGACCCCACCTCAAGGAGGAGAGCATGCCTCAGATCAGCTCCCGAAAGAGGAGTGTGAGATTAATTTGCCTTACAAGGACCCCATGACCCCTTTATCCAGCTAGGCCCAGGGAGACTGGGGAGAGGTGGGGAAGGGTATCAACCAAGGCAGCAGGAAGGATCCTAATTCAGACAACCTCTAGTTACAGGCCCCAATCCTTCCCTCCAGGCCCCATACCCTAAGACCAGCAAGGAAACTGGAGCCCGGGAGAGCTGCATCCTGGCCAAGCTAAGGCAGGCCAGGAGCCAGGAATGGGTGAATCTTCTTGCCTCCCCTGCTGAGACCCCCCCTACCCAGGGCTGAAGAAGGGGCCCTTGGCAGCCTGGCTGGCCCAGATTCTCTTTCTAATGTGAAGAGTCTTGGGCAAACAAAGGCCCACAGCCATGAGAGGACACCCCCCCAGTTAGACAAACAGCACCCAGTACCGGGCAAAGCCATACATGTCAGTCAAGGGAACCTCTCCACCTCTTGGGTCTTTGTGAGCTAATGAATGGGGGCAGCTCCCAAGGAAGGCATGAGAAAATCTTTCCACTTTTCCCTTTTTGCGTGCTTTTTTCTCACTTTCCCTTTCTTCATCCTTTGACCTCTGTCCTCCCTGCTCCCTTTTTCCTCAGTCAGCATCGTGGTACAGTGAGAAGAAGGTTGGGTGAGAGTCTGAAGACAGGAGTTCAGATCCTGCCTATGTTGCTCACCTCCTGTGTGACCTTGGGTATATCTCTTCACCTCTCTGAGACTCAGTCTCTTCATCTGCAAAATGAAGGAGGCTGAGTCATATAAATAGATAAAGTATTAGCTATTACCTATATAGATTATTTTGTAGATTTATATAGAGAGATTATTAGATATAGAGTTAGTAACAGACCACGCATTTTTTATGTGCCAGGCACTGTGTAAGCCCTAGAGACCCAAAGACAAGCAAACAAGATAATCCCTAACCACGAGAAACTTGCACTCTAATGGGAGAAGACAGTTATAGTAGCTAGCATTTGAACAGTGGGCTAAGCTCTTTACAAATATTATCTCATTTTGATGCCACCCTGAGAGGCAGAGGCTGTTATCCCCATTTTACAGTTGAGGAAACTAAGGTAGACAAAGGTTAAGCCCAGGGTCACAGTTAGAAAGTGTCAGAGGCTGAATTTGAACTCAGGTTTTCCTGACTCCAAACCCAGCATTCTATTCACTGTGGCACCCCCTAGCCACCTCACTAAGGAGGTGAAGTCCAGAGAGTGAATCCAACTGGGACTGAAGTGAGCCTCTCAAGAAATGGTCATCGGAGCTAAGGAAGGGCTCACAGATCAGGAGAGGGTGGGAAGGCTGCCTCCGGGTCCCTTCCAGTTCCAAAGCTACCTACCAGTGATCCTGTATATTATAGAGTCCTGGGGGATATCACCTATATACAATAACTCTTTGCATTTAGTTATAGTCAACAACTTTTAAAAGATTTGTCCCACATGGTCTTCATGGCTCTGTAAGCTACAAAGCTCCCTATGATACACTGGGCTGTCACACTCTTCAGCCCGATACTCTCCTGCTGCCTGCAGAATTTTCACTGATCCCCTTCACAATGGCCAACAAACACCAACAACCTCCCAAACACACACAAACTTTCATCCAGCCTATCCCCCTTCCTCCATCCCTCTAAAACTGAAAATGCAAAGGTCTGAGCCATAGCATAGATAACCCAATAGAACCAAAGAGTTTGGACCCAGAAGGAGGAAGGGGGGGATCGAGGATGAGGGGGGGAGAGAGGGGGAAGAGGAGGAGGAGGGCAGGGGGAGGAGGGGAGAGAGAAAAGGGGGAGGGGGAGGAGGGAGAAGGGGAGGGGAGGAGAAGACAATGACAGACATCATTCCCCACTTCATCCATGAGTGGGACAAAAGCCTGATCTTCCCCATAGCTTCTGAACTCCTAGGTCTCTGATAGAAAAATGGGGGGGGCGGGGGCGGAGACAGTGTTTGGGATCTAGTTAGAACAAAAGAAATGTCCTTCCCATGGGCCTCAGAATTCTATATCTGATACATTGAGATGCCAAAGTAGCAGCTAGGTATCACAGAGGATAGACTTCTGACCCTGGAGTCAGGAAGACCTGAATTCAAATTCTACTTCAAATAGGATTATAAGCCTGGACAAGCCATTTAGCCTCATCTCTAAAATGAGTTTCCTCATCTCTAAAATGGGGATAATAAAGGCAACCAACTTCTAGGAGTTTTGTGAGAATCAAATGAGATAATATGTATAAAGGGCTACTTTAATCTTAAATTACTTCATAAATGCTAGCTATTATTATTATTCTACCAATGCAGATCACAACTAAGCTGATAGCCACTAGTTGTCCATTATTTCACAGTTAGTCGGTCTGTAAAGAATCCTAAGTATGTGTGTGTGAGAGAAATCTTCAGTTGTCCCCAGAGGTAACTGATTCAATCAACAAGTATTTATTAAACTGGGTTATGTACCTAGCACTATGCCAGGGACTGAGAAAACAAAGGAAAAACTTGAAGCAGTCCTGGCCCTCTAGAAAATTACATTCTAATGGGGGAGTCATAGATGGGGAGGCAAGGATGGAGGGAGATGGTGAGGGAGAGGAAGGGAGGGGAGGGGGGAGAGAGAGAGAGTGGAGGGAGGAAGGGAGGGAGGGAGAGAGGGGAAGAGAAGAGAAGGAGAGGGAGAGAGAGAAGAGAAAGAGAGAGGACAGAGAGAAGAGGGAGAAAGAGGAAGGGAAAGAGAAGGGGGAGAAAGAGGGAGGGAGAGAGAGACCATCAGACAGAGAGTTGCCTATGATTTTGAAGCTAGTAAATCTATAAAGAATGATAGAATGGAATGCCTAAAGTTGGAAAGGATCTTAGAAATCTTCTAATACAATACACTTAGTGTGTGGATGAGGGAAAATGACTTGTCCGTGGTCAGCTAGGCAAGCAGAGCCAGAATCTGAATTCAGGATTCCTATTATATTTATATCCCCCTATCTTTCCTTCTGCAACTGATAGGGTCATTAATTGCTAGGCTAAATTGAGAGGACCATCATTGCCTTCCATGATACTTTCTTCAAAAAGTCTGAGACTGTAACTATGAACATAGTTTATAGCCTGAGACTTCTCATCCTGGGGCCTATGAACTTTAAGAAAAAATTGAATAACTGCATTTCAATATAATTGACTCGCTTTGTAATTCTATGCATGTGATTTTATGCCTTTAAAAAAGGTCCATGAGCAGGGGTCCATATTTCTCCAGACTGACACCAGTTGGTTAAGAATCCTCTTACTAACCATTGTGACTTTATTCAAAAGGGATTATTGAATTTATCTAAACCCTTTTTTAATCTATTTATAGTTCTAGCCTAGACTCCTTTTTGGGTAACAAGTTCCATATGTATATTACCAGCTGTAGAATTTTCTTTTTGTTTATTCCCAAAAAGTTGACTTCAAGCTTCAAGGGTGGCCCTGTTGCTCTAGGACTGGGGGTGAGTAAGTCTGTGTGCATGCCTGTCATCTGCCCCCTTCTTCCCTATACATGACTGTACACTTCTGTCTTTTCCCAGATTTCATTTTTCCACGAGGGAATTTTAGTCTTTATTTTATTTGAGTTGATAGGGGACTCAAAGTTCATGGAGTCCAACCTCCCACCCAGTGCAGGACACTCCTTACAAATGGCCATCTAACTCTTTGCCACTATCTGTGTGACCTTGGACAATCCACCAACAAACAACCATTCATTGTGGCTTCCTTCAAATCTCAGCTAAAGTCTCACCTTCGTCCGCCTTCATCTTTGGGTCTCTGAGACCACCCCCAATTAATCCTGTCCACATTGTGTTTGTTCATTTCAGTCATTTCCAACTCCTCATGACTCCATTTGGGGTTTTCTCTCCAAAGATACTGGAGCAGTTTGCCATTTCCTTCTCCAGCAATTGTTATAGATTGAGGAAACTGAGACAAACAGAGTGAAGTGACTTGCCCAGGGTCACACAGCTAGTAAGTGTCTGAGGCCAGACTTGAACTCAGGAAGACTCACTAGTAATTAAAAAACTAACATGAAATAGCCCCTGTCCTCAAGAAGCTTACATTCTAACAGGGTGAGATATATAAGATAAAAAATATATAAGATATTTTCAAAGTGGATACACATTAATCTTATTTTGGAAGACATTGGTACCTGGGGGGACCAGGAAATTATTCCTATGGAAGGTTGTGTCTGAGTTGAGTTTTAAAGGATCTCCAAGAGATGGGGAGCAGGGGGTGTAGGGAGGGGAAAGGAGCATCACCAGCAGAGGGGACAACCAAGGCAAAGATGAAAGTCACGAGGAATACCAAGCTGGGATGGATGAATCATTGAGTGTGTGAACAGGAACAACATATAAGGAGACCAGAAAGAGGCCAAGTTGTTAGGAAATTTGAATGACAAGCAGAGTTTTAATTTGACCCTAGAGGCAGGCAATAGGGAATCACTAGAGTCTATAGAATAGAGAATGACGTAGATTCAGGAATATTACTTTGCTGGTTGTGTGGAGAATGGATTGGAATGGACAGATACAATGGACTTAAAACAAAGAGACCAATTAGGAGATAATTACAATAGACCATCTTGTTAATTTTAGTCCTGACTCTCTAAGGAAACTGAAGCAAACAGGCTTAAGTGACTCTCCCAGGGTCACACAGCCAGTAAATTCCTGAGGCTGGATCTGAACTCAGGTTTTCCTGCCTCCAGTCTTACTGCTCTATCCACTCGCTGCCCAATAGACTGTATACAAGAGCTGAACTAGTGGCTATATGAATAAAAGGGCCTAGGTTTTCTCACTGGTAAAATTAAAGAGATTCTATTAGACAATCTTTCAGATCTCTTCTGGCCCTAAATCACCATTCCCATAATCCTTTGAACACATCCAACAACAGGGAACTCACTCCCACATGAGGTAGTCATTCTTTTTTTTTTTTTTTGGTGAGGCAATGAAGGTTAAGTGACTTACCCAGGATATCACAACTAGTAAGTAAGTGTCAAGTGTCTGAGATCATTTGAACTTAGGTCCTCCTGACTCCACTGCTCGACCTAGCTGCCCCTTAATTTCCAAATAACTCCAAGGAGTGGCTAGGTGGTGCAGTGAATAGAGCACTAGCCCTGGAGTCAGGAGGATCTGAGTTCAAATCCAGCCTCAGACACTTAACACTTACCGTAGGACCTTGGGCAAGTCACAACCCCAATTACCCTGCCTTCCCCCCTCCAAAAAAAAAGACTACTCCTCACATTGACCTGAAGCAGGCTACTGAATTTGGAATCCGAAGGCTGGATTTGAACCCCAAGCTCTAACACTCACTACCTGGGTTACTGAGCAAGTCATCTCAACTATTTTTGGGGGGTGAAGGGGAATGATGGGAGGGAAATAAATTAAAATTATTCCAAGGAATTTTTCATTTCCAGTATCCCATTTTCCACCCTTGGCAATCCTCCTATGTGTCTGAGTTCCACTTTCTTCACAGAAAGAACCACATGGCCCCTGTCCCAGTTTCCCCCACCCTCTCTGAGTCTACTTCTCAGATGGAGGTAATATTGGTGATTCAGGTAGTGGCCGCCTGCCTTGTTAGTCAGCCCTGAGCCCCACTAACGCCAAGGGGCCCCGAGCCAAGTAGTCCCGGGCAGGAGACCTTTGGGTTGAGGTATCTGGGGCAAGTCTCCAAACAGGGTCAGACCTCAAAGCTGGATCCAGGTCATGGTCAGGAGAGATTGCCCTGACTGGGTCCTTCCAAGAAGGGACAGGGTGTTCACTTGTGTGTCTAGACAGCCTATTCTCTGACAACCCCATCTACACCCACAATGCCAGTGGAATGCAGACAAGCAAAAAAGCTAGGGTAAGGAGGAGAGAATAAGGGTCAGGGAGCTGTGTGACATGGTACATGGCTTTAGAGAGTCAGAGATCCTGGCCTCAAACCTCACCTGTCTGTTACTGTGTGACCTTGGACAAGTCACTAGATTTTGGCACCTCAGTTTCCTCATCTATAAAATAAGTGGATTGGATATGATGATCTCTAACATCCCCTCTCATTCTAAATATATGAGTATAAAAAGGGAGAAACAATGACAAATCTTCTGCTCGGGTCCTATGTGCTACACTTACTGTGATATTCCTCCCCAGAGATAGGAATAACTAAGAATTTTTGCACCTGGGACCAAAGGTGGTTGGGGCAGGGGAGTTTGCCTGGGGAGCAAACCATTTGAGAAAGAAAACAAGCCCCTGGACACCAGGAAGTTTTTGTGCTATTAAAAGCCCAACCACTATTAATTAGGCAGAACAGGATCAACATCTGGGAATTTGGTTGAATGGGTACAATGGGTACAGCCCAGGAAAAGCCCACCATCACCTATGATGGGGTCAGCAAGGAACCCATGTGGGACCTGGCTACCAGGGCAGAGGAAATACAACCCAGAAAAAGGTATTGTTGGCACCCTGTAAACTTCAGCATCCTGGGATAAAATCCTAGTCACCCAACCCTCCTTACTGCTATTTTTCTCAGGATCAGAGATTAAGCCTGCCATGGACTGGCTATGAGGGTCCCATCTCCCCTTCCCCCATCTCCCTACGGGGACTGACCAAACTCAGTTGGAGAACAAGGAAAAGTCCCATTCAAGGAGGGGCCAGAAGTCCAAGGTCAAATCCAGGGACCAGTTCCTAGACAGACAAAGTACCAAGCAGAGGACCTGAAGACAGAAGGTAGAATCCAGATCAGAAGCAAAGAGAGATGGACCAGGGTGGGAGGAAATTACACATACCAGAACCATGAATAGGGTTCAAGTTTGAGAGTCCAAGACAATGCATCACACTCCCATCTGGTATGCAGATGCATGTATGATTTGGAGCTGGGATATGGGAAACTAGCCCCATCTTTTTGCTTTCCCTTAATGACCTTTTAGCTGGACAGCTCCCCTCCACCCCTCCCATTGCCCTTGAGGGACATGACTGCTTCTAGGGGTGACTAGAGGGAACCTATGTCTCCCTTACTTCTATTCAGGGAGGCCTTCTTAGCCCTATAATACAGAAATCATCTAATTCAACCCCACCTCATATTACAAATAAGGAAACATGCCCAGAGAAGGGTCATGACTTCCCCAAGGTTATGAACACAGCAAGAAGCAAAAGTGGCATTCAAACCCAGGTCCTCCAACTCTACAGAGTTCCTTATACTAACATCTCATTGTGTCTCCCACAACTCTGCTAGATTCCCACCTCAGGGACTCAGTTTATGCAATTCCTCTCCTTAGGAGTGACCTCCCTCCTTCCCCACACTCCTAGTCCATCGGTCTTTGAAGACAACAACAATATAGCCCACCCATCACTTGCTGCCCAGCTGAGCCCGCCTTCTCCAGCCACACCAACAAAGACTGATTTCTCTCTTCTCTGAATTCCATCAGCATTTTCTTCTTCACCACAAAGTCTACAGAGGAAATGGAGTCTAGGGGATAGAGTGCTGGGTTTGGAGTCCAGAAGAACCCCGTTCAAATCCTGCTTTTGATACTTACTAGGTTTGCAACCCTGAGCATACAGAGGGAAAGGGAGGGGAGGGGAGAGGAGGGGAGGAGAGGGGAGGGGAGGAGAAGGGAAGAGAAGGGAGGAGAAGGGAGGGGAGGGGAGGAGAGGAGAGGGGAGGAGAAGATGGGAGGGGAGAGGGAGGGGAGGGGAGAGAAGGAGGGGAGGGGAGGAGAGGGGAGGGGAGGGAGAGGAGAGGGAAGGGAGAGGAGGAGGGGAAGGGAGAGGAGGGAGGGGAGGGGAGGAGAGGAGAGGGGAGGAAAGGGGAGGAGAGGAGAGGGGAGAGGAGGGGGGAGGGAAGGGGAGGGAGGGGGAGAGGGGGAGGAGGAGGGGAGGGAGGAGAAGGGAAGAGGGGGAGGAGAAGGGAGGGGAGGGGAGGAGAGGAGAGGGGAGAGGGGGAGGAGAAGAGAGGGGAGGGGAGAGGAGGGGAGGGGAGAGAAGGGGAGGGGAGGGGAGGAGAGGGGAGGGGAGGAGAGGAGAGGGAAGGGGAGGAGAGGAGAGGGGAGAGGAGGGGGAGGAAGGGGATGGGAGGAGAGGGGAGGAGAGGGGAGGGGAGGAAGAAGGGGAGGGGAGGAGGAAGGGGAGGGGATGGGAGGAGGAGGGAGGAGAAGGGAGGGGAGGAAAGGAGAGGGGAGGAGAGGGGAGGAGGGAGGGGAGGGGATGGGAGGAGGAGGGAGGAGAAGGGAGGGGAGGAAAGGAGAGGGGAGGAGAGGGGAGGAGGGAGGGGAGGGGATGGGAGGAGAAGGGAGGGAGGGGAGGGGAGAGGAGGAGAGGGAAGGGGAGGGGAGGAGAGGGGAGGGAAGGAGAGAAGAGGGGAGGGGAGGGGAGGGGAGGAGAGCTGGTGGGAGCAGAATTCCCAGGGGCGGGGCTGGCATCAGTGGAGTCAGAAAGTTAATTGTGTCCCCACTGGAGGCCTCTGGGCAAGGCCTGGTTCATCTCTGAGTGCAGTTCATTTAGGATTTCCTGTTTTCAGCACTTCTTTGTGAAACATTCAGAGGGGGTTTCCAGACAGCAAATTATGCCAGAGAAGCCTCATGTCTCTGGTCTTGCCTTGCCTACGCTGGTTCACACACTGCTCTCACACACACACACACACACACACACACACACACACACACACACACACACACACACACACACTTTCCCTCAAGCTAGCCTAGGATGCCCTCTCACTGTCCTGGGGAGCTTGAAAAAGACACCCTCACCCTACCTCTACCTTCCCAACCCTTCACCTCCTCCCCAGTGGAAAGCACTCTGGATTTGAAGACAGAGAATCCAGGTTCAAACCTTATTCACAAGCTGTATGATTTGGGGAAAATGACCACTTCTCTGGGCCTCAGTTTACTCCTCTGGCAAATGCAGAGGTTAGACTCAATGACCTTTGGGGTCCCTTCTGCTTTAGATCTCTGGTTCTTGATCCTACCCCTCCCCTCCATTCACACACCAAATCTCCCTAGTACCCTCTGCCACCTGCACTAGCCCTCACTATCCCCTGCAATGACCAAGGCTTATTGCCTTGTCCACATCGTCCTCCTGAACTTGCTACATTTAATTTTCAGCACACAAAACAGCATGGAGCAGTGGGGAAGAGAATTGAGTCTGGAGACAGAGGAGACCTGGGATATAGCCCTGCTCTCATGCTTTCAGCCTGTGTGACCTTAGGAAAGCCAATCCGATTCCCTAAGCCAGACTCCTTTGTAAACTGAGGGAGCTGAATAAGCTGGCCTAGAAGGGCTCTTCCCCTTTGAAATCTCTGATCTTAAAAAGCAACCAGTAGAAGAAAGGGATTGGAGGTTGTTCATGGGAGGGCTCACCAACAACTGGGGACATCAGAAGTTGTCATCCTAGAACCTGACCACAGCCTTGAGGACTTGGGATTGCAGATCAGAGCCCACCAAGCTTTCAGGAATAGAACGCTTGGGATTCCATTCACTATGGTTAATGGCATCTTTTTTTAACTTTTCAGGAAAGAACAACAAAAAACACCGTACCATTTATTGGAGTTGACAGACCAAGTGTATTGGTGAGAGCAGCTAGGTGGTGCAGTGGATAGAGTGCCAGGCCTGGAGGCAGGAAGACTCATCTTCACTAGTTCAAATCTGGCCTCAGACACTGTGTGACCCTAGGTAAGTCATTTCACCCTGTTTGCCTCAGTTTCCTCATCTGTAAAATGAGCAAAGAAATGACAAACTACTCTAGTATCTCTGCCAAGAAAACCCCAAAGGGGGTCACAAAGAGTCAGACACTACTGAACAAGTGTTTTAGCAATTGAGCTCATCCCATTCCAAGGCCTCAGTCTAATTTAGAAATGGAGGACATGGATTGAGGTGGGAGTTATAGTGACCCATTGTCAGGGACTGAAGAATCCTGATGGGGAAGACATTCAACTGTCCATCACATCTGCAAAAAGCACCAACAAAATGGCAGCCTCTACAAACACAAATCAAAATTGACCTCTTTCCTTGAATCTCAAATTTGGAGTTGGGGAGACCCTTGGAAACCACCTAGCCCCATCCTCTTGTTTTAAAGAAAAGGAAACTGTGACCTGATTCAATTCAATTGAGTGAACATTTTTTAAAACACCTACTATGTGCAGAATTTGGGGGAAATACAAAGATAAAAACCGAATTGTCACTGCCTTCACCAAAGTATGTCCCCCAATTTACATCATCTCCCCTTCTGACAAGAGCCTTCTCACTTCCCCACCCAGTGACTTCCTTTGCAAGGAAGAATAAAAATGAGATTAAAAAAAAAAAAAAACCCAGTTCAGCAAAATTAGCACATCAACTGATCAAATAGCAAGCATTTAATAACAACAGTAATTAAATCAGGAAGACCTGAGTTCAAATTTGGCTTCAGACCCTTAGAAGCTGTATAACCCTGGACAAGTCACTTAAGCTCTGTAGACCTCAGTTTCCTCAATGACAAAATGGAAATAACAAGCACATATATGTCCAGATCAAATGAGAGAATATTTGCAAAGCATTTAGCCAGGCACATAGTAGGTGCTTAATAAATGTTTGTGTCTTTTCTTCCTGATCAAGCATCTATTATGTGCCAGTTATTGTACCAGGGAATAGGAATTCAATCACAAAAAATATTGTTGGACCCAGCTCCGCTCTGCCCTTCCCTCTTTGATTTGTCACTCTGCCCTTCCTGAATGTCAGACACAAATCCACTCACCCTTTCCTTGATTTGTAAAACAGGCAGCCCAAACTTCCCTTAACTGATTTGTAAAACAGAGAACTCCACCTTGCTTAATCTGTAACCAGGCAGAACCCCCACCCTTTGCTTACCCTTGATTAATCTGTGGGTGGGAGTCCCATACTGACCAATCATTAATTGTAGGGTTTGGAGCCGGTGGGAAATTCAGATGTACACTGACCAATCATTGGAGTTTCAGCTTACATTACTGTAATTTCAGCTTATGTAACCTGGCTATGGAACCTCTATAAAACCTGTACACTGTCTGTGCAAAATTGCTGTCTGATTTGGGTGACCATGTACCCCGACAGTCCCGTGGTAATAAAATCCACCTTTTAAATTTAATCTTGGGGATCTTCTGTCTCGCTTTTATTAAGGTACAACAATTATGTAGAGTTTCACATCCGAAGTCCCCCCACTTCTGCAAGAGGAGGCAGGGAGGTACATTTTCTCATTTCCTTCTTCTTTAGGGTCAAGCTTGGTCATTATAATCACATACCATTCAGTTGCTTTCTTCTTTATTGTTGTTCGTTCTATTTACATTGTTGTACCCATTGTTTGCATTGTTTTCCTGGTTCTTCTGACTTCACTTTGCAACAGTTCACATCAGTCTTCCCATGTTTCTCAGTATCCGTTCATCTCTGTAGCAGAGAGGCAAATTTAAGGCTTGGTATGGGTTGCTGTAGGAGGGGGTAGGGTCCCCAACCTTGGGAGGCCTTCAGGGAGTGACGGGCAGAACATTTATAGTATATGGATTTCAGGTATGAATTGGACTAATTCAGATCCTTAAGACAGGATCCACAGGCCCCCAAAAGATCTGTGGGTAGATTTCAGGGGGGGTCTAGGATCTTGGATGGGGGAAAAATGACATTTTAATTTCAATATAATCTATTTCCTTCATAGTCTTATGTATTTTTGTTTATGCCAAATCAATCTATAAGCATTAAGTACCTACTATGTTCCAGGAAACTGTGCTAAATGTGGGGGATATATAAAGATAGACAAAGCTCAAGGAGCTGACAGTCTAATGGGAGAGATAACATACAAATAACTACATGCAAACAAAATAAAGACAGAATAAATCCAAGACTATAACTGAGGAAAGGCATTTAAAAATATTATTCTGAGATAAGCTTCATCAGCCTGCCAAAAGGATTCATACACACACACACACACACACACACACACACACAAAGGTCTGCTGAGGTCACTTCTATCTCTAAAATCCTGTGATTCATGATGCATCCGAGGAATGCAATGAGTGTTTTGTTGAACCTGTGGCTTCATCCACGTGGGAAATTCCTTATATGGAAACACTTTCCATTAATCCATATAGTGGATTAGACCTCCAGTTAGGTCCTAGAGAGTTGCTCAGGGAGAACTGAAGTGATTTGTTTGGGGTCACACAGGTAGGATTCTCCACCATTCACAACCGGAGTGAAAATGAACAAAACACAAGGTCATCTGAGGAGGAAATACACTCTAACAACTAAAGGTTGGATCTGTCAAGAAATCAGGGAAAGTTTCAACAGGGAGAGAGCACTGAACTAAAACTTGAAATGATAAAAGGCAGGAGAGGAAGAGGGAATATTTTCCAGACACAGGACACAGCCTTTGCAAATGCATGGAGGTGAGAGATGAAACTCTGGGTCAGTGGAACCACTATCAGTCTTATTTGATTAAAATGTCAACTATGTGAATGAAATTCAGGGGAAGAGGGTGGGAAAGGCTGGTTTGAGCCAATCTTGCTCCAGATTATCCAGTGAGTTGACAGCTGAAGCAGGATTCACTTCTTCCTGTTCTTTCCTCTCTACTCAGGGTTCTAAATCATTTTTGTGTCCTGGACCCCACTGGTGAAGCCCAGGGACCCCTTCTTCTGAATTATGTTTAAATGCACAAAAGCAAAATACATAGGATTCCAAAGGAAATCAGTTCTCTTAAAATAGACTTATCAAAAACAATTTTTTGGATTTGTACATAGGTCCCAGAGTTAAAAATCCCTCTCTCCTCTAGGAAGCAATATGGTGTCATGGAAAGAGCATTGAACTTGGAAGCAAGTTTGAAATCCATTTCAGATACTTCCTGGCTGTGTGATCCTAGACAAGTCACTTAACCTCTGTCTGCTGCAGCTTTCTCATCTGTAAAAAAAGGTTGAACTCAGTGGCCATGTTCTACTGCACAAATTCAGAATTTTACTGGGAAAAGGAATAAAGAATTCAATGTATTTTCATTTCAGAAGAACTTTTTAAGCTACTACTGGGTACCAAGTATTATGCTAGGTTCTAGGGATAGGGATGGGACCTGGGTTTTATGCTAGGCCACAAGGCTGAATGTGTGTTTCATAAATATAAAGGGAGGTAAAGGTATAGACCTGGGGAAGGTCTCCTTTAGGAAATGGGATACTGACAATAGAAGGGAAAGTTGGTTGTAGAGAGATAGATGATGTGAGGGGATGTTGTAAGGGGAAGGGGGTGAAGGGGGCTCTTAATGAAGGCCAGTCCCTGTTCTCATTCCTAGCCTGTGACCAGGACTCTCCTACACAGGCTGATCCATGGAAGCAGGCTATCCCTACCTTGGGTCCCCCTCCAGCCTGGGCTGTGAATTCCTTTTCCTTGTGGGGGTGAAGAATGATGACAGCATGAGAGAAGAAGCCCATGTTGGGACAGAGAGGGGACTTTGGGACAGCTGGAGGGATGAAGCTTCCCCCAAGGGAAGCCTGCTCCTTGCTAGAGTCCCGACCCTTGGCCCACCCACTCTCTGACTCAGCCCCTGGTATGTCCTCCGATGGCTATCTCTGAGTTTTGGCCTCATCTTCTTCCTTTGGCCATGGTGGCTCCCCCAGGACCTCTTCCAGGCCCTCAGGGCTGGCCCTTACATTCTTGGCCTGGACTCAGCCAGCAATGCACATGTCTCCTTTTGGGGCCATCAGCTGCCTGTGTTAGCTATAGTCAGTTACACACACACACACACACACACACACACACACACACACACACGTCTCACTTGACCAAGAGTCTTGTGTCCTGGGTTCTAGAGCCAGCTTGGAAATATACTTAACTGTCCTTTTGGCTAGTGATTTCCCTCCTCTGGACTTCAGTCTCTTTCTACTATGAATAGAAGAGGAAAGAGTAGCTGTCACTGAGGTTCCTTTGGGCTCTAAACATCCACTGTCACGGGTCACAGACTTAGGATCCGGAGAGATGGCCCTGAAGAGGCAGGGGCCATCCAGGACCACCTCCTCCAACTCCTTTATTATGCAGGTGAGGAGCTGAGAAACGGGAGACCTTAAGTGAACTCCTGAAGACTGTGCAGGTACCAGTAACAGAATCAGAACTGGAAAAGCCTTCCCTGACTCCAAATGCATTGTGATGCCTGATTCTATGAACACGCATACATACATACATACATACATACACAGGATTGTAGGATTTAGAACTGGGGGGGGGCTTAGAACAGGGGATGTCAGGGCTGGGAGGGGCCTTAGACAGGGAATGTCAGGGCTGGGAGGGGCCTGAGAACAGGGAATGTCAGAACTGGGAGGAAGCTTAGAAAAGGGAATGTCAGCGCTGGGAGGGGCCTTAGAACAGGGAATCTCAGGGCTAGGAGGGAGCTTAGAACAGGAAATATCAGAACAGAGAGACATTAGAAATCTTCTAGTCCCACACCCTTATTGAATACAATCCTGAAATGAGGCCAATAGAGGTTAATTGACTTAGCCAGGGCCATATGTAATGGTCAGCATAGCTGGGATTCCAACCTAGGTCACTGAACTCCCAATAGGTGAACCCAAACACTCCAATCCCTCCCCACCATAAGCTGATGCTTTCTCATTCTGCCCTTTCTTAGTGCCTTGAATCTTCCAAAGGCAAAACTGGAAAACCAGTAGATTACCAGGACATCACCAGCATTATGGCCATGGACAAAACCTACCCCACAACAGAGAACTTCACTGACATATGGACCCAGAAAACTGGCAACAATGACAAGGCCCTGGGATGGGGGAATGGTGGGAGTAGGGACAGAGTGGGAAAGAATGGGAGAGCAGGCTTCACTTGGTGATACAAGCACTGACTACAGGAAGGAAGATCTGCCTTCTTTACCTTTCTACCTCTTCAACCCCCAATCAGGCAGCCAATCAATAAACCTTTATTAAGCTCCTCCTGTGTACCAGGCACTGTCCTAAGTGCTGGGGATATAAGAAAAGGAAAAAGACAGCTCTGCCCTCAGAGAGCTTACAATCTAAACTCTGGTTATTTTGTAGGAAAGAGCATCCAGGTCGACCACTGCAGGGGATTCTCATTCATCCATTCCATTAGTTGTGTTCTTTCTCCATGCCCTTTGGTTATCTCCATTCTCCAGGCACTGCTAGTCCCATGTACCTTCCCATTTGACCAGGACTGAAGTCTGACCATCTGTCCACAATCAGCTCCTGCTGGAGAGCCAGAAGGAGCCAAGAGCCAGCACCAGCTTCCTCCTCCCAAACCCACACCCAGCTAGGAATGGAGAGCCAATGTGGCCCAGGGGAAAGTATAAAGAATTTAGAGTCACCCAAACAGGGTTCAACTCTGTGACCTTGTGGACAAATGACTTTACCTTCCTGGGTCTCAAATGCCATGGAAGTGAAGTAACAGGGTCATGTTAGATGACATAGTAGACATTTAATGAATGTTTGTTGATTGACCGATTGACTGATTGGTTGATTCTGAGGTCCCTGCCAGCTCTCAATCCCCGATATTATGATATCCCAAACCAACCACTCTTCACTCCTCCTATAGTATCCCTCCAACTCCCCCCTTATATCCTTACATCTGCTGTCACCAGGCCATTCACTCTCTGTGTCAAACAAAGAATCCATGCCTCCATTTCCCTATATGCCATAAAAGACAAAAGAAAGGAGACCACCCCTTACTACATTAGGAGGAAACACCTTGAGTCCCTTAGAGAAAGATGCCACAGAAGCATAGGGGGATGTACCTGGGGCCAGACTCACAGAATTTCCAGTGTGATGGGGCCTCTGAGCCCACCATCTAGTCTCTGCCTAAAAGGTTATAAATAACCAAGAACTCACTACTTCCCAAGACAGCGCATTCCACTTTGGGACAGCTCTCATGGGCAGGAAGTTTTTCCTATAAAAGCTACATGATTTAGTAGAAATGGAAATGAATGGAAGTGAGAAAAAGAACTTTTCTACTGTATAACCTTGGCCAAGGCATTCCTCATCTGTAAAATCAGGCAATTAGAGCGAGCAGATGGCCTTGACAGCCCATCCCAGCTTTAAAAGTCTGATTCTATTCACTTAATTGCATGGATTAATCTGGAGTTACCCCCTCACAAAAATAGAGGGGGGACATGGATTACATTTAGCTCTTATTGAGCTTCTAAAACAAGTAAATCTCCTGGTTATAAGGCAGGAATCTAGAAAGTAAGGGGAAAAAAGGAGAAAATGTTGCCTTCCAAATGAGCAACAGGATATAAAAAAATTTAATGTAGCCTTCAGTGTAATGAATGAATGAATGAATAATCAATGAATGAATGATTAGTGAATAAATAATCAATGAATGAATGAATGATCAATGAGTGAAAGAACAATTATTAAGGGCCAAGCCCCAGTTTGGTCAAGAAGGTCACATTCTAATTAGGGGAGAAAATACATGGAGGAGGGTTAGCTGCAGGGTAGATAGAAAGGCCAGAAAAGCACAATAGTGCTGCATCATGGCAGATGGTATGACCCAGGGTCCTTCAGGTGCATAGGCAGGTCAGACAACAGTGACCAGAGATCAGGAGGTCATATCAACATGGTGCATGGCAAGGACTTGAGCACTTTGGAATTCCATAAGGTCTGATCTTTCTTCATCTTGCTAGAAAGATTGAAGTTGGTCACTTCCTGCTCCCAAGCAGTGGGAGTGGCCATATCTACTCTTCAGGGAGAAGTGGGGGGTGGGGATGTTGAGGGATGGAGTGCTGACTTGGAGGGGCCCAGAGTGATCCTGAGGGTCCAAGTGGAACAGGGAGTTCAAGTTCCTTCCCACAAAGGTGGGAAAGAGGTAGGGGTTTCAGTATCCCATGATGGGGAAGAGGGTTTAGGGGAAGGGGAGCTACAAGAAAATTGAGAGGTAAAAGGCCCCATGTTGCTGTCAGTTCCCAACAATACCCTGGACAGAGTCTTGGGGTAGGGTCTCCACGTTAATAGGTATCAGAAGCAGTATTTGAACTGAGAGCCAGTCAGCCTTCCTTGAACCCTGCTGCTTGTTAAGGGAAAGAGGCAGAACCAGGGATGCTGACAGCATGAGAAATCAAGGCATCCCATGGTGGAGGAAAGGAAGAGGCTGAATCATCAAACACATAGAGGAGATACAGGAAGAACACGAGAACAGCTACAGGCAATGAGTTCACATGTCAGAGGCAATGAGGAAGGAGGCTCCTGCCTTGGGACAGCTTCCCTTAGTCCTAGGGGTGGTGACCCCGGATATTCTGAAAGGGGCAGCTCCTAGCTGGCCCTGGTGCCTGGCTGGGGGCTGAATCGTCAGGTCTATCAAAGAGAAATAACAAGAAGTGTTCCCCCCTCACAGGGCAGGTGCCAGGGACCTGTCTTTTCCTTGTCTAATTATAATAGTGCACACAAGGGGCGGCTACGTGGCGCAGTGAGTAGAGGGTCGGTCCTGGAGTCAGAAGGACCTGAGTTCAGATCTGGCCTCAGACACTTAACACACATAAACAAAAACCTAGCCATGTGACCTTGGGCAAGTTACTTCACCCCAATAGCCCTCCAAAAATAAAAAAATAAAATAATAGTGCACACAAGAAATCTTGAAGGTTTGAAAAGCCCTTTGCCTATGCAGCATTATCTCATATAATAATAATTTAATACATTTATATTTAATATGTATGTTGATATGCATATTTTATACACATGCACAATATATACATTAATACACGATCATATAATAATCCTGTGAAGTAACTGCTGTCATTATCCCCATTTTACACATAAAGAAAACAAGGTAGGCAGAGGCGAAGGGAATTATCCAGGGTCACAAAGCTGCTGAGGATTTGAACTCAGGTTTTCCTGATTCCAAGACCAGCACTGTCTCCGTTCAATACCTAACTGCCTAACAAGGAAGCAATTCAAGAAAGAAGAGGCAGGTGACTACCAGGGGCATTTCTAAACAAGTTATGATTCAGCGCTGCAGACATCCTAACAATCGAATCTAATGGGGGAAAACATTGTAAGTCCCTAGGTCTTTCATGACCAAAACCTGTGTGACCTTGGGTAAGTCAGTTAACCTCTATGGACCTCAGTTTCCTCATTTGTAATATGAGGGAACTGGACTAGAAGGCTTCAGTAATCCTTTCTAGTTCCAAATCTATGATCCTGTAAATCTACAATTCATATGTACTTTCTCTTCACGAAAGCCATCCCCCTCCTAACAGATCAATCAATCAACAAACATTTATTAAGCACCTATTATATGCCCACCATGGCTCTAGGCTGTAGTGATGCAAAGACATGTTGAAGTTTGAAGAAGAATTGGGGTCCTAAGAAATAGAGGTGAGGAGGGAGTGCATTCCAAGCCAAAAAACATTTATTAAGTATCTGTGGTATGCCAGGCACTCTGCTAAGTGCTGGGGATACAATTAATAAAGACAGTCCCTACCCTCCACAAACCTACAATCTACAGGATTCCAGGCATGAAGGACAGAGCCTTTACACAGGCACAGAAATGCCCTTCCCTCCCAGGAACGTCCCGTGTCGGGGGTCAGACTCCTTTTTCACTTGTCTGCCCACTTCTGAAAGAGCACATGATTCAGATT
Organism: Gymnobelideus leadbeateri; assembly: GCA_011680675.1. NCBI lineage: Eukaryota > Metazoa > Chordata > Mammalia > Diprotodontia > Petauridae > Gymnobelideus > Gymnobelideus leadbeateri. The sequence goes on along the minus strand of WOXC01005561.1, from coordinate 402,212 downwards.
CAGAGGACCCAGGCTCAAATTTCAGTTCTTTGTGACCTCCCCCTCTCTGTGCCTCAGCTTCCTTTTCCAGCAAATGAACTCCTTGACTCTGGAGGTCCCTTCCTTCCTACTCCAGATCTCAGGATTCCTCTGAGTCTTTCCAGAACCCCACTCTGGTCCATGATGATTTCAGTGGTTTCTCATTGTGCTAGTTCCCCTTCAAAACTGACATTTCTGTGGCCCAGTTTCCGCCTTGTACAGATTACATCATTGCTGCATCCATCATGTAAGACCTTCTGACAGGCCGACAGCTCCTCTCTGACACTGGCAGTGGTGCTTAGGGCTGGCCAACAGCCGAGGGAAGGTGTTTGTGTTAATGGGAAGCTGGGAGAACCTCTCCCTCCAAAGGCCATTCTTTTGTTCCTTTGGTTGGCTTCCTGTTGTCCCATGAGGTCCTCTCCCCATGTGACCACTGACCATAATGCCCTTCTTCAAGAGGGTTACTTAGTTCATGCAGACCCACCTCCTGTCCTAGGATGGTTCAGACTTTATTTGGAAATGGCTCAATTTCCTCCTTTGCCTCCCCTTTTCTGCTCTATCTAGAAAATTATATTCATGGATGTTCCCAGTATGTGGTCTTGAGTTATTTCTACTAATGTAACTTCAGTAATTCATTTATTCCTCACTCATTCATTCATTTGTTCATCTATCCATTCAATCACCAAATATGTATTAAATTATGACTATAATTATACTGGGAATTTCAGGAAATACAAAGATGAGTGAGCCATGGTCCATACCCTCTAAGGGCTTATAATACAGTAAAGGGGATATGACATGAATGTATATTCCTGGAATGCATGGCAGACTATGGCAAATCCCACAAGTCACCCAATTGCCAAGTATGTGGACACCCCCACATCCTGAGTGGATTTCCCCATGCTGCTGCTAGTTTTTGCCTTGAGTCTCTTCACTGACTTCTTCTATAGCCCCTGGTAGACATGGGCAGTGATACCCCTCAACTGGCGCTCTCTGTGGGAAATATAGACACAGATCCCCACCCCAACCTTCCCACCAAGGAGTCACAGAAAATATTCCCATAGTCAAAGTCTTTACTGGGGTGAAGCAAATGTAGCTCAAAATTTGGAAAGAGTCATTAGCATTTGTCATTCTTTATCTGCACAGAAACTGGATTTAGCATATAGTTAGCAAGAAAAATTCATTCAGAGGAAGCTACCAGATAGCATGTTTTCTCCTTTGAGCCATGAACACATCCCCAGCTGGACCCTCCTCTGCTCTCTGCCCAACACACAATACCCAACACTCCCCACTGCAGCTGCTTTGTCCAGTCTTGAGATTTCTCCCCTACTCCTCTAACCACACTCAACCGAATTTGATTTGAGAGCACATTTTATATCACTTCTCCCAGGTACCCATATTGTTAGCTATGGCTCTGTAGGCAAAAGTGAGAGAAACTCAAATTTCTTAATATCGTGTGGCTCCTTCTTTATTCTGAATTTACTGAATGCCAAAAAAAAAAAAAGAAGAAATGTTAATATCCAAAGCAGAAGAGAAAATGAACATTGTATGTAAAATGATGTCTCTTGATTATCATGTAAATTTATATATAATAAAGATTTCTATTTAAAATATACTAATTTCATAAAGAACTAGGTCTAAAACATCAGACACTTGCTACCTGCATGATCTTGGGCAGGTGACTAAACTCTGGGCCTCAGTTTTGTTATTTGTAAAATGAGGGGGTCAGATTCAATGACTTCTAAGTTGACTCCCTTCAATTTCTAAATCTACAATCCTATAATGTGAACCCAGATCCTATTTGAACACAAAATCTGGGGTCTTTCTACCATACCACAGTGCCTCTCTTATGGAGTGATTTGCTCATGGAGATGAGACTGATGCAGACCTATCAATGGCTTTTCCTTCAACGCCCACACTCACCCTGTCACCATTTTGTTGTAGCTATTGAAGAGCAAACCTGATCCTGCCAACTTGTCTAACAATTGGCCTCGGCGGAGATGTTCTGAGTAAAGATTCCAATGGAGGGTACAGCTAGGAATACAGTTTGGCTGGAATATTATGGATGTGAAGGGGAGTCATGTGAAACCAGGTTGGAAAGGTAGGTTGAGTTCACATCATCTGCCACCTTCCATCCCTGTGGACATATACAGATTTTTAAGTCTGGCCACATGAGGCCAGCCCCATTCTTACAACTTCCTCTAAATTCATTGTAGCTGGAAAGCTCCTGCCAACAGGGTGGACAGTGTGACTCTCAATGAAAAAGACTACCTTTAAAAAGTGTTGGATGCTGCACCATGTTCTCAGCCACACAACTTCTGAGAGTAATGGTAACCATCTCCGACAATTTGTCATCCAGCCTCTTCTTGGAGATCCCCATTGAAAAAGGATGCAGTCTCTTGAAAGTTGCCCAAAACACTTTTGAACAGTTTTTTGGAAGTTTTTCTTTACCAGAAACATAAATCTGTGTCTGTATCCTCTACCCACAGCCCATGGTTCTGTCCTTTGGGGCCTAGTAGAGTAAATCTAATCCTTTTTGTCAAGTTAGTAAAAATCAGGTGGGTAGCCTGGCTTCCTTTCTTTGCAGAAAGAAGGTTTTTCTGGGGTGGCTAGGTGGCACAGTGAGTAAGAGTGCTGGCCGGGAGTTGGGAGGACCCGGGATCAGTTACGGCCTCAGATACTTAACACCCACACAAAAAAACTGGCCGTGTAACCTTGGACAAGTTACTTAACCCCAATTGCTTTAAAAAAGAAAAAAGGAAAGAAGGTTTTTCCTCTATGATCTGGGGCCCCTGTGGTTGATATGAATGTGGAAACCAAAAGTGGGAAATTTCTTTCTATGGCCCACACTTGGGGTGTGGAATCATTCACCACATTGAGAAAGAAATGGTTGACTTCTGAGGGCTCACTGGATGGATTAGGAAGGACTTTCAGCCCCTCAGATTCATAAGAGTCAGGAGTAGGAGGAAAATGGCAGAGATTGGTATACAAGAACACCCCCATTTCTTTGTCTTCCATGAGACATTTTTGGTAACTTTCTAGGAAAGATAGGAACACTGCTCATCTAAGTGGTCCTGGAGGATAATTTATTCAATTTGGGATAGGAGAGGACCAGAGAGAGAAGCCACTGGGGTCTTGATTCCTAGGTTCCCCTAATGAGTCTTGGGATGTCAGTCAGCATAAGGCTCAAAAAGTAAGTTGGAATGGGATTGTAGAGGACCTTGAGTGTCAACCTAAAGAGATCAGACTTAATTTGAGAAGTAAATTGAAGGATTTTTTAAAATAATCAATGCCATGATCAGTACTGTTTGGTGAATATTAAACTGGCTAATATATGTGAGGTGAGTTAAGGATGAGTGAGAGACTGGACAGATGCAAGGAAACCCGTTATGAACACATGAGGATCTGAGAAAGATAATGAATTTAAGATGGGAGAAGAATCAACAAGATTTGATGATCCTTGGATTCCCATCCATTGTGTATGGAAGAAAGGAGGGAAGAAGGGGAAGAGAGAGAGAGACAGAGAGAGACAGAGAGAGACAGAGAGAGATACAGAGACAGAAAGACAGAGAGACAGAAAGAGGAGAGAGACAGAGAGAGATGAGGGGGGAGAGAGAGAGGAGGGGGGAGAGAGAGAGGGAGAGAAGGTGGCAGAGAGAACCATCCCAAGGATGACAACAAAGTTTTAAATCTGGTTGACTGAGAGAGTGATGGGGTTATTACCTGAGGAAAAAATAAGATCAGTGGGGTAGTTTTCTTGAAAGAAAAGGTGATGAATTTCATTTGGGGAATGTTAAGTTAGATATGCAGATGAAGTTCTTTAGCATCCAATTTGAAACTCTAGGATCATGAGAACTTAGATTCAGAGCTAAGATGAGCCTTAGAGGGCATCCAGCTCAGCCTCATCATGGATAGATAAGAAGAATGAAACACAGAAAGGTTTAATTATTTGTCCAAAGTTACACATCTAGTTGATTTCAAGCTCAGGTCTTTCTGACTCCAATTCCAATGCTTACTGACTATAATGCTGCCTCTGTAGATCCAGAGCTTGAGAGAGAAGTTGAGACAAGTTATAAAAATGGAGTCATTAGCATAGAGTAGATAGATGAAAGGGGTGGTAGAAAAAGAGGAGGGAGTTAGAGACAGAGACAAAGAGAGGAGGAGGAGGAGGAGGAGGAGGAGGAGGAGGAGGAGGAGGAGGAGGAGGAGAAGAAGAAGAAGAAGAAGAAGAAGAAGAAGAAGAAGAAGAAGAAGAAGAAGAAGAAGAAGAAGAAGAAGATGATGATGATGATGATGAAAAAGAAGAACAAGAAGAAGGAGGAGGAGGAGATGATGATGATGATGGTGGTGGTGGTGGTGGTGATGATGAAGACTGAGGACAGAACCTTGGGAAACACCAACATTTAAAGAGTGGGATGAGAAAGAAGGTCCAGCTAAGAATACATAGAAGATGTAGTCAGAAAAGCAGGAGAACCAAGAGACAGTGGTGCCTAGAAAGCTAAGACAGGAGAGGGTTTCAAGAAGGAGGGTGTGGATATCTGGGTCTCATCCCATAGAGATGACAGAGGATAAGGACTGTTAAAGGGCCATTGGATTTGGTCACTGGGTCAAATGCCCTGATGCTAGCTTTCTAGAAAATGATCTCAGTGGAGTCGTGGAGACGCCAATGGACTCAGCTGCTGTGAAGTTTATCAGATATCAGAAGGTCCCGGTCAGGCATAATTCATTGCTGTGTTTTCCTGGCTCTGTCCCAATGCTTCTTGTTAAAGGTTCTCAGTATATTCTTAGACCCCTCTTACAACACACTCTCCATCTATTTATTAGCTCACATGTGGAACTTACCTCTTTGACACGATGTCATTGTTCCCACTGCCAATCTGTGTTCTGCCCAGCCCTTCCATTGGTCATCATATATCATTCGTGGCCGTCAAATGACCTTCCTCATATACTGAGAATAATTTTCTTAGTGGTTGCCACCCTGTCCTAAGTGGTCACAAGATTATAAAATCATAACTCATTAGAGCTGAAGATCAGCTAACACAACCCCTCATTTGACAGATGGATATGAGAGGTCATATGACTTTCCCAAGGTCAAACAACACATTCTCGGAAGAGCCAGGACTCTACACCCTGAACCTGAGAGTCATGAGAGACCTGGTTTGAGTCTCACTTCCAACTTAATAGCTCTGGGACCACAAGCAAATTGCTTCCTCTCTCCCAAAGTCTCAGTTTTTGCATCTTTTAAAGGGGTATATTAATGCCTGCAAGACTTATATCACAGAGCTGTGAAGATTAAAAGAGATCCTATGTGTAAATATTATTTAGTATTATAATAGTGATTACATCTAGCATTAAACAGTGCTCAAAAGTTTGCGAAGCACTTTACAAAGGTTAACTCATTTGCTTTTCACCACAAAAGGGGAGTAGGTGCTATGATTATCCCTATTTTAGCTAGGAAGTGGCTGAGCAAGGATTTGAACTCAGGTCTTCCTGACTTTTCCCTAGGCCTCCTCCTCACTCAATCCCCTTCCTTACTCCCCTTCCTCAGATATCCCCTTAATCTCACCAGACTACGTGCTTGGCTTTCATCCTAAATCAGATACGATTTATCACTCCAGTTTTTGCTGTACTCATGCAGCCCTTGCCAAAGACTTTATGAATTCAATGACATGCCATCTTCCCATGATTTAATTATGTAATAGCATTCAGACCTCAGGATGGTACAGGGCTGGGCTTTCAGTAAGAGGGTCGGAGTTCAACCAAATTGTTTAACCTCTCTCTGCCTTAGTTTTTTCAACTATGAGATGAGTGTCTGGGATTCTGAAATCCCTCCTGGCTCGGGGTCTATAATCTTACAATTATATTATATTACTATAATCTTTCCTCCCTCTCCTTGTCTCCCCTACAGTACTGGGTCTTTAAGAAGATTCCAGAATTCCTAGTCCTGGAGCTTGGGGTTCTCATCTTCAGTGGCCTGGACCCCTTCAGTAGGCAGTCTAGTGAAGCCTATAGATCCCAACTTAAAATAATGTTTTTAAATGTACAAAAAATACATAGGTTTCCAAAGGAAGCCAATTATGTCGAAAAGAGGTGTAATTTTTTTCTCATATAAGTTTCCAGATCCCTTGAAATCTACCTGTGGACCCTAGGGTAAGAAGCCTGTCCAAGGGACTCCCCGGTTTCTCCTTCTGTGGGGCAGAGTATCATGGGCTTCTGAGTTCTCATCTCTGGATATTTTTCCTTGCTCCAATATAGGAAGACATCTACCTTGGGAAACTGGAAAGCCAACACAGGCTCTACCATGCTGGAACAGGTGACCAGGAGCAAAAAGTGAGGAAGGAAGATGCTTCAGTGATTGGCACCAGACCTTGGCTGGAATCCCATTTCAGACACCAGCTATGTGACCCTGGTCAAATCACTTAACCAAGTCTCGGTGTCTTCATTTATAAAATTAGGACATTGCACCTCATTTTGGAGCATTAAAATGAAGACATTGTAACCTCATGACTGAGGACTCAGTAATCTTAAAGGTCCCTTCCACCCTTCAGGGAACCCTACTAGGAGATGGCCTCCCTGGGGACCCCCTCAGACATCATCTGGCCCTGCCAGCTGCCCAACGATCTGCCTGGGTGGAGATGTCCTGGGTGGAGTCTAGACTGGCTGCCTAATCCCCCAGGATGAGAGGTGCCTTCCTCGTGCCAGCCTCCTTCACAGAGATCTGGCGTGGGAAAGGGCTTACTCAGAGAACTGGAATTTACTTAATTCTGCAGGGATTGTGCAGCCCACGAGCTGAGCATGCCCCCTCCACTGCTCCTCCCTCCAGGGGCTCCCTGCTCCAGTGATGAGTTCACCCTGAGTCTCCCTGTGAGGGCGGGAAAGGAAAGAGGCCTTGCCAGGCCTGACGGGGCCTGGTCATCAGACAGACTAACTCAGGATGGAAGGAGTCCTGGACCTTTCCCATTCTTCAGCTACACAAAGGAGATACCTGCCCCCACTCCCTGAAGTCAGCCCTTGGGGCAATGGGGTGCAGAGGAGAGAGACTTTGGATTCAGAAGGTCTATGTTCAAACCTCACTTCTGTCATTTACTTTCTGTGTGACCTTGGGGATGTCCCTTAAACTCTCTGGGCCTCAGTCTCCTCCTATGTTAACATGAGAGGGCTGGGCTACATGGCCTCGACTGTCTCAGCTTTAAATCTGTGATTATGGTTTTAACTGTGTGACCCTGGACAAGTTACTTTGTCACTGGGTCTCAGTTTACCCATCTATCAAATGAAACTGGATGTCTTCCACTCTAGGTGTCTGCCCCTAGGAGCAGCAGTAAGGCTGCGATGGGACTCAGGACCAGATTCCAAGCCCACAGGCCTCCATGACCTCAGATTTGATCCTAGGATCCTGTCCTCCCCTATCAAGGGCTGAACTGCCCCCTCTGCAGGGGCCAGGGTTTCTGGGTTGGTTGGCTTTGTAAAGACTGGGTGACTTAGAAAGCCCATCAGCTTTGGTGCTCCAAAGTCCAGTCCTAGCTAGGTCCCTGTCTCTGCCACAGCTCCTCATTCCATAGCTTCCCTTGTGAGATGGAGGGCTGAGCAGCTCCCCAGAGAAGGCCAGACAGAGCCTGCCATGGGCTGATTCCCATTTTGTGCTCCCAAACAGCCCACCTGCACTCCTACCCAGCATGCATACACCACCACCTTCTACTCATTCCTGACAGCGTGAGACAACTTCAGAATATCAAGCCAAGCAAATTCCCTGGATGCCAGTTCACTGAGGAGCTTTTCCGGGGGCCTCTGACCATCCCAAATGTCTCTGGGCGGGGGGGGGGGGTAGGAAGAAAGAGCCCTCTTAGTTCCACAGACCTGAGAGCTGGGAGGAACCTTAGAGATAAGCAAACCCACATCTCCCATTTACCATTAGAGAAACTGAGGCCTAGAGGGCAAACATGACTCCCCAAATTTATGCAGTTAGTAAATATGGAGAAAACTATGGTGCTGGCTCAGACCTTGACTCAGACAGACTTGGGTTCAAATCCGGCCTCAGAAACAGAAGCCAAGTGACCTTTGGCAAATCACAGATGCTTCTAAGCCTCAGCTGCTTCATCTGTGAAATGAGGGCGAAAATAACAGCACCAGCCTCATAAGGTAGCTATGAAAATCTAACCTTACAGTACTATTAGGTGATAAACATTTATTAAGCACCTACTGTGTCCTGGTTGGTATCCTGTGTCCTGGGGTTACAAAAACAAAAGAAGAAACACAATCCCTTCCCTTCATATGGTACCCAGGTCCTCTGGGTGCTTTCAAGGCTGCCTTCTGCCTAGTCCCCACTCCCACCCATCCATGTCCCACGTGAATAAACTCAAGTACTGGGAGATTATTATACAAGTGACTTGTAAAAGAGTGGTCAGGGCAGTGCTGGCCCCGGGCACGCAGAGACCCCAAATCCAAGGCTCCCCTCTGGCTTACTTCATCATGATCACAATTCCTTACTATAAACATATAGAGGCAGCATGTAGAGGGGCAGAGAGTCAGGAGGCAGGAAGGCCTGAGTTCAAATCCACTGGCATAATATCAACTGTGTGACCTCGGGAAAAACCCACCCACCCATGCCCCAGTTTCCTCCTCTTGAAAATCAGAAGAATTAGAGAAGATAACTTCCCACACCCCTTCCAGTTCTAAAGTTGATGCTCCTGTGATTTCAAGCCCCCTCAGCCTCAACACTCCCATTTCCTCCCCTGTAAACACTGGAGCCAATAACCATTAACCTTCTAACTCAAATGATCTGTGTGTGATCTTAAGACATTTCCAAAAAAGGCTGATTCCCACTAAAATTATTCCCAAAGCATGAAGGATTTCTAATATCCCATCTGAGCTCTAAATTCAATGAATATAATCTCTATTTTGAGGCCTGGAGGAGTAGAAGTGGACCATGAGTAGCAGCATCCCCCCCTTCCATGGGACCTGGGGAGGGGAGGGCAGGGGTGCTGTGTCCACACAAAGCCGCTGTGACTCCCCAGTCCTCCAGCCTGGAGCCAAGGCCAAGTCACAGCCAGAGAGGTTTCCCTTGATACAAACATTCTCTTGTTTCAGGGGTGAGAGTCCAGCTTCGAGATCTTTTCCCCACAGAGCAAACTTGACTCTAGAATCAAGTGGTTAAAGACAGAATAAAGTGTTGGAGGCCACATCCCCTGCTCCTTTCCTCCTCTCAGGCCCAAATTGCAGTGCAGGGTGAATGGGCCCATTGTCCAAGGGATGCCTGCTCTGGTCTCAAGGGAAGGGCAGATGGTGGAACCCTCTGGATTCTAAGAATGGAGAAGCATTGGCATTCCCAAGGGAAAATAGCCCATGGGGTCTATTCTAAATCTGGTGATCCCACTGGGAATGTTCTCCTACCTTTCTGGGGTTCCTGAAGAAGCCCAGAAATAGCTTTGCCTGAGCGTCTCTGTGCTCTCTGCAGGTATAACCTGTTCAGAGATATTTGGGGGCCTGGATATCTGTGCCATCAAAGCTGATCACAGCAGTGATGGTGGAAATTCCATCATCAAGGTGAGAGCGACATTAACTTAGTGTTCATTGGGTACGTGCAGGTAGGCAAAATGGTGGGTGCTTGCCTCGATTTATCTTTTCAACCATTCTTTGTGCAAGCATTTATTGAACAAGAGGCAGTGGAATTCCAAGATTGAACAAGAGGCAGTGGAATTCCAAGATTCAGAGTCAGTGGAATTCCAAGATTGAGCTGGGCTCAAATACAGGCTCTGTCATTTACAAGGTCTACAGTCTTGGCCAAGTCACTGATCTGACTGTCAGTGGTTCTTAACTAGACTAGACCAGTGGTTCTCATGGACCTCTTTGGCAGTCTGGTGATGTCTATGGACCCCTTCTCAGAATCATGATTTAAAATTTTTTTAAGTTCACAACCCCCCCACCTACCTACCCAGGTTAAAAATCCCTGGAATAAATGAAGTCTAAGTTATTAATGGCTCCATGATTAAGTTCCTTCTGTGTGCAGAGCCCTGACTTTGGGGAACTCACAGGTCCTCACAGGTCCAATGCTTAAAGGCTTTCCAGCTGGGGATAAGCTTTTCTTCTCTCATCAGACATCTTCTGTCAGAGAGGTTGCGGGGCAGGGAAAGGCTGCTTTTTTCAGGTACAGTTAGACCAGATGATCTAAACAATCCTTTCCAAATCTGAGGTTTTGTGATGCTATAAAAAACCATCAAAGCTAACCTAGCCTTTGAGAATGTAGACCCCTCTCCACATCACCATGAGGCACTGGATAAAGAAGTCATCTAATTCAACTATTAATTAATAACTAATATCTCTTATTAAGGGTTATGATTGTTGGTGCAAGAGAAGTCTTGCAGAAGGGGAGGTGGTCAGATCTGGATCCTGTGTTTGAATCCTCGATCTGCCAACTGCTACCTGTGTGACAAGTTACATAAACCACTCTGGACCTCAGTTTCCCCATCTGTAAAATATAGGTGTTGGACGAAATGGACCATACATTTCCAGGCTAAGGCACACTGATACTCCCTTCTTGGCCAAATTTCCATCATCCCCATCAATCAGTATTGATTGTGTGCCCACAGAGTAAGTGACATTGTGTTTCACCAGGCAGAATGCCTCCAAAAAAAGCTATGTGCCAAAGAGAGAGACCAGTCCCAGTGTGCTAGAAGTGTGAGCACCCTCTTCTGGGAGTCCAGGGTACTCCTTTCTGAAGCTGGTCATGGAAAAGACCTCTTTGTCGGCTCAGAATGAGCCTCATCCAGATGAATTGCCTTGGTCCAGTTGTCCTCAAAGTGCAAAGCAAGGCTGGGGTTGGGGTAAGCATGTCCAGTCCTGGGACAAATCCAACCTCCCAAGGATCCTTCATATTAGGATGCCCAAAGGTTGAGTGTTGGAAAACCAGCTCAGGGCTGTTCCAACCTGGGGGGACCTTCAGAGGACACTCACAGTACTAAATTTAGAGATGGTCCACAACCAAATGTGCCTCCAAAGCAAGGAGGCAGGGAGAAGACAGTGTGGATTAAGGGGCAGAACCTTGGTTTCTTGGCAAGCCACTCTTAACAGCAGGTTAATCACCCACATTTTAAAAAAATCAGACCTCTGATTTCATCAGTGTAGGGAATTCTGGGTGGATCTCTACCTTTGCCACGGTACAGAGCTTAGATCTATCCACATGTCCTGTCCCTCCCCAGCCAGTGTCGTCTTCACTATCTGACTTCTCTGCCTTTCTTTTTAGGGTTCTCTCAATATGGGGCCCCCCAAACTTGGCTATGACCCCTTGAGAGGCATTCATACTTTGATTTGATATTCTGCCTAAGCAGCAGGGGACCCCTCTTTGTTGGAGACCTTCACTTGGCCATTAACCAAGATGAAGGGTAACTTGCCTTCTCATCACTGAGGCTCAGAAAGAACTATTCCCAGGGTCAAGTATCAGGAAACAGCAAATCCAGTCTTAGGGGAAAAGGCCTTGGAAGAAATAGGGAGGATGTAGGTGAGGTTAATGTAGGAGAGGTCAGCAGCTGCCCTTAGGGACCATGGCTACTGTCTTGTCTGGAATGAGGAGAATGAAGAGCTGCTGCTTCCATGCTCTTCCCCTGCCCAGCCAGGGCCTTCACAGTCCCACCCAGTTCCCACCACCAGTGGCCCCCACCTCTGGCCCCTTCTGGCCTGCTGTACTGAACTGGCAGCAGGCAGGAGCCTGACACAGAGAACAAGTATGTGGGGGAGAGCCCTCCCACCCACTCAGGTTTAGAGATGAGAATCACATGGGCCCCAGCTGCAGCGACTGTGGATTCCATTCTGGCCATGTGTCCCTGCTCCTTGGGGGCCATGTGACACAGCCCGGTCTGCCCAGAGTATGCCTGACCCTGAGACTGATGCAGGCTGGGCCAGTTTCCACGGGTGGGACAGCCTTGGGATAGGCAGGGCTGCTCTTCTCAGGTCAGGGCTACTCTGGCTTTCTAAGCACCGTGGGCCTTGGATCTTAAAAAATGGATCTTATTAAATAGTAGATAGAGAGTGCATCTCACAGCTAGGAAGATCTGCATTCAAGCCTCATCTTGTCTATGTTAACATCTTAGTGGCCTAGGTAACTCTGAGACCAACGTGGAGAGAGGGCTCCAACCTGCACTAGGGAAGGTAGTTTTCCTCTTCTGGGAGATCTCTATCCCAGTGAAATCATACGTCCAGTCCCGATCCCTATTGATTGGCTAGTCCAATTTCCTCACTTTACAGAGAAGGAAGCAGAGGCACAGAGAGGTGGGTGAACTTGCCCAAGGTTACACAGCAGCTCAGGAGAAGAATGAGGATGAGAATGGAGGGGCCTTGATTTCAGGTCAAAGGCACTTTCTGCCACTCTGCAGCTGAGGTCAAGGCCCTTCCCTTGCCCAGTGCCTAACAGATTTTGTTCAGCCATTTCAGTTGTGTCCGACTCTCTGTGACCCCGTTTGGGGTATTCTTGGAAAAGACATTGGAGGGGTTTGCCATTTCCTTCTCCAGTTCATTTTACAGATGAGGAAACTGAGGCAAACAGGATGAAGTGACTTGCTGAGGGTCACACAGCCAGGAAGTATGTGAGGCTGGATTTGAACTCAGGCCTTCCAGACTGGAAGTGACCTTCCAGAGGTCTGGCACTCTATCCTCTGTGCCACATAGCTGCCCCACCTAACAGTAGGCATTTTAACATGCTTACTAAGTTTAATTGAATAGCCAAAGAGTGCAGATGGTTCCGTGGCAAATGCATGACTTACCTCTGAGGAGTCCATCCATCCCCACCAGCTTGAGGGTCAGGGTGCCTTGAAGTCTTAGTCTCTAAGTCCATGAAGGCTGCTCTAACTGTACTCAGGCAGCCAAGCATCCCCATTAGACCAGGCCATGGAAAACAAAATGGCATTCAGCTGTCTGACCCCATGAGAGTTTTATCTGATCAGTGCTGTGTATACAGTAGCTGCTTAATAGCCTGTGGAATGGATAGTGTTGAGAGAAAGAAATCTCAGGGGAGCTTAATGGATTACCTTTTCCAAGGGGCTGAGAGATGCCCTTGTCTGGGCTAGCCCTTAGCCAAATTAAGAATCTGGGGAAGTTTATCTTCTCAATCCACGAGTCAGCGTGTATTAAGTGCCTATTATGTGCCAACCACTGTGGTACATAGTAGGCACTTTATAAGTGTTCTCTCATTTGACCCCCATAACTCCTCTTGAAGGTAAGTGCTATCATTATCCCAATTTTACAGGAGAGTAAACTGAGGCAAAGAGATTAAGTGACTTGCCCAGGGTCACACGCCTAGCGAGCATCTGAGCCTGGATTTGAACTCAGGTTCACTGCACCAGCTGATGCCAAGCCTGTAAGAGAACGCCCCTCCCTCCTTGTTTTCTCATGGGGCCATGTGGAACGGTGTATAGCATCAGGCTTGTCTGATACATCAGTTAATTTCCCTGCTTCCCCCCTTTTTTTTGTATCTTCATTCTAAGAGACGGCTCCCTGACAGGGGCGTGGGTGTGGGATTTACTGGGAAATGTAGGTGATAAAAACCCCCAAACCAATGCAGGCTTTTTAGGAGAGAGAGGAGTTGCCTCATAGCAAATCCCTGTCTCTGACACATGCTCACTGTGTGTCCATCAAGGCACTTAACCCTTTGGTCGGAGAATGGGATACGAGCAAGAACTCCCAAACCTACAGTCAGGGTCATAGAGGGGAACCTTCCAGGTCATCTAGACCAACCCCTTTATTTTATAGATGGGAAACAGAGGCAGAGAAAGGCCACATGACCTGCCCAAAGTCACCATGGTAGTATATGGCAGGATTGGGATTCTAGCTCAGGGATTCTGACCTCAGAGCCAGCACTCTGCCCTGCACTTTGCCATCTCCAATCCACAAGCCTTGGGTTCAGATCCTGACTCTGGCACTTTCTATCCACGAGACCACAGGCAAATCATCTTATCTCTCTAGGCCTGTTTTCTCATCTGTAAAATGACATTAAACTTAATGCTTTCCAAAGTCCTGTTCGGCTTTAGATGTCTGACCCCATGATCCTCTCTGGGCCGTTTCCTCACCTATTAAATGAGGGGACTGGACCTCTAAGGTCCCTTCTATCCTAAAATCCCAAGGCAAAACCTTCTGTTACACAACAGCCCTGCAGATACCTGAAATACAGCTCTCATTCGTGGTCTCACCATAATAATAATGATAGCTAACATTTCAATAGCACCTACTACATAACGGACGTTGTGCTAAATGCTGCACAATTACCTCATTTGGTTTCCACTATTCTGGCATGTAGATGCTATTATCCCCATTTCACAGATGAGGGCACTGAGGCAAAATAAATCAGAACACAGCTAGCAAGTTCCTGAAGCCGATGCTCTGTCCACTTCACCACCTAGCAGCCCTTGCCTACTACAATCCCAGCTTGACTCTTTTCTCCAAGCTACGCACCCCTTGTTTCTTGTAGGCCTAGTTTCCAGTCCCCTCAGCACCCTGGCTGCTCTACTCTGGATATACCCCACTCTGTCAAAGTTCTTCTGTCCTGGGAGGCCTCAGGTACAAGGGGAAAAGTAGAAATGTTTCAGAGTTCTTAGGAGAAGTCTTACACATACTTTTGGAGGGCACTTTCATAAGTGATGATTTCTTATTTGGGGTGCTCCCCCTTACACTTCTGTTGTTGAGAGTTATTTCTGTCAGAAATACAGAAGGTTCTTTTCTATAATAAGAAGAACAGGAGGAAAGGAAAACCCCCAAATGGTCTCTTCTTTGTCCTCCTTCCTCTTCCTCTTCCTCCACCTCCTTAGTGGGAATGGAAAATTTTCTCCAGAATGTTTTGTGACAGTCCTCATTGAGGAAAGGCCAATGAACTCCTCTTAGCTGATCTCAGCTGGGGAATGACATTCTAGGGTGGAAAAATATTCCCCCAGAGAAGCCCAATATTTCAACTTCCTTTGGACATGGAAGCCCCAGCTGGCTGGGCCCAGGGACTCCCCAAATACTCTCTAGGGAACAGAAACCAGAATAGAATTGGGGAGGGGACCTAGGGGCTGGGAAAAGAGTGGAGGGACTGGATTCTGCATGCCACTCTTAGGAATCCTCCCATGTGGGGTCCCCTGGAGCAGCCGGTGAATGGAGACACCTTTCCACATAGACAGCCCCTTCTGTCTCCCAAATATCTGTCCCCAGCATCTATCTAGGATCCCTAAAATGTCTAGCTCTCACTGGGGTCTTGTTAAAGAGTACAGGATAGTAAAAAGAACATGGGGTCTCAATCCGAACTCTGACACTGACTGGCTGGCTGATCAGAACAAATCATTAAATCATTTCCAGTCTCTGACCCTCAGTTTCCTCAGCTGTTGGAGACAGAGAAACAAAGAGACAGACAGACAGAGAGGGAAAGGGGGAGACAGAGACAGAGAGAGACAGAGACAGAGAGAGAGGAGAGAGGGAGAGAGAAAGAGACAGAGACAGAGAGGGAAAGGAGGAGACAGAGAGACACAAATTTAAATTAAATTAACATTTTAAACGCCAGCTTTCTTCTGAGCTTTGCAGACCACCAGCCTTCCAGAGTTTCTGGGACATGGGAGTTGCCTCACAGGTTCTCAGAGAGACCACATCATAAGCTCATTAAATTATTATTTATTTAATTTTAAATTAAATTATTTCTATATTATTTATCATTTATTATTAAATTATTAAATATAAGCTTATTAAAAGTTAAATTAGGGGAGGCTAGGTGGCACAGTGAATAGAGTGTTGGCCCTGGAGTCAGAAGGACCTGAGTTCGGATCCGGCCTCAGATACTTAACAAAAACCTAACCGTGTGACCTTGGGCAAGTTACTTAACCCCAACTGCCCTCCAAAAAAAAAAAGTTAAATTAACTTATTAAATATTTTTGACTGAGTAGTATCACTCCCTCCTTCCATTACTATATATTTATTTTGTATATAGCCTCTATTTAAAAATAAGTAAGCTCCTTGAGGGCAGGGACTGTCTTATTTTTGTCTCTATAACCCCAACACCTAACACAGAACCAGGCTCATAGATACCCTTAACCAGTGCTTGTGGATTGGTCAACCCCTCAGTTATTGGCATAGGGTAGATTCTTAATGTTTGTTGATTGACTGTTTGTAACGGGCCTCAGAAATCCTCTAGGCCAGCCCCATAGAGAGGCAGGTCTAACAGAAAGCTCCCTGACAACAGTCACAGCAAACATCCCCAGGGCAGGACTAGAGCCCACAGGCAGAAGTCACAAGGAGGCTAATTTCTGATTCCACTGCAGACATTTAAAGGCTATTCTCACAAGAACCCTCCCAGCCCTTCCATATTACATTGTTCACTCAGATTCCACTGAGGTCTGCCAAAACCCCAGATCTTCTTCAACTCTTATCTAGCCATATTTTCCTTATTCTGAGCTTGGGCATTTGATATTTTGAAGGTAAGTAAGGGGTCAGACCTGGGTTACTGCTAAATTTCATCATATCTAGTTTGTCCTATTGTAAAGGACTTAGTGTGGTGCCTTGAACAGTTAAGTGCCATGTAATTACAGTTGTTTTTGATGATGTTATTTTAGCCTGTTGAGATCTTTCTGGATCCTGACCCTGCCTCCAAAGGGTTAGCTCTCCCTCCCATCCTTGGGCCATTCTCAAAGCTGATAAACACATCATCCTCCATGTTATCGGTGGAAATATAGGGCAGCTCGGGTTGACAGGTTGACAATCCACCAGAATCCTCCCTCCTTGTTGCCCCAATCTATCTCAGTCCCCCCTCTATGAGTCAATCAGCTACGAACCTCCCTAAATACACCATCCCCCAAAGATATCACCAGCTATCAGTGTTGTCCCAAAGAAGGAAAGGCGTTCCCCACCACGGACAGGAGCCAGAAGACCCCTGTCACAAATCGCAGAGAAGGGATCCTTGCTTCGGTACAGGTTGGACTGGATGACATCTGAGTCCCCTTCCAGTCAGAGACTGTGGTTGGAGCCCCATTTTCTGATCAGGACAAGATCTGAAACCCGTTACACTGCTCCTTATCTTGTGGGGAGGGCTCCTTGTAATCGTGATCGGCCAAATGAGATAACAGATATCAAATATGCTTAGTGAACTGTAGATCAACATACAAATATCAGCTCTTACTATTATTCATCTCATGCTTTTTTTTTAATAGAGGTGCTAGGACAAGTCACTGTCCTGCTATATGAATAGCGTGCTGCATAGTGGATTAAGATCTGGCCTCAGGACCAGGAACAACTGGGTTCAAGTCCTCTTTCTGACACATCCTGGCTGTGTAATCCTAAGCAGATTGTTTCAGAGGCAGCTGGATAGTGCACCAGGCCTGAGCTCAAATCCAGCCTCTGACACTTGCTAGCTGTATGGCCCTGGATAAATCACTTAACCTCTTCTGTTTACCTCAGTTTCTCCAACTGTAATAAAGGGATAATACAAGGATCTACCTGCCAGGACTGTTGCAGAGAACAAACAAGATAACCTTTGTAAAGTGCGATGCCAGGCCCATTGCAGGCCCTATACAAATGCCAGCTCTGTACTCTAAGCTGCAGCTGCAGAGAAGTTGCTGATGTGTGTTGGCAGAAAGAATGTCATAGACTTAGTGCTTTAGAAAGGACCTTAAGGGGTGTTGGGTCATTTTACAAATGAGGAAACTGAGGCATGGGGATAGTAAGTGTTCTCCAGGTCCGTGCTCTATCGACCTCCCTCACTGGGAGGCCCCTCTATCAGTGAAGTTAAAGGTCCAGCCCACGCCTTAGCATTACTATTGGAATTTATCATTTTGTCACGTTGTGGGGAACTCCTGGCATGGAAACTACCCACTAACACAGATCATCGACTCATGTGTAAGCTATAGTCTTAGCAGGCTGCCAGGAGGGTCCAAGAGATCCGGTGACTTGCCCAGGGTTATGCAGCCCCCACAGGAGAGAAGCAGCAGGTCTCTGTGATACCCAGACCCCTCCATCTCTGCATCCCGTCATGCTGCATTTTATTATTAGTGGTGATAGCAGTACGGCATCACTTGTCATGAGCATCACTCTCATTGCCAGTCTGCAAATAGGCCCAACTGGCCCGAGCTGACCGGGGCCCCAGAGGCTCCCATGGGACACCAGCAGCCTCCTCCTCAGTCCAGCTGCGCAGACAGCAGCTCAAGGCAGGATGCCTTCCAGCTGCTGGTGAGCTCCTGGCTCTCTGCAGCTGGACTACAGCTTCTAAGTTCTGATTTCCACCCACCCTGGAGGTAGGAGTTTGCTATGGAGAAGCCTGCCATCTAGTGTCCAGCCAGGGTGTGAGTGTGGAGGCCACCAGCCAGGCTTTCGGACCCACCTGGTAGGGGCCCCCATTACCTTCCACTGCCAGCCCTCTCTGTTCCTACAGGGGATGAACAGCTCAGGGCCTTCCCTCGGAGAACAAACAGCTGATGGGAGATCTGGGGGCCAGAGACAGCAGCTCCTTTGCCCCTAAAACCCTGGCTAAAGACCAGGGAGGGGGAAATTCCCTGGGGAGAGGGTGGGGTTTTCCTCTAGTGGCCAGTACTGAGCAAGGGGGCAAGCCAGAAGCAAGGGTTAAGCCCAGCTTCAACTCTGTCAGAATGCCTGCTTCCCTGTCCTACCACACCCCCAAAACCCCTTGTACGTACTGCCAAGACATCACGCCCTGAAGAGGCAAGGGTGGGAGTGGGGAGGGGCTGCAGAAGAGGGGAGAAGGAAGAAAGCCCTTCTCCTGCGTTTCAGTTTGAGAATCTCTGCAGGACCCATTAGAACAAAAATGCTCCATTCCCATCGTCCATCCCCCAGTAAAATAGAGTCTTCATTGTACTCTGGGCTACAGTGCTGGTGATCCATTAACATAAGAAGCAAACAAGTGGGCCTTGTCCCCCATCTAGCCCCCACCCTGCTGCCCTGTCAGGGACTCTTCACCCCTCTGTGCTGAATGTGAACGCGTGTGTGTGTGTGTGTGTGTGTGTGTGTGTGTGTGTGTGTGTGCGCGCTCTCATGCAGACATTAGTCAATGGAGACTTTTGTGTCTTTATATTTGGGGCCTGTCTCTCTCCCCCCTGGCTTCTCATCTCTATAGGCAATCATTCTTGTCCCAGCCTCAACAGGGACACTCCCACAAGCTCTGAAAGACCATAGGACCCCCCCCCCCATAAACCTGGGCAACCTCCTCCAGGGTCCTCCTAATCTCCATAACTTTACAATAGGAGTCCCCTGGCCATCTCCTCATTTGCCTACTACAAATTACATAGCAGAAAGAGTATGACCAGCTTTCAAATCCCTTCCATGGCCCTTACTGCCTGGATGACAGTGGGCAAGTCAATTCACTTTTCTCAGCCTTATCTTCTTCCTGTTAGATAAGGAAAGACCAGATGCCTGGGTCTCCAAAGTCCCTCCCATCTGTGAATCTGTCATCCTCTGAAGTCACTTAGCCTCCCTGGGCCTCAGTTTCCTCCTCTGTAAAATGGAGGCCTGGCCTCATGGCTTCCAAGAGGCTCTTCTAGCCTCTCACCTGTTCTCCTATGAGTAACTGGGGTCTCTTTATCTGAACAGGTTCAGCTGAAATCCCTAAGATCCCAAGGACAAATGTGCGTCACAGCTGGGGTCACAGCTTGGACAACCTCCCCCACCTCATCCATCCCATCAAGGCACAGTTCACCCTTCTGATAAATGTGCAAGGGCCTGTGTATGCACTAGCTGTGATTCTCAAGTGCAAAGCGTGACTGCCCTTAACCACAACAGAAAATCATCCTTTTGCTTAAGAATCTACCTATGGGCTCTGTTACAAAAACGTAGAGAGGGCGTCATGGTAACTGGGGTTGTGGTGCTTACCTTCTGGGGGTCTGAGCTTCTGAGACACCTTTGTTTCCTGCCTAGGAAATGTTTCTACATTTCAGATTACTATTAGCAGGTAGACTGATATCTGGTCAGGACGGGGGTTCTTAACCTGAGGGGTGGAGAAGAGAGTGTGTGGAGTGATTGCAGGGGTCTGTGGACTCAGCTGGGAAAAACTGCATTTTTCATCATTTCCTTCAGTTTCTTAGAACACGATTCTGAGAAGGGCTACCTTCTGGAATTATACACTCTCACATTAGTGCAGACATGTGTTGTTTGATGATCACTCACATCTGGCTCTTCATGACCCCATTTGGAGTTTTCTTGGCAGAGATGCCATTTCTTTCTCCGCCTCATTTTCCAAAGGAGGAAATTGAGCCAAACAGGATTAAGTGACTTGCCCAGGATCACCCAGCTAGTAAGAATCTGAGGCCAGATGTGAACTCATGAAGTCCTCTGGACTTCAGGTCTGACACTATATCCACCACACCACTTAGCTGCCCACGACACAGATATTTGTTATGGTTGGGAGCGGGGCAAAAGGGGGGCCTAGGAAGCCCAGCCTGCTCAGTCTCCACGGTCTGGAGGTCCTCCCCAGCAGACTCTTGCCACGAGACCAGCAGCCCCAGAAGCCCCAGTCTGACTCACCACAGTAGCATCAGTCTCTTGGCTCCCCAGCTATCAGAGTAGCCAGCAGCGTCTCCCAACCTAGGCCACCAAACAGGGCACTTTCCTCACCTCACAGCCCCATTCCCTGGTAGAGGGATGAAGACCTTCTCAGCAAGGACTTGTGGGATATTCCAAACAGTCAGTGCCTCCCCATCCCCATCTCAAGTAGGTGCCTTTGGGGAATGCCTAAAGTGAGCTTGGGAAAATGATGAGGAAATGAAGAAAGCTAAGAGAGAGAACATTCTTTAGGCTTAGGCTGACCACCTGAATAGGGTGAAAGCCACATTCTGCCCTTTAGGAAACCCTAGGACCTAATGACTATTAACAACAGCTGCTACCTTAACCGCTGGGTCCCCCAAACCAGCTGCCTGCCTTGATTGTGTTACAAGTCAGCAAGTGCTTTAGGAACTAAGAAAACGAAGATATTTGTGTGCATTGGAACTATCAGGGAAAGTCTTCTGCAGGAGACAGGAGAAATGTGTGGAGTCCGGGCCTTAAGGAGTCACTTTCAAACGTATTTTAGGGTTTATCTCCCACTTTTATCTCCCTCCATTGCCTTTAAAGCCACCACTACTGCCCCAGACTCTCAGCACTTGAAATGATCCTTCCTCAGGCCTCACTTTTCTCTGGTTTCTTGTGGTAGAACTGAATTCTAGGTCATACCCTAATCATTCACGTGAAAGCCTTAGCTGCCCTACTGGAGAGACCAGAAGGTCCCTATGAGTAGGATCTGTCCCATTCATCACTGTCTGACCCTCACTGCCTAGCACAGGGCTCTGCAAATACAAGGCAATTAATGTGTCCACTGCTGAATTACTGAGAGTCCTGTTGGAAACTGCCTGGTACGTCCGTCCACACCATGGCAGGCACCTATGTGAACCTTTTGTGTCCCTTTTAGCGAATCCCAGTCTCTGACTCACAGTCCTTACTCACCCCAGTGAAGATAAAGCCAAAGCTGACACCATCCACAAGCTGGGCAAGGCCTCTGCCAGCCTATTTTCTGATTAACCCCACTCTGATGGGGAACCAAAGGGAGTGTGGTGGTGAATGCTCCAGAAAATTCACTCTAGCCCTTAAATAGTGCACACTGACCCCCATCACTCATTCCCATTCCTATCAGCCTGTCTGAAGACAGCAATGCCTAACAGTTCATATGTAATCTGGGCAGGGCGTCCACTGGAGATATCTTTGGAGGGCCTCTCTCTAAACCAGAAAATGATTCTCTGTACTGTGTTCTAATTTCACCTTTTATGGTTATCCTAAATTGTCCAACTGGGTAGCAGGTGTTGGAAAATTGAGGAATTATCTGAAATTTTCTGAATTATATGAAATTATCTGAAATAATGCTCCAACGGGATTCCTGCTCTCCTACCCAAAGCACCCAAGCCAGAGTCTGTTTTTGTGACCAGACTTCCATTCCTGGTTTGTGATAGAAGCCTGCGTTTAGGAACAAACCTCAGGCATGTCACCCCTACCCATGAGTCTGGCACTGTAGCTACCCCTCAACACTACACCGGGCAATAAGGATTCTGAGAACACACTGCGAACATTTTTTAAAGGCTCCCATACATTAGCTTACTGGCTACTGACAGGCTTACAAACTCCCCACAGTCCTCCCCACACCACTGATACACAGGCCTTATTGCATTTGCCTGGTGGTCTCCCGGAGGAGAGGGAAGAAGGGGCAGTAGTATGAACTGGGAGTCAGAGACCCAGAGTCTACCTATGGGACCCACCACAAGCCTCTTTCCCAGATTCAGAGCCGATGTCTGAGGCCCAGAGAAGGAAGGCCCTTGAGTGGCACAGTACTGGGCCTCAGTGTACTGAATTGTAAAATGAACTCAACCATCTTCCAGATCCGTTCTTCCTCTGAATCTGTGAGCCCATGAGAACATAGGACCCAAACAATGTCTATTATGTTTCTAGGCTTGCACATCTAAGCCATCAGTCTCCTTCCAGTTTTGCTACTGAGGGGAAGAGGAAGGTCCCTTAAAGGAAATATATTTAAGAACTTCTGTGCCTGCATTAGGATGCACTGTCCTTGCCTTCTCAGCTCTCCCACCAGAGGCCCTGGGTCCCCTTCAAAGGTCCAAACCCAGGGAGTCCAGGAGCTCCATGTCATGCACACATGCAATGGGCTCCCTTCAGAGCACCTGGAGCCAGTGCTCTGCATACCCAAGAGTCCTGGTGAGTGGAAAAGCACAAAAGAATTCACCAGAGGAAGGCAGGCTACCTGCTGTGAAAGCTGGCCACTCCCTCCTCAGTCACTCTCAGGTTGGTTAAGTTCCCATTCCCTTCTAAGAGGCAGTAGGGGCCAGTGTAAAGTCAAGGGCTTGGGAAAACGTGGCCTCAGGTTTGAATCCTGGCTCTTCTCCCACCTGTCATTAGAAAGAGCCATTTGCCTTCTCTGTAAATGAGAAAGGTACAGGGGAGTGTTAGGATGTCCTCATATGGCTCCTTCTAGCTCTTAATCAATGAGCCTGAGTTTACAGGTGGGGGGAGAGGTGGCCTCTGGAGGAACTTCAAAACCTGGAGACGTTTCCCTGCAGCTCTCAGGAAACCAGAGGCTTGGCAGTTCCCCAGGAGAGCCAGGTAGGAAGGACCCCTTTCCTTTTCTTCCAGCCCTGCCATGCTTTCAAGGCCAAACCAATGAGGTAGAAACCAGACCAAAGGTTATTTTCTTCTGCCTTCCCTGGCAACTGCACTGTTGGCCTGAAACAACGGGCCCCAACTCCAGTCAGTCTTCAAATAGCCATGCCGTACTCGGGCATCCCGGCTAGAGGTGTGGTGTGGCTGGTGACCAGTCTGTTGGCTTTGGAGGACAGATTCTTGACTCAGTGTGGGTTGGTTGGAGGTTCCTTGGAGGCACAGCTGGTACTTTGGCCTCCCTCCCTCCCTTCAATTCAGTTTCAAAAAATGAGAAACCAGGCTGATTCAGGAGGCCCTTTCCTTGGCCTTTGGCTAGGATTACTTCCCATGTCTGCAGTTACTGGCAATGGTCCTGGCATAACACTAGTTCCATTGGCACCTGAGTCTTAAACTAGTAATTGATGACACTCCCAGGATAGTTTGGCTTTGGTTGGCACCAGCTGAACCAAAAAAAAAAAAAAATCCATGTAAGGGGCTATTGTCTAGTGTAAGGAAAGAGAAACACAGCCATGATGCTTTTATTTTTTTTTTGAGTTGTCTCTGGGAGAATTTCTTCCCTCTGCTTTTATTCATTCTGTCCTTTCAGTACAGATATAAGGGTTGAGGGTAGGCTACAAATGCAAGAACTCCCTGCCAGGACTTCTGAAGGTCATATTAAATGACACACTTGCCCTACCACACCCCTTCTTTTTAGCTCCAGTTATACAACTTAGCTGGCCCACTCTGCCCACCATGCCCTCAGGGGCAGACCTCACCTGCAGAGCTGGGAGGGTTGGGCATCCATTTCCCACTCCACATTCCCCTCAGGGATCCTCTTGGTACAACAATGCCCTCTGCTACAAAGCCAGAGCAGATCTTGGCATCCCTGCCCTCATGCATTGGCTTAATTAAACTTCATTACCCAGGACGCTGATCATCTATTATTGATGATGGTCCCCACCTCCTATACTACTTCCCAATCCAGCCATCCCACTGCCCCTTAGAATGATGGGCATGGGGAAGGACAAGGTCAGGAAGCAACGCTCACACCAAGATGGTTAGCCACTGGGGATATGGCGGGGAGAGGAGTGTGGAGGAAGGATGAAGTGACTAGAAAAATGAGATTTTAAATCTCCCCATGGATGCAAATGATCCATCCTCTCCCCACGAGTAATGGAACAGGCTGTACCACATCTGCTGTGCCCGTGCTTTTCCAGACTAGGTTCTTTCCCCAAGTAGAACTTGTCATTCTCCCAGTAAAGAGAGGAAGGTAATTTTTACTATGACAAAAAAGTGCTACTGGTGTTACATTAAGGGGATCAAAGGATTCCATTCCCACCAAACACTAAAGGATGGCTGGGTTCAGAAACCACCACCACCCACTGCAATCAAATGGAAGGTTGTTGTCTCTGGCAATATATAAGAATTGATACCTGATTTCTTCCACCTGTCTCTCTTGGGGTGGGTAATATTACAAATAAAAGACTTTTCTGTCCCTTCGAGGGTTCACACTGCCTGATCAACGTGAAGCTCAGGTGGGCAGCCCCAGTGGTCTGCACTCATTCATTCTGGCCAATTTGGACACAGAAAATACAGGATGTTTCTTGGCAGCCTGAGACACCTCGTGGTACAGAACATGGCACTGGGGCAGTCACACCATTACAAAATTTCACACTAGCTCAGATGACCCAAAACAGAAAGTAATGATCCTGAAGAATGCTGGATGAACCAAGATTAGCTCTGGGTAAATAAGAACTCACTTAGGAAGCTTCCTGCAGGCATCATAAAACCCTCCTGGGGCTCTTAAAAGCCACACAATACTACAGACCATACCCTGGCCTATCACTAATGCAGGTTGGCTCTCCCTACGGGTATATCCCCATGCATACTGCCATTAACTTGTAATGATCTCAGAAATGGGAATCATTTTTCCCTCGAGAATTCCTAAACCCACTTTGAAAACTGGCTTTTTCAAAGGGAAGTTCACTGGAATTTTAGCATATATCTATGTATATATACATGTGTGCATGTATACGTAAACTCACATATATGTATATGTGTGTATATGTGTGTATTATATATGTAAATATAGATAAGTATCTACAACTTCTCACCATTTCCCCCTTTCTTTAAGCTAATTTTAATCAATATCACTTTGAAAACAGAAGGACTGTATATTTAGATGATAGTCTCTACTTTCAGGTTCTGTTGGTGGGTTTTGTGTGAGCACATGTGTGCATGTGTGTATGTGTGTTTTCCTTTTAAGAGCACAACCTAAGATAAAGCTTATGTTCACTGTGGCAAGGTTTCAAGTTTAACAAGAAATCCAGAGGCTGCCTCAGTACTGAAACCCACGTGGGCTAGAAAGACAAGGAATAATTGGCATAGGCCTTTCCCTGTTGTTGGAGAAATGTTCTTTTCACTTCAAAACCTAAGGCTATCTTTGGACCAATATGATACCATGCTGATTCAATATATTAAGATATAAAACTCATTTGCTGGGTCATTTATCTTCAGGGATTCCACCAGTTTAACAAACCCCTGTGTTACCTTCCTTGTTAAAACGCTCCCAAACTGAGCCCTGAAGGAAGCAGAAATCCTAATGGAGATATTCTACTTTTCAAGAAAACAGCCCAATAGATGCCAGAACGCTGAATGGCACTGCCCCCCCGCTTCACAAGGCCTAACCCAAATCTCTTGAAATATTGCGTGACACCACCAATCTAATATCATATGAAGGTTAAAAAGATGCAACAGGAACATCTGACATCTGGCTTCTTCCGCCCCACCCCCACCCCCATCTCCTTTACACCTTTCCCAGAAGCTGGTTTTCCAGAGAAATAAAGTTCTGTAACACTTCAAATCAAAGAAGCATCATTTCCCCACTGAGGGCCCTAAGGTGGCTCCAACAGGTAAGCTAGGATAGTTATTTTATAACCCATCTGCCAACTGCCTTATCACTGAACCAAAGTAAATGACAAAGCATTAGGAAGAAAAGAGATGTTCTATAAGCTTTAATAAGGGAGCAAAACCACCGAGAAAAAGTACTGAAGTGAGATGGAGGGAGGCACTAAGGACAAAGAAAATCAAGCCAGATTTTCCATTTCAAAGAGAACAATTCTAAACTGGAGAAACAAGTGGGGAAGGTGAAAAGCAGACCATGGTGGCCATATTCCATTGGAAGCAGGCCACAGGAGTCGGTACCAACTGGCACCTAGAACTGCTCAGACAAGGCTGTTGGCCACTGAAAGGTGGGAAGCATTTCACTAGAAACACACCTGAGTCAGTTAGGGGTTCCAGTAAGCAGACAAGACTTGTCTGCCAAGGTCTGTGGCATGATCCAAAAGGAGGTCCCGTATCTATTTGAGTTCCTTTTGGTCAAATCCTGCACAGATTTTGAGATAAGGCTAATCCTGCGTGAACCCCAAGGCAGATAGTGCCCCTAAAATCTTGTTTGAGAAAAATCCCATGGCCAAGAGTGTAATTTCCTTAAAGAGAATTTGATGCTCTCCTTTCCTCTGGTCTAGGAAGTAGTTTGAATTTACTGGGAAGGAGGGACTGGCTTCTGGTTTCCATTGATTTGAGGGACAGGGAAATGGGAGGACAGAAGGAGGAATCATTTAAAAACTCAATCATAAAAAATAATTTAAAAATAAAAATAAAAACTAAATCCTAGTTTAGCTGTGCAATTGGTCATTTACCTCAGTGAGAAAGGAGGGACTTCTTACTTGGGGACAAACAATTGCCACTGGTTTACATAGGGCCAGACCTCCAAGGCATTTTCATGTCTCAGGATTTCCTTCTGAGCTTTCTAGAGGGAGCTTGGGTTTGGAGCTAACAAGCTTTGCACAAGGCTGATATAACCAACAAAGGAGTCACTGCTGGCATTAAATGTTTTGGTGCTCTCCAATATTCAAATTCTGACTAATACAAGGGCAGCCTTTTGGATATGGGTGAGGAGTAGGATGGGAAAAAACCCAGGCTGATGAGTGCATTGACAAAAGGCACAATGCATAAAGGGCACAAAGGACCCCTTGTGCCCTCCCAGGGCAGAACCAGTGAGCAGCAAAAGCAGGAGAGTGTGGACATACACAGGTCTTCTTTTCAGTCAAGTCTGCACTGCAAGTGGGGGAAGGGTCCAGGGGAAGAGCCCAAAGTGTCAGAGGAACCAGCTGGGAAGAATGTTTCAGCCAGGTCCTGAAAGGCAGTAATTAAATAGCCCTTGACCCTGGCAGCTCACCTCCACACTCAAAGAACAGCAGTTTTCCTAAGAGTGCAGCTACTATCTTTCCATCTAGGAAAGGCCAGGCCACCATGCGCAGGGTCTGTGGCCACCTGCTAAACTTTTTGTTTAAGCTGACATTTTTAGAACTAGCTAATACACTCTACTGCATTGGTTCTCAGTTCCCTTCTCCTCAGTCTGATTTTCTGATTTTAAGCATTTTAATCTGGAATGGAACACACACACTTAAGTCCTATGTTCTACTGGGAAAACAAAGGATAACTATGTAAGCTTGCCAGGTGAGCCTTTGGTCTATGGGGACTATACCTGCCTGGCAGCTGGGTGAGCAAGTCAAATACCAAACTTCCTCCCCAATCATATGGAACCCTAGAGAGTCTAACTCAAAACTGACCTCCCGCCGCAGTTTGTAAAACGAGATGTGGGCATGTCCTTGCCTAGTTTTCAGGAGCTGCTCCTCTTCTTAGTAGGCCTATCTGGCATACCACCATCACCATGTCCAACTTCCCAAGGTTCATTCAGAGCTAGAAAGCTAATGGCTATCTCAGGACCCGGGGTCTGGCAAAGTCAAAGTGGCAGGGGAAAAAAGAAATGTGCTTGTATTGCCTTCACATTTGCTATAGGAGCCAGGGAGGTCCTTGAAGGTCATCAACGTCTGGTCTCACCCTCTATAGTGTGGACTTGGGTACATACATCAGCATCCCCACAAGCCAATCCCTTTCTGACTCCTGAGGTTCACTTACAGGAATTGTAAACTGAACTTCAATTTCAATTGGAATGAAAATAAGAGGGACTAGAAGCAAAGATCCCTTAGGGTCACATCTCTAAGGTTTTGTGTCACACTCTAGGTGCAATATCTGAGGACGTCGACAAACCAAAGCAGGCAAAGAGGAGGCCACACAAAGACAGTGAGGGGCCTGTAGACCAGATGAGGGAATGAAGAGTGTGTAGCTGGGGGAGGACCCTGAGAGATGTGGAAACTGACCTTGATAACCATTCCGAGGCCTGGTACGTAGGAGGCTTACACTGGTCCTGCAGAGTCCCAGAAGAGAAGAACAGGAGCAATGGGCAGAAATCAGAAAGAGACGTGTTTCCTAGTAACAAGAGCTGTCTAAAAGTGGGATGGGCTGCCTTGGGAAGCAGTGGGTTCCTAATCACTGGAGACCTTAAGCAGAGGGAGGATGTCCACTAGTCAAGGACAGGACTGCTGCACATGTGTCAGTAAGTGGCCAGTGGGGCTGGAGACATGTGGCTGTAACTGAGGACACCAACACCTACTCTAGTAGGATCATCCCTTTTACACATGGGACCTTTGCTGCCTGTAAATGTTACACTGTTGTTTTCTTCAAGAAGGGTCATTACAGTTTGAGAAAAAGTGTTGGTGAATAAAATACAGGGGTGAACATTTCTTTACCTTTTTAACTTCCATTAAAACTTCAGGGCTGGGGAAGCTAGGTGGTGCAGTGAATAGAGCCCCAGCCCTGGAGTCAGGAGAACCTAACTTCAAATCCGGCCTCAGACACTTAACACTTACTAGCTGTGTGACCTTGGGCAAGTCACTTAACACAAACTGCCCTGCCCCCCACTCCAAAAAGAAAAAAAAAAGTGTGTTGGTAAATGAAATGCAGGTGTGAACACTTTTTTACCTTTCTACTTCCATTAAAACTTCAGTGGTAAGCCTCAAAGCCAAAACCCAATTGAGCTAAACTGCATTACATGCGTGCTTGCTTAATCAAGTCACAGGGAGACTATATGTGATATATAGCACCGATCACTTAAGCTCCTGTTTTGACATGGCCCATGGAGAACTGCCATTGATCTCAGCTTATTCACTGTCATTTCTAAAAGGCCTCAATTTATAAGCAGAAAAGGGGCGGCTAGGTGGCGCAGTGAATAGAGTGCCAGCCCTGGAGTCAGAAGGACCTGAGTTCGGAGCCGGCCTCTGACACTTAATCCACACAAACAAAAACCTAGCCGTGTAACCTTGGGCAAGTTACTTAACCCCAATTGCCCTAAAGGGGTGGCTAGGTGGCGCAGTGAGTAAGAACGCCGGCCTCGGAGTTTGGATGACCCGAGATCAGATCCGGCCTCAGAAAATGAGCACCCACACATAAACAATGACTAGCCGTGTAACCTTGAGCAAGTTACTTAACCCCAATTGCTTTAAAAAAAAAAAATTTATAGCAGAAAGAGAAGGGCGCCCCTTACATTGAGGGTACTAACTGCTCCCTTAACACTTCCCAAGCCATTGCTTATATGCAAGAGGAACAAAGGAAGGAGGAAGCCAAATCTGCAGCATGCATGAGACCCTTCCTATAGAGCCCAACAGTCTTTTTCTCCCTTCACGCTCTGATTCACATTTTCAAAGCTGGTCACATTGTAGCATGTTTCTATACAGTTGTCTATATGATGATCTGTTTGTGTTAGGTCTTTGTTGTAAGAAAAATAAAAATCCTGAATTGTGTGTGCAACTGCTTTTCATGTAATAATTTTTTTTTCAAAGCAGCAAATCACCAACTAGACATCAAGGTGTTCAAAGACAGACACGAAATTGGTTTTCAGGAACAGATCATTCATCACCCATTCATCACATGCACCCCCTAACTGAGAAGGCCCCCAGAGGTAAGATCCCTGTGCCTTGCAGGAATACTCTAGAGTTCTGATAGTTAATAAGGCCCCAGTCGGGTTGGGAAGGTCTCCTAAGTGTTTATTATAGATCTTTCTGTAAGAAAAGTCAGAGCAGACGTGTTACTTTGCATGTTAAGCCATCTGATGCAGCGTGCTGTAACTTCGACACCCTTCTGAGACCGGGAAGAGAGACTGGGGAGCCCCTGCCGCCTCTTCTTCTTGAGTCGCACCCCCTTCTCAGGGATACCTTCAGCAACCTGGTAATCCAAGCATACTCCCCATAGGAAACTTGAGGAAGGCCTAGTCAAAGGGCCCAGGAGTGCACAACCATGAGAAAACACTAGGGATACTGAGCCCCAAGGAGATGACACTGTGGTTTTAAGGGAAAAATAAAACAGAACCTAAAGCAAGCTCAAATGGGCTTAAAAACCATCATATGAACGAGAGACGGATGTCAGTTGGCCGACCACGGCTGGGCCTGAAGGGAAACCGGTCACTGGGGCCACCTCGCCCTGGCAGGACAGGATTGGGCCCAGGAAACGGACCCATGGGATCAAAATGGGGTCTGAACGGGGAAAACTGGCCGGGCGTTTCCCCAGGACCAGGGATAAGTGAATTGATTGGGTCCCCAACATAAGGAAGCATTGGTCTCTCATCAAATTCACCACCAATAATCCCTGGGGGATACATGGGGTTGGGGGGGAAAGGGCTGGGGTAGAAGGGACTGGGGTGGAATGGCAAGGGGTGGGGTGGAGGGGGCAGGAACATGGGGTGCCGCCATCTCAGGGCATCCTTCCTCTGTTTTTGCTTCCTGTAGAGCTGAAGAAAAACAGTGGGGCAGTGTAAGGGGGGGAGGATTGCTTTTCCTTCAACTAGATCTAGTTTTCAAGTTACAGATTCACCTATACTACTCCCAAGAGAAATCCCCTCCTCCCTCTTTCTTCTTGCACAAGTTAAGGAACCCTAAGAGTGGCTCTAGACACAGTGTGATCAAAATTCACAACCACTTCTGAAGAGCTCAACTTCCTGAGGAGAGGAGCCCACAAGGCCTACACTTAAGGCCTGCAGCCCAGAAGATGTCAGGCTCTTTGTGAAGGTACAACGTCCATGTATACAACCATACAAATATGGGCACAAACACACATGAACATATACATGCAGCACATATACACACCTATACGCACATGTACACACACATATTGCACATACCCCCACACACACACCCTATAATAATGATCAAGAACCCCAAGCCCTAAGGGTAACAATGAATCAATCCATGAATCCTAGGCCTGATCCCGCCTCCACTGCATTAGCTTCAGTGAGGCCTGCCAGGCACCCCAAAAATTGCTCCTCTTGAAAAGGGGCCCCTCCCCTCAAACACCTTCATTTGCAATCACTGCGTCACAACACAACAGCAGACTGGCTGACTACCTGGCTCACCCTTCTTCCCCACTATGGACAGCAGCCACCAAAGTGGACTGAAAGGCACCTACCTCTTTCCAATCAGTGTCTCGAGGTCTGACAGCACAATCTACAAAGAGAGACACATTTCTAAGTTAAATCCCGTATTACCTCATCTATCCAACATGATCAGGGGAGGGGGTGTTTCACATAAGTAAAATTTACGAAGAATGAGAGGACCACCCCCCATTGTTTTACACACCAAAACTTATGTCCCCTTTTCTTAAATGGAGCCAACTAAACCTACCTGGGCCCTGTCTTCAGAACTCTAGGCCCAGGGCCTCTGGAAGTGGGCAGGGCTGCGTGGGGTCCCACGGCCCAGCCCCAGATCACTTCTCTGTGACGTCCCCCCTCCTCAGCTCTGGGGCTCACTGCCCACCTCAACTGAACTCAGCCTTGTGCTCTGAAGAGGAGCAGCTCTCGGCCCATTTTCCTGGCTTGGGGATGGAGAAGCCCTGTAGGCCTCAGGACCTTCTCAAAGAGGCTCTGGGGCAGTGTCAGTATCATGAGACAAACATGGGAAAGGTTCCATTCAGCTCCCTGCCTGGAGCAGCACTCCTGCTTCCTTGATACTCAGGCTATTTCTTAGGGAAGGTCATGCTCAGAAATGACCACAGTGTCCTGCAGAGCTTGAGGGGGCGGGGCCTCTGCCTCCTTAGCGACTCTGCCCCAGGGAGCACCCTTGGAAGTCATTCTCCCTCCCTAGGTTCTGCTAATGGCTACTCAGAACCGTCAGAAGGCACCTGGTGCTGGGAGGGAGCTCAAGGGACCTGAAGAGAGACTTCAAGAGAATAACTGGCATGATGTCTAGGAAAAAACCAAGGCCAGAAGCCTGGAGCTGCCACCCGGTGCCACTTTACGACCTCCCACCATCTCTCCCCTTCCCCCAACCCTGAGGGGTCCCAATCTGTCACTTCAGCAGGGCCAGCAATTCCAAGCATGGGAATACCATCCACTGATGCAAACTGACCACTCCTCTGTAACTTAAGCATCCACAGTCATACACCTAGGATAGGTCAAGGCTACAAAGCCCCCAGCCTTGGGGGCCAAGTCTGGCCCTCTAACCATCACCCTCCAATGCATCTCAATGCTTCTCATGATCGAAAACCAATCCAGACTCATTTGCTCCAAGCCAAAGTTCAAAGTGGGCCCATAAATGTAGGACTCCCTGAGGCAGGCTAGATACACCCCCTTTCCTCCACCCTTCACCCCAAATTCAGGCTCCTGGTGGCATGGCCAACATGAAAGCAGGGAGCCTGTGAGTGCAGCAAGTCCTAATGTGACAGAAGGGCCAGGACTTGAGCCATATGGACCCTCTCTGAGAACTTGGGGTACCTCCTCCAGAAGAAAAAGAGAACTCCCGGCCTGCCTTCTCCTTGGCCCCTCCCCCCTCTCTCCCTGCCCCTCCCTCAAGCACAGCAACACCAGCTTTAGAGTCCAAAGGGAGCAAGCCCATCTCCTCTGACCTCTTCCATGCTACAGCTCAGCTACAAGGGTGCAGAGAGGGCAGGATTCACCCAAGGTCACAGAAAACAGAGTCTGACTCCACATGTAGGGCTCTTTCACAATCCCCATTCCTTTGGGGCAAGGGAAGCTTAGCAAGGTGGCAGGAAGAAAGCTGTCTGGCAAACTAATTCATACTAAGGTGTGACCATCACTCAAAACAAGTGTCTCCTAGCCCAAACTGTGCAGGGAAGGGGAGGGAGAACAGGACAGGGGCAAAGTCCAGACAAGTCAGTGCTTCGAGCCACCTCTTTCCACGGGGCTCATCCCATGAGCTCCCCTCCCCTGGCTTCCCTGCATCTCTAAATGCTCCAAGTCTTTACGGGGACAGCGTGCAGGACAGGGTCAGGGCTATCATTTCCTAGCAAAGATTATTTGCACGGTGGGGATTTCCTAGGCTGGAGAGCAGGTTTTATTTCTTCCTCTTACAGAAGCTGGCTGCAACATTCATTTAAATAATGAGCCCAATGAGTTGAGGGGAATCCAGGGATTCGATGTGAAGTGAGAGCTCTCAGGACATCTGCAAAGCAACACAAAGGCCAGACTCTTTCTGGTCTAATTCATGCTATTGGTTACAATCAATTAATTTTAAAACACTTAGAGGAAAACAACTAAAGGACACTATTAAAAACTCTTGGCAAATCCTACTTAATTAAGACTTCAAATGGAGATGGGGAAAAGTAGGTCTCTTTCATCATTAATTAGAATGCTCTGAAAATCACCTCGAAAATCCCGTAAGTACATAAACCTCCACAGAAGCTGGTCATTCGAAGCAATGAAAAGGTCACGACAAACTGCAGACAGAGACAGGACTGAACGGACGTCTAACAGCCGAAAAATCCGAAGTTTTAATTCCAACGGAAGGACGACAAGACCAAACACATCCGGCAAGTTTAAAGCTAGAAAAGAGAAGAAAAATGAGTCACTGGTGCTGTGGCACTAAGATGTCCTGCTGACTCCCAGGCTACCCTGCAGGAGCTGGGCACTGATGCCTCTTCCTGACCCACAGCAAACTCTGAATCCCCGCCACTGCTGCCCAGAAGGGGTCATCCAGCACACACTCAAAATGCAAGGAAGGTAAGAGGCCAGGGGAGAGCTCCTTGGAAAGCTTTTAACAGTGGGGCCGGACAAGCATGAGGCTTCAAATCTACAAAATATTTGTAGATTAGCTGCACCAAGACAGGCCTTCATTAATAGGGATGGTCTGTAACAGGACCAGCTCCTATGGAAATTTCAGTTCTTATAGGATTTTAGAGGTAATTTTCATAACATTCTTATTAATAACAAAGAGAACTCATTCCCCTATTAGAGGTCTTAACTCAGTTTTAAACAGTATACTTGGCTGTTTGCCTTAACGCATTTTAATACTGGCTCATAACCAATGAAAGGACTTGGCCTTTGACCAGAGCTGCAGACCGAGGTCCACAACTGGTGCTCCCTCCCATGAGCCTCTGAGCCTTTCTAACAGAAAGAGGGAAGGATGCAGAGGACTGACACACTCATTACACTGGGCTCTGACGTGGATCATCAAGGTTGTTCCCTTATAGATTTCTCAGACCAATGCAAGTAAACCCTTAAGAAATTATCCAATTTTGTTTTTTTTTTGTTCTGCTGATATTTGAACATGTTATGTATATATGTGTATTTTTTTAAACAGGCCACTGTCTACAACTTGGAGAGCTTGTAATTCTAAACTGTTGATATAACGAAACAAATCAATGAAAGCAAACCTAGGGTGCTGAAAGTCTTTACCCACTCACGTAAACATGAAATGTGTGAAAAAAGAAGGAAATAGTGGAGAGGCAGGGAGGCAGAAGGCCAGGCCCCAGTGCTGCTGCCTACACACCCAAAACTGCCCGTCCCTCTCTCTCTGGGCCACAAGCCCCTCTCAGATTTGAAGAGTCACTGATCTCACACTAAGAGTCTCCAAAACTGAAGATAACACAATTCCAGTTTCCCAGAATAAAAATAAAAGGAAAAAGAAATACCCAAGGTTAATTTTCTGAAATGTTTTCTCCTCCAGGAATCCTTCCCTGGTCCCCAGCCCCTTTTTCTGACCTCACAACACTGTCCATTTCTCAGATCACTGCATTCTCTTCCATTTACCTCTCCGCCTGACTGGACCACCTCAAGAACATGCTGTGGAATGTCTGGCTTTTAAAGCCCTCCACACTGAAGCCCCTTTCTACCTTTCCTGGCATCTTATAATTTACCCCCTCATCATGCCTCACACTCTGTCACTGGCTTCCCTGATGTTCCTCCCACACAACCCTCTACACCTCCCACTCCAGACAATTTCCCCCATGTTGTAGGCTACCCCCATGCCTACAACGTTCTCCTTTCTCATCTCCCCCTTCCAGCCTCCCTGGCCTCCCGCAGGTCCCCCACTGGGGGGATGGGTGAGCTCAAATCCCTCCTTGTACAAGAAGCCTTTCTTGATGGGTGTAAAGCCCCCACTAAGACTGTCCTCACATATTCGCCAACACCTAGTGTCTGCACAATGTCTCTCATCAGATGGAAGCCCTGGAGAACAGGGCCAATTTCTCACCTTTCTGTCTGGCACAGGACAAATGCTTGACAAACACTCAGTGATCTGACCTGACTGCAATAAAGGAACTGCCCATCATTCTAGAATGGAGGGGAGCCGCTCTTCGGGCTCCACTAGCATCTCACTCACAGCTTGGCACAGTCACCTCTAAGGACCCAGACCTGCAAGGCCCAGGGAAATCATTTCCTCCAACCCCCTACAGGGGAAGATGAGGAGACTGAGGCCATAGAAGGCCAATGACTTGCCCAAGGTGACTCCACTAATCAACAACAGAGGCTGTATTCATGCCCATGGCAGCCCAGCCCTGGCCCTGTGTGTGAATGAATGGCACGAGCTGAGGGCCCCAGCATCATTTGTCACGGCTCACCTTGTCGGGCAAAAGCCAGAAGAGGATAGACCAGTTGGTCTTTAAAAAGGCGGGAAAGCTTCTGGAGGTCTTTGTATTTGCTGGCCACGTTGTCCTCTGCTGAGACAAAAGACAGAAGAGTGTAGAGCCAAGCAGCCCAACACACTCTGAAAAGCAGACACAGTTGATTCAATGGTCTGAAAAGTTGGCTCTTTTTTACAAATCAAATTTCTCATTAAAACCAGTATCTGGAGTAAAACACATTCCTGGGAGCCCAGGAAGCAGAACCAACCCTCTGTGACTGGCAGGACGCAGCATCCAGGTCTGAGCCCATGGTGGCGGCGGCAGCAGCAGCAGCAATCTACCCACTGCAGAGTGCCAAGCAAGATTTCTTGTAGGTACATCATGGATAAGAATCTGGCATTACCAAAAACATTAATGAAATTTAAATCCAATGCAGAAGTGCAATATAAAAATCTAGGGATTGTGGCCTCTCATTCAAGTGTGAATTCACGATTTTCCAATATAGCCTGTGGAGGAAAATATAGTCTCACACTTCAAGATGTAGCTAGAGATTTCAAATTGGCAATAAATAATGGCACCATTAACATGGGAAGGACTATGCCAATTAAAGACTTATGAGACTGCCATCAATAATTAATGAGTTTGCAGTGCAATAAAAATCCATTATAAAAAAATCTGTTGACAAAAAGGAATAGCCTATAGACAAGTTTTTTAAAAAATCACTTTTCAGAATTAAATGGTCTTCAGTTGAAGCAGATAAGCTAATGTCCCATTATTCACCTTCCCTCTGTTCCCTTAATTCCTTCATCTCTATTTAAAAGTAGTCAAATAAAGCATCTGATTGGGATGTGCATTCTGGTGAAGGTACTACAACAGTGTTTGGTTCAGTCACAGTTTATGCTTGAAATATATTGAAATGACTCATAAATGTTGGTCCAGAGGCATAGAGATATAGAATTCCCCCCAGGGAAAAGAAAATTTCATACTTAGATCTGCCAAGCCTCATATTTTTTGATACATATACCTGTGAAATATTGGAAGGGAAAATATTAGACTACAAAATTCTCTCACAGAAGCCCTACCCACATCATGCACAACACCAGCATTTCAGGGGATACATGACAGTCTCACAAGACTTTCACATAAGACACTGCTAATTTCTACACGAGTCTTGCTCCTCAATTTATCCTAAGCCAATACTTGCAGAAATGTCCTGATCCAGATCCAACCAACTTCAAGCATATTTGTAGCTTTATAAACTCAACCCCATCGTTAACGTTCCAGAAGAAAGAATGTAATTAGCTTAGATGTTTAATGGTCCACCCAGCTCCAAAGTGTCTCCAAAAGCAGCCCCACAGGACACTTTCTAGAAGGTCATGAGCAAAGTCTCCCTATAAAATACCAACCTCCAGGGGAGGGTCAGACACCACACCCATCCAGTGCCTACAGCAGGCAATGGCCTGTCCTCCAACTCTAAGTGAGCCTCAGTTCACACCCATGCCCTCCTCAGTAGGAGCACTAGGCAGGCTTTGCTAAGCATACCAATGCAAACCCCAGAAAAACTGGTGTCCCTGGCAGCAAACATGTTTGTATGGACATAAAAACCTTTGAGGATGTTTTCTTTCATTATTTCCTCTTTGGCTTCTCATACGTTGTTCTTTTCAGGGAATATAAGCTTCACACTATACAGATACCCCTTCTACACTGTGGGGGTTAGGGGCACAGCACCCCCACAATCCAGGAAATCCACATAAAATCTTTCGGCCCTCCCCTCGAAGTCTGTGTTTTTTCTTCTTCTTTTATGGAGTATTTACAGTGCCTTACCTTAAGGTTTGGGTTGATATTATACTCCACATATATTTTATAAGTTTCTAAACTTTTCCATGTCATCTGCTGGCCTTTGCATGTCATCTGCAGCTTCTGTTAAACTACCCAAAAAAAATCCCTAGACTGAATCACGATACATCAAAACCATGATGGGAAAGTAGCAACATGGAAGGGATAACTGTATACCCACCTACTATTCAACAAACTCCAGTGACACCCTACTGCCTTTGGAATCAATATAAACCCTTCTGCTGGCATTCAAAACTCTTCCCAACCTGATCCTTCCATATCGCTATAGGTTTCTCAGGCAGTCTTCCCATCCACACTGGTCTACTCCCACTGTACTGGCCTACTGGGCACCCCTCCACCACCTGCTCCATCTCCTTCCCCCACCCCCTCTTCACCCTAGCTGGCCCTGGACCCCAGCTGCTGTCACCCAGGACCCAAACTCTCAGCATCACCTGTAGGTTTCAAAACTTGGCTCAAGGGCCACCTTCTGCCAGAAGCTTTTCCTGGTCCTCCCAACCATTCAAGCCTTCCCCTCTATGGTTACCAAGTAACCATATGACTTTGTATGCATCTTCTATAGGCCTACACGTGGATGTGTTGTCTCCCCTGATGGAATGTAAGCTCCCTGAGGGCAGGGCTGTTTCACTTTTGTCTTTGGCTCCACAGTGCCCAGACCAGTGCCTGGCATACAGTTGACACTTGATAAATGGTTGCTTTTTCACCAAATATTCTAGAAGAACGAGTCCAGAAAGATGACACTGCTTCTCAGAAATGATTAAGCCCTAACCATACCCCAATGAGCAGAACTGTTACCATTTTATAGCAATGTTCTAAAAATTAGATAATTAGATGCCCCCCTTAGGGACAGGGAAATAACATTTTTAATAACATTTGGGGGGGGGAATGTAAAAAGTTGTATTCACAAAAACAGATCTTTTTAAAACATATAAAAAATGTGTGACCGTGGATAAAGATTTCTTTATCCCTCCTGCACTTCATCAAGGCCATTTGGGGTGGGAAGGGAGTAAGCAAGGACAAGAGGTGGGAGTGGGGATCCCATCACCAAAACCTTTTCATGCTTTTAGAACTCCAATAGTATTTTTCTTTGACTTTTTTCTAAATCTAAATTTGTTTTTTCACTAGTTTAAAAACATTTTCCCCCCAAACACCATGTATAGTCACTTTCTAGGCTAATCCCCACTGCACAAAGCTACAGCCCACGACCTTCAGTTTTCAAATGACATAAAACTAAATTACCTTGTTCATGGGGGCAAATAAAAGACTCTGGCAAGAGCTGCAATCTTTTCACGCTCCTAATTTCATTGTTGATTTTCAATGTAGCTGCAAAGTGTGAAAAGAAAAGTGAGATTATGCCAGGCTCACGTCTGCTTTCCTTTCTGGTGAAGTCTTGTTTCTTTGTCTACACTATACTCTTTTTGAAGGACAAAAAGAATTGTTGTAAACCATTAAAAGCAGTTCCTTAACCAAGGAGCCACCAAATTTAAATCTGCCACCTCAAGAAGTGAAGTCCCTGTAAAACACCAAGATAAAATACAGTAAAAGTCTGTATATGTATGCCGTGGAAGTATGGCCAACAGCAGCTTGTTAGCAATTGAAACAAATGCAGCGAGGCTAACAGGCTACAGAAACACAATGAAGTCATTATTTCTAACAAGGTCACTAATAACTTGGTTTGTTTTTGACTTAACCTCTGGCAGTGAGTCCCTGAGCTCCCCACCCCAGGGCCCCAGGACATCAGCAGCCCTGCCCCTGCCCCAGGCCCCCTTCTAGTCACATACACAAAGGGACATTTCTTCACCTCCCTGAAAGGCCCAGTGATGTGCTCCTGCTCCTGTGTGCTGGGAAGGAGGAACTGTGAGCACACATAAGTGCTTTTCAGAATTCTGAATCAGGCCTGAAATGTCTGCCTCCGGTGAAAGTCTGCGAGGGACTGATAAGCAGCAGAGGACAACAGCCCAAGCTGTGGATGCCCAAATATCATCCACATTAAGCCAATTTCTGCCTTACAAACAACAAATGGCCTCCAAGGGGTTCAAGAACCTCTTCCATGACACCAAGTCAAAAACGGCAGCCTGAGCCCAAGCCCAGAGACCTCCATGGGCAGGTCCCAGGAGGCCTCTCAAAAGCAGGACAAGCAGCCAGGCTGCCAGAATGCGTATGCCTCGGAAGTGCAAACACCCAAGCAGTCAGAGCCAAAGTTCAGATGACTGCATGTGACTAATTCAAGATACCTAGAATTACCTATTAAGGGACCCAGCCCCCTTCCTAAGGCTAGGAAGGAGTTAAGGGTATGTTGTTAGAATGTCTTCTAGCATCAAATCACCGAATGGAAGAATTCTGAGCCAGGTCTAGGCTGGACTAGATGACCTCCAAAATCACTGGATTGAATAAGAATGATACTCTTGTTCAAAGTATGGCCATTCCAATTCTGGCTTATAATTTGGGCAGCAAAATCCTGAATCTCCAAAATACCGAAAACCAAGGCTAGAGAAGGCTCTCAAAAGGACCAGTGGCTCTCAAGGTATCGTCCACAGTTTACTAGTGGCTGATGAACGGCCTCAGGGAGTTGCTAGACTGTATCATAAAATGCCAGGGTGGTATTTCCTAGGTGCACCAAGGAAAAAATCCTAGCCATAAAGAATTCATTTATTCTGAGTGACCTTCCTGCAAAAGCACTGTCCCAACTGCTTCTCCCAGGCATAAGACCCTGGTCCTAGTAACACACCTACTACTAAACTGGGTAAGAAGTCAATGGTCAGGATTTCACAACGAAGGGGAGGTAAGGACACAGCTAAGCCACCAGCCTCTCTCCTTCTCCACATCCACCACCCCTCACTCCCTGCTAAGCCATACCCTGAGATATTTCCCTGCATCAAGCTCCTTTCCCCTACAGGAAGGAAAAAAAGCCTATCTCCATCAACATTGACCAAAGTATGTCATCCTAGAGAAGAGGGGTTCCAGGCCGGCACCCTACTGTCCCAAGATACCTGTTAGGCAGAGTCTAAGCCGTCATCCTTACAGGACTCCCATATGGCACCATGGTCCCCAATCAGTCTGCTACCCTCCCCACATGAACCACCGAAAAAAGGAAGTGGTAATGATAATGGTAAGAATGACTTACATTTGTGGAACATTCTACAGTCACAAAGCACTCTGCATTTTGCAGATAGGGAAACCAAGGCCAAGGAGGACTAAGAGACCAAATGGTGCAGATGTATCTGGCCTAACAACAGAAATGGTCTATTTGGGCCTTGTGGGGGAGCAGGTTAAAAAGCAGTCGCAGGCTGAAGCCGAGCCCTGGCTGTCAGATTACCATTGATGACGACAAGGCTCCCCAGAGGCACACACGTGAGCGCAGCAGTGCCATCTTCACAGAGAGGATGTGTGTACTGCAACTTATAGACGCCTCCTGATCGCCACTTCTCAGGCATGGACACAGCTTTTGCTTCAGTCCCCTGGGTGCAAAAGAAAGAGATCACATCCAAAGAAGGGGGGTGTTACCCACAAGCAATGAACATCTCAAGAAGCTCATAGAGTCTCTAGAAACCACCTTGGTCCCTACTTCCTCCCATCCCAAATTAGGTCATCTGTACTGTTAAAACTGAGGGGGAAGAAATCAAAGATTTTAAATAAAATGTGCTTCAAATGCTCACGAATCAATATAACAAAACCTCCTGCTACATTCCAAACATACTTGGTTGTCTTGTTACTGGTAAGAGAAACTGCACAAGAAACACAAGATTCTGAAAGCGGGGCAGGGAGAACAGTATGAAATAAATGTCAGACATGATAAAAAAACAAAGTGTGGATCTTTAATTTACACTCTGACATTAAGCCTTTGTTTCTAAACAACTACACCCAGTACTACAGGCCCAAGATCCAGAAGGACCTGCTACCCTGAGCTGGCGACAGGACTCCCCTGAACACCAGTCTTTCGGGCAGCAGACAGATCTGACTGCAGCTCCCACATCTTGAGTGGGGTGCAATGTGGCTCCCTCAACTTTTCATACAGCCAAGGCCACTCTTGCTTCTCCCCTCACCCCATGCAGAATCAAGCAGAGGAAAAAGATACAGCCATGTATGATGGAGAGAAGAGAAAGAGACAGGCAAGAAAGAATGAAAAGGAAGTACACAGAGGAAAGGAGACAAGATAATTCCTGGGTATTCAAAGCTCAAACACAGAGAAGAGGCATGAAACCTCCCCAGCCACTCTCTGGTGCCTGCTCCTTGCTCTACTAGTTAAAATGCCCCTCAAGTCATGGCAAGGAGGAAGATGATGGTAGCTTTGTTGAGTCTTCTCTACATTTAACAAGCTGAAGGGTGGATGGAGAGTAGGGCTTCCTGTACCTTCCTGCCACTGTTTCCAGAGTCCTTTCGGAAAGAAGTTCCTCCTTCCAGCTTGTTAAATGTAGAGCCTTCCAGCTCCCACCACTTTCTCAATTCCCTTAGTGAAGCTACACACATACACACACACACACACACACACACGATGCACGCACGCACGCATGTGCACACAGCCCATCTGCAATCCTTCTATCACATTCACCCTGAGCCTCCAAACCAAACCCTGTTCAGGGAGAAGGAAAAAGTCAGCCTGGGCAGCAACCACAACCCTTTGCTAACATTTCCACAATACACCAGCATCCTAATATGCTTGTCAGGAGACAGCCTGACTTCTCAGTTTACTGTTCACTTCACAGATCCTAGAGAGTCAGAGACATTATAGAAAGATACATTACCTAATAAAATCCTAATACTTTAAGGATGAGTCAAGTGAGGCCCAGAGAGGGCAGTAATTTGCCTCAATCACGTCACACCATTAGCTCAGGGCCAGGGCTATCTTGCAGAACTTACCAAGGGGGTGTAGCCAGACTCCAGCATCAGGAGATGAACCAGAACAATCAAGGCATCATTGGCATTTCTGCATTCAGCCGAGTGGTACAGCGTCTCCAAGGAATGTGGCACCTGCCCATCCACAGCTTCACTACATAGCATTGGTTCCATGGGATAGGACCCTGCACCCTCTTCCATATCTACATCCTCCTGAATTAACCCGGAATCAAAATCTAGACCAGATATCGGCTGAAAGAGAAAAATCATGGGCCATTGTAAATGTATCACACTTGGTTTCCAGCCACGGTGCAGAGATCCAAAGGGGAAGATGCTGAGAGGAGGGCTTGGAGACTAACACCAGCCAGCCCCCAGCCCTCGGCAGCTCTGACGTACCTGGGCCTTTGGCATGCTCTTGTTGTTACAAAGATTTTCTTCCTCTCCTAATAAATTCTTCCTAACCAACTGACCCCTCGCCTAAGTGCCACCCAATGTTCCTGGTTCTACCATATGGGCCAAAGAGTACACAACGGCCCCTTCCTTGGCCCTTGGATCTGGTGAGCCCACCCCATGATTCCATCTCTCACCATCCTTAAAGACTCTCACATGACTCTTCCACCCTTCATGCTATCCTCCTGCATCTCTGCCTTTTCATAGTCAAACTCCTAGAAAAAGGCATTACCTATTTCCTCTCATTCCATTCCCAGTCTGTGGTTATACTTTTTTGGAATATACACAGCATCACATTTATTTCTCCTAAATTTTCACATATCAATCTGGCTTTCATCCCCAGCTCTGTCCTCTGTCCTCAGCCCCATCCAAAAGATCAGAGTTCAAGTGAAGGAGGCCAAGGTCTGGAGAGGTCAACAGCATGCCAAGGGTCACGGGGGCAACAGGGCAGGAGTCCAACAAAGGACTCTGACTGATAACGAGAGAGCATTCTTCACACCAAACCACATGCTCATTTCCAATATTTTCACCCACTATTTGGATGAAAATTTAGCTGGAATACTTCTCCAGTTAGCAGAAGATACAACACTGGCTGGGGCAGCTGACATGCTGTGTGATGCCAGAACTGGTATTGAACAATACCTTGATGGGCTGAGATGCTGGGCTCATGCTACCAAGACAAAATTTAGGAGAAATAAATGTGATGCTGTGTATATTCCAAAAAAGTATAACCACAGACTGGGAATGGAAAAAGCCTCTGGGTTTTATGGATTCCAAGTTCAATTAGGAGCCAACTAATGGCAGACGTAGGTGGGCTACCCTATGAGAAAAGCCCCCAAGAACAAGGGCAGGAAGGGGAGATCTTCCTGAGGGACCCTGAGCTGGGCCCAATTCTCAGCTTTGCATTTTAGAAGGGGCAGACACACAAAAAAGGAGAAGGGGACCATCCACCCTGCTAAGAATCAGGCCACGTGACTGTAGGAGGCCAGCCGTGGGCACAACAAGAGCAAAGCTATCTTCTAGTATGTGAGCAGTATTTCTGCTTGGCCTCAGAAGGCACAAACAGTACCAAACCTTGAGGAGACCCTCCTTTACTGATGCTTCTTTAAACTGTCTAGTGTCTACAAAAAGGGAGGGAAAAGAGAAAGAAGGCTTGAGTGGCCCTTGATCACGGACCCTTTGGGAGTTCCAAGTCCAAGGTAATAACACAGGCAGAAC
Source organism: Gymnobelideus leadbeateri (assembly GCA_011680675.1). Lineage (NCBI taxonomy): Eukaryota > Metazoa > Chordata > Mammalia > Diprotodontia > Petauridae > Gymnobelideus > Gymnobelideus leadbeateri. The sequence goes on along the minus strand of WOXC01005561.1, from coordinate 357,971 downwards.
AGAGAGCTTTGGTTCTGACTCCATGCAAGGCACTAGGGGAAGGCAAAACTGAGACAGGTCCTGTGCCCAAGGAGTTTACCTTCTCCTGGAGTGGGAATAGCCACTAAGTTCAGTAAATATCAAGAAATATGAGGCTGGAGAAAGTAAGCTGGGGTATCAGCAAAAGCTTCCTACAAGGAGGGGCCCTGCCCAGTCATGAAAGCAGCTGAAGTCTTTAGAGGAGAAGAGGGGGAGCATTCCAGCGGGAGGCAGACCGCCAAACTGGGGGAGCAACGAGCAGACAACTTGGGCCAGACTGGAGAGGGTGTAAAAGAGAGAAATAAAATGAAGTCTGAAATGGGAGCCTGGAACCAGGCCAGAAAGTTATGAATCTCATCCTAAAGTCTACAAGGACTGAATGGAGTTTTCTAAGAGGAACACAGTGGTAACTATATGAAAGATGCATTGAAAGATGGGTTGTTTCCCTAGGAAGGGAGGCAAAAACAGAGGAGGACCGATGGCCTATGAAGCAGGGACGTCATTCTGGAGGCAATTACAATAGTCCAGGACCACAGGTGATAAGGGCCCAGGTAGATAAGAAGGGGGTAGATGCAAAAGCCATATGGGAGGGGAATCAGCAAGAGAAGGCAGATGGGGAAGGGGGGCCAGGGGAGGAGAGTGGCCAGGATGATTCTGAGGCTGCAAAGGTGCAGGACTAGGGGGATGGGGGCACCTTCCACAGAAAGAGGAGAGTGAGAAGAAAAGACAGATGGGAAAGGAGGAGGAATCGAGACATTCAATCTGCAATGCAGCTGGGGCACCTGGGGGGGGCGGCTTGAAGGGAGCTAGTGACACCTGACCAGAAGGCTGGACGGAGATGACAGACCCCCTGGGAGTGAACAAGATACCAGGAGCACAGACAGGCTCAGAACGGGCCTCAGGGAACAGCTAAGGGTGAGAGTCTGGCTAGGAATGAGCAGCAAAAGGAAGAGCACAAGGGATTCAAAGGCTGAGGATGACGTAGAGCAGAAGTGGCCAGAAACAGGGCCAAGAGGGAGATCAAGACAAGGGAGGGGACCTGGAGGCTGCCGTGAGGGCAGAGGTCAGCAGACGCCAGAAAAGAGACATGAGCAGCAACAGCTGAGTGCGGCATCAGGGCGGCAGCAGCAATGCAGGCGGGAGGAACCGCCTTGGAGATGGCTAATGAAGAAGGAAGAAGGCTGGAGGAAGCTTCAAGGCTGCAGGGTCAGAGGGGCTGAAGCCCCCGACTGTGAGGGCCTGCAGCTGGCACAGAGAAGCAAGAACTTTGAATCCTCCTCCCCCAGCCCCATGGGTCAGGCAAAGCAGGAATGTTCACTGCTGGGGAGGGGAGGCAGTTTATTCTGAAGGAAACCAGGTTTTCATGAATGCAAACAGATACAAGGAACATGAGAAGAGGTCTAATACCAAGAGAAATCTGTTCACAAAAGGATTCCAGAGAACACAAAGGAAGGCGAAGGCAGAGGAGGAAAGGGACCAAGGACAAGTAGGAGTACTAGGAGGTAGGACAGAAAACAGTGGTGCCATTCACAAAAATGGGAAAATGGAAACAGGGTATACCCAAGAATAAACATCCCATGGGAAACTGGAGACACTCAGAGCTAGGACTTCAGTGAGGGGTCTGAGCTTGATGGGCACATGGCAAAGGTCAGACTCTTGAAGCAACAAAGGAAGATGACTGCCCTTAACAAGTGAAGGGGGGGGGGGGAACGGAGCGCAGAGGGCTGAGAGCTGATCCTGGGGGAAACACAAGCTCCAAGGTAACCCATGTGACTAGCCTGGAAGAATCTCCCTTCCTGACCTGACCTTGAGGCCACCTGCCAGGAGTCGCCCTGAGCAGCATTGAAGTAAAGGAGGGCTGCGGGCCTGACAGCTGGCTAGGCCCCTGGTCAGTATTTTGGTCCTAGGCCTTACCGTGTCATCCGCCCTCTGGACAGCAGGCCGGGCTGCCTGCGGCAAGGTCAGGTCCTTAGGCTCTCCTTCACCTAGATGGCTGGACTGACTCTGGCTGGGGCCCAAAGAGGGCTGATCATGATTACTCTGGAAAGAAGCATGTGCTGAATCTGAAGATGGGGCCACAGGAGAGTCTGCTACGGCCTCCTCAAGAACCACACAGATCAAGTCCCCACAAACAATCCCATAGGAAGCCAAGGTCTTTTCATCCTCAGTGAGGGCATCCCTGCTGTTCAGTGTTACTGCAAACTGGATGTCAGAACTGCCAAATGAAATGGATAAGGACACAGTTAACTCCACGTGCTTTACTCATGCACTCAGAATCACAGCACATGCATGGTCTGACCACAGAAGGCAAGCCCCAGGGCCTAGGAGCTGCCTAGATCCATGCCCATCCACTCATGATCGGATTCTGCCATGGACAACTTTCAGAAGAGTCATGCAATCAGCAAAATCATGATGTTTGAGAAGCTGGGGCCAGGGCCTCAATCCCTTCACATACCAGCCTAGAACAACTGCATCTCTAACCTGTCTCAGACATTACTTCACAGGTGTATGCCATTAATCATAAAGGAGGCTTAGTGAGGATGTGAAAATGCTATGAATCCATCATCCATATTAGACAAATGGCTCCAAATATGGGCCTCACTGATGGTGAACCAGGGGCATCACCTCTGGGCCTTCTCTGGACCCAAAGCAGGCTCTGCCAGAGACTGACAATCCGAATTGCAGCTCCATCACAAAACACAACACCCTGCGAAGGTAACAGCAACACTGTTGTAAAGAATTAACTTTTAAAAATCACAAGACACCCCACTGAACATAGTTACGATGCCTTTTGGTGATGAGACAACCACTGTCTTATGAGGATTAACTGGTGACTGAAACAGTAACTTGTCAGATTCTGTGGAAATAATTTTCCTTCTTCATAGAGCTTCACTCCCCAAAGTGCTTAAGAAAATTAGCTTTTGATCTCTCCTATTTAAATTCCTTTTATTTCAGCAGATTCAGGGGGCTAAATTGTATGGCCAGTGATACATACATTTTAGAATGGAATTAAATTGGCTAGAAATCACTCCTGGTTGTCAGAAAACAAGTGACTGTGCTTCTATCTGCAAACTGCTTCTGTAAACAAAATGCAGAAAATCTGCCAGCTGCTCAAATAATGATGGTGACAACTTTGGCAGAAAAAGGAAAAACATCTCCAAAAGAACCAACAGTTCAATGGATGTCTTTGGATGAACTGTCCTTTTTTGTTTATTAGAAAAGATCAACGTAGACCAACAGTGTCACTACTCAGTGATGTGTTGTTGATATAACATAAGAAAAGAACTCTGCCAGACACCCCCACCATTTAGTGATAAAGCAAGGATCAGTTTTCAGTTCAACAAACATTTTTAAGGTACTTGCTGTCCTCAGAGAGCTTACATTTTACAAGAGATACAACTCATACTTGGACAAACATAAATGCAAGATAATTTACAGATGGAGAAAAGCACTAACTACTGGAGGAGGGACGAGTCAGGGAAGGTTTTTTTTGTTGTTGAGTGTCTTTGGGGGGATGATTAAAATAGTGTTTACTAAAAACAAGAACAGATATTTAAGCTAGAGAAGGGACCTAATGCTTAGAAAACCTTAATACATCCTAAAGGCTTTTGAGGGGAGATGGTCTTTGCATGGTTGGGGAAGGAGGTATTTAAGGGGTGTGTAATACAACCAAGTCATATTTTTTTTTAACATATAGACTGATTTTACGGATTCTTTTTCTCTTCTTCCTCTTTTTGTTATAAGACATGGCTCTCTGGGAAGGAATTGGGGAGAGACAGAAGGTGAAATCTAGGCCGTTAAAAAAAATATAATAAATATAAAATAAATATAATAAAAAAAAAAGATAGAAATCTAGCTCTTCGGGTTTGCTCCAACACAGTTCCATCAGCCTCCAGAACCACACAACCACAGGATCCTAACTCTGGAGCTGGAAGGGGCCTCAGGGACTATCTAGTCTCACATCCTCATTCTGGGACCCAGAAAAGGGAAAATCATACAGGTAGTGAGAGGCAAAGCAGGAAAAAAAAAAAAACCGAACCCAGGGCGTCTGCATCCTTCAAACTGCACCACCCTGCTGCTGTGGCTATCAGCAGGACCAGAGGCCCCGGCCCTCCCTGGAAGGGACCCAGTTTGCCTCCCACATTGCAGATGCTTTAAAAACAGAACGCACGAACTAGCCTTTTTTGTGTTCCGTTCAACTCTTAAGAGGGGAAATCCGTGAAAGCGTTATTTTCTTTCAGTTTCTTTTCCCTCGTTGATTTACAATGATGAAAAAAGCACAGAAAAGTGCAACGAGCTGCTTTGTTTACAAGCTCGGGCTGTGAAAGCCAATACAGCGGAATGGCCCCACCGCACTTCACAAGAAGGGAAGCGCGGGCCGGGGCACTTCCCTGATCCGTTTCACTTTAGAGACAGTGTTACCAGGATAGGAAGGCTCGTCTCGCGCTACCCTGCAGCCTGCACGCTCAAACGAGGGCAACGTGTCCGAAGTTCACGCAGAGGTTTTCTTTCGTTCCTAGGAAACCGGGCGCCCCTTTTTACTTGGCTCAAATTAAGGAAAAGGGATGCCGCACGCCCCTTGCTCTGCCCCTGGGCTCAGCGGCCCCCTCTGCCTCCAAACTGGAGCCCGCCCTGCAGCCCCGGGGCTTCGGAGGCATCTTTGCGTCCCTGAGAGGAGCAGCCCAAGCCAGCAGGGCTTGAGAAGAGTCCGAAGCGTTCATTCCTGGGCTTCCTTAGGTCCGAGCTTCCCCTGTACACCGCCACCCAGTTACCCCGACACCCCAGCCGAGGGCTTTTTCTGCAGTTACACACGCGGGCACCCTGTGCCTCGTGAAAGGCATGGAATGCTGATACACGGGTATGCAACACAAGTCGCTTGCACTCAGGCAGGTGTGCAAAACGCGCGGGCACCCCATTAAGCTGTGCATAAACACCCTACACAAAACCGAGACCCTACGCGCCGGGATGCCACAGACACTCCAGTGCCACACACGCACTTACACGCACACCGGAGCACCGAGTCACTCTCACACACGGCGGGGCGCCCACGCACCCCGGGTGCACTATGCTGCACACCCCCCCACGTGCCGACAAGATGCAAAGCTGCACATCCACACTGTGTGCATGAGGCCAGGGGTGCAAATCCGTGCACACAGTGGACATGCTCGGGGAGGGGTGGGGGGAAGGACCTTAGGTCCCAGATATCAAACTACAGGCGCACACTCCCGCATCAGTCCCCAGGAGCCAGGTAGGCTCGCCTTCCTGGCCCCCGGCCTGAGCATCACCACGCATGCGCCCCTTCCTCCCTCGCGCCAGCCCCCACCGCCAGCGGCCCCGCGCATGCGCCCCTTCGCCCCTCTCCCCCCTCCTCCCTCCCGGCTGTGGCGGCTGCAGCACCTGTAGCCCCAGGCGGGGAGCAGGGCCTGGCGCAGGTGCGCGCGCAACTCCCCGAGCGTCGGTTCCGCGCCTGGCAGCTCCAGCGGCGCCGTCCGCTTCCGGACGCGGACCCGCAGCTTCATGGCGCCAGGGCCCCTTCTCGCTCCTCGGGCTGCCGCGGGGCCGGGACAGGGATAGGGACCGGGACGCCGCTGCCGCCGCCGCCTCCTCCTCCTCAGCCGCCTCGTCCGCCGCCCGCCTCTGTCCGGGGCACGGGAGCTCCGCCCCGCCCCCGCCCCCTCCCATGAGGGCGCCCCCTGCTGTCGGGCCGCCGACCCCGGGCGCCGGGGGGGAGTGGCGGGGCCTCACGGCCGCGGCCCCGAGAGCGCGCGCGCAATCGGCCGAGCGACGCTTCTGGGCTGCGTGCGCGCCCCCGAGAGCGGGAGGGAGGGGGAGGAGCGCCAGCCCCAGGGAGGACACTGCGCAGGCGCGAGCCGTCCTAGGCTGGTCCTCGCGGGTACCTTTGCTGTGACTCAGGATCCCTAGACATCCTGTATCCAAGCTCGAATCCCCAGCAGCATCCCCGACGTGTGGGCACACAACCTGGTCCTCAGGGGAACACCACCTCTGACTTAGGATTTAGAGGGCAGGGACTGGCTTTGCCTTTTTTTGTGTCCCCAGGACTTCACACAATGCCAGAGAGCACCAGTCCTGGAGTCAGGAGCACCTGAATTCAAATCCGGCCTCAGACACTATACTAGCCATGTGACCTTGGGCAAGTCACTGTAAGGGAAATGCAGATTTGAAGATCTTCCCTGCCCCTAGGCCCTTTGATTGACTTAAGAGACTCTGAGAACCTTCCTTGATTTGAAAATATACTCTGTCCCCTAATAGGCTGAATGTGGTCACATGGAACCTGTGGTAGGAGGCTTGGTTTTCAGGAATGACCACACCTTGATGCTGTGTGATTGGGCAGTGGGTCAAGAGGGTGGTTACATTCTCTGAGCCAGGAGAAGGCTATATAATCCCTGATGTAAGGCTTTGCTTTGGGCTTCACTTTGAGAAGTGTTGTGTGATTTGACCAGATGAGACTCTGGGCAGCTGTTGTTGAGAGGCCCCCAGCTTTGAAAACCCAGATGTTGATGCTTCCCTCTCTGGTAACTGTGATTTTGGTATTGATAATGGTTGGACAGTTTGGAAGCCTGTCTGTTTGATCTGTCTGTATACTCTGAAGTTTGGGGTGCTGACCTTTTCCCCCTGAACTAGGTAATATATGTTTGTTTGATTAAGCTTGTTAACCCATTTTGAGTTGTTTTCCTTTTGAAAAGCAGATCTAAGAACCTGTGTTGGCAGTCATCCTGGGGATATTGGGGTGCTTGCTGCTACAGTCAACCCCAATTTGCCCAGCCTTCCCCCTTCCAAAAAAATAAATTAAAAAATAAGTAATTGTTCATTGAATAGAGGATTCGGGTTCAAATCCCGTCTCTGATGCCACCAAGGTGGCTCCAAAGAGCTGAGTTCAAATCTAGCCTCACATATCTTCTGTATAGCCCTGAACACATCGTCTAACCTATGTCTGCTTCGTTTTCTTTAAGTGTTAAAAAGGGAAACTATTTACACCTCCTTTACCCAATCCAGAGTTGTGAGGAACAAACGAGATTATATTTGTAAAATGCTTTGCAGTCCTTAAAATGCTATACAAATGCTAGCTGTTAATATCCTTCTGTTTTCTCCTTTGTAAAATGAAGGCATTGGATTAAATGTACTAAATTCAATAATTACATTTAAATGGTCCCATCCAGTGCTAAATCTGTGACTTAAACAGCTCATTTCCACTTTTGGACAGTTCTAATGGGGTGGGAGTGTCAGGAAAGGCCTCTTGAAAAAAGGTGGTATTCAGGGGAGCCCTGCAAAATGGGGTGGGGCTAGGTTTGGGGTAGATTATCATATTTAGCCCAGAGAAAAGATGACTTAGGGGGCATATGACAACTGTCTTTAATCAATCAACAAGAATTTTGTCTTATTTTTTTAATCTGAACTTATACACCAGAAAAGAGCATTTCTATACTCATAGCAGGATGACCCCCAAAAAAATTCGATATGAAACCATAAATCTACAATTCACACTGCCTGCCTCTTTCAGATTATACAGTTTCCCTGGAGTCTCCCTACTGTAGTTGGTCCAGCTCTTCTGAAGGAAAGCGATTTGAAACTAGGTCTCTAAACTACACACATCCTCTGACCCATTAGAACCACTACTAGGACTATATTTCAAAGAAAGAAGGAAAGGGCACATTGTACAGAAATGTTCATAGCAGTCTTTTACGTGGTGGCAAAAAACTAGAAATTAAGGGTATGCCCATCAATAGGGAAATGGCTGAATAAATTAGGGTATATGAATGTAGTTGAATATTATTGTGCTAGAAAAAATGACAAAAATAATGGTTTCAGAGAAACCTGTAAACACATCTTGGAAATGATGAAGAGTGAATTGAGTAGAATCAGTTGAACAATTTATACAATAACAACTCTGTGGTCTTAACTTTGAAAGACCTAAGGACTTTAAACATGTCCAGGGGTTTAGGATGGAGCATATTAACTGTCTCCTGATAAAGGAATGATGGATTCAAAGTGCAGAGTGGAACACATTTTGGGATGTGGAAAATGTGGGGATTTGTTTTGTTTATGTTTATTATAAGGATTGTGTTTATTTGGAGAAAAGGCTGAAGGGGAAGAGGGGAGTTAGTGATAGGGTTCCCCCCAAAAAGAAAGTCATTGTAGCATTTTTTAAGATTACAGAAGAGAGTAGAAGGAAGTTCAGAAGGAGACAAAAGAAAAGTAGGACAACTTTGAAAGTAACATATTGAGATAATTACATACAAAAAAAAAAGGTTTCACATATAATCCTTTCTCAAATCTTCGTATATAAAAGTGTCCTTTTTTGGTATTTTCTAAATTCAGAATAAAAGATAATTTTGTTTAAAAATTAAGGTAACAAAGTAAAGAATGGTGATCTAGTTACTGTAATAAGATTTCTCTGTACATTTTATGTTGTCCTGTATGCAAATTAGAGTAAAAACTATTGTAATAAAATTTCTACCTATAGGTGGCAATACCTGCATTGTCCACTTTTTCAATGCTCTCCTCCTTAATTCCACTTAGAAATAAATAAACAGGTACAGGTTAAAGAGGAGTGTAATTTGGAGCTATAATAGCAATATATTACATTAATATTATTAATTACATTATTACAATATTATTCCATTACATTTTATATTTATGTATTATATAGATTTATATTATGATGTAAACTTATATTTTATTATTACATTATAAATTATTGATAATAATAAGCATAATAGTAATAGTAGCTATTGTTTATATCATGCCCACTATGGGCCAGGCTCTATGCTAAGCAATTTTGCAAATTATTATCTCATTTGATCTTTTCAACAGCCCTAGAAAGTAGGTACTATTATCATCCCCATTTTGCAGTTAAGGAGGAACTGAATTTGGAAGTTAAGAATGCACATAAATTTAACATTCAGAAAAATTAGCTACACACGCGCAATAACTGAGGAGCAGCTTCACTTCAAAATCCCCCCTTCTTGCTTCTTTCCCCCAAAACCTAGGGAGGCTGAATGGTGACATGCTGGACAAGACTTGGAATCTGATAACTGGTGTCAAAGTTTTTCCTTTTCAACTTGTTTGTGTGACCTTGGGCAAGTCAGCTAACTTCTCAGAGCCTCCATTTCTTCAGCCTCTACTTACTCCACTGGATTGTTGTGAATATCAAATGAGATGGATTTGTAAAGCACCACATACATATGAAAATGTCATGACATTCCAAAATTAGTCTGGGTACCATTCTGTCATTCTCACATGGAATCCAGAGCTTGAAGTTACCTTAGGGAGCATCTACCATTACCTCTGTACCCACTCAGTTTACACATAAGGAAACTGAGGCCCAGGGAGATTGAATGACAATGAAGGTCACACAGCTAATAAGGGGCAGAGTCAGGTTCAAATCCAGGTCTTCCAAATACAAAGCCAGTGTTTTCCCCACTGCTTACATCTGTCTCAGGACTTAACCTTAAATATCAGTTCAAAGAATAAACTCCAGAGAAACAAATCAGGTTCTTTTACTCAGATCATTCAGAGAATCACTGTCAAAGGTAACTTTTTTTAAAATTTGTATTTTCAGTTACAAATTCTCTCTCTCCCTCAACTCAGGCCCATATCCTTTGAGAAGGCAAGAAATACGATGCCTGTTATACATATGAAGTCATGCAAAACCTATTTCCACATTAGCCATGTTCCAGAAAAGAAAAAGAGAGAAAGAAAAAATATTCTTCAATCTGTACTCCAAGTTTATCAGTTCTCTCTCTGGAAGTAAATAGCATTTTACATCTGGGTCTTCTGGAGTTGAGGCAGATCATTTCACTAATCAAAATTACTAAATTATTCACAATTATCTTTAAAATATTGTTGTTACAATGTACAACATTCTCCTGGTTCTGGTCACTTCACTTTCCATCAATTTATACGTCTTTGCAGGTTTTTCTGAAACCACCCCCTACATAGTTTCTTACAATACTACTTGTTCAGCCATTCCCAAACTAATGAACATCCCCTCAGTTTCCAATTCTTTGCCACCACAAAAAACTGCTAGAAATATTTTTTACACATATAGGACCTTTTCCCTTTTCTTCCATCTCTTTGGGATACAGACCTAGTAGTGGTATTGCTGGGTCAAAGGCCATGCACAATTTTTATAGCCCTTTGGGCATAGTTCCAAATCATTCTCCAGAATGGTTGGACAAATTCACAACTCTCCTTAGGGCCCCCTCCAGCATCTATAATTTTCCTTTTCTGTCATATTAGCCAATCTGATGGGTATGAGGTGGTACCTCAGAGTTGTTTTAATTAGCATTTCTCTAATCAATCATGATTTAGAGCATTTTTATATGCCTATTGACAGCTTTGATTTCTTCCTTTGGGAAATGCCTGTTCATATCCTTTGACCTTTTATCAGTTGGGGACAACAAAAAGATTCCCAGCCTTTAGAGCTAACTTTGAGCTGGTAAGTGTTTGAGGGCAGATTTGAGCTTGAGTCTTCCTTGACTCCAGGGCTCCAGCACTTTATCGACTATTCCCTGCTGCCTCTCCATTCACTTAGCATATAATCCCATATATTTTCCTTAATTACCATCTCCCCCTAATATTGCATCATGACAAGGACATGACCCTGGGACCTTGAAGGATCTTCCATTGGAACCCAAGCAGTGGCAGGTTCTAGCAAATGAAAATATTCTGAATACAAACCCAGTGATAAATTATATGTCTGTTGTCCAAGTACTAACCTAGAACATTGGCTCTGGGGCCAGGGGATGTGAGTTCAAATCTTCCTTCTGACACCATGTCACCCTAGGAAAGTCACTTCATCCCTCTGGGCCTTGTATTCCTCATCTATAAAATGAGGGGAGTAAGTAGGATGACCTCTGAGCTCCCATCCAGTTGATCTAGAATCCTATGACCTACCTCAGTTTCCTTGTCTGTAAAATGATGAGATTGGACTTGGTCTCTGCGATCTCTTTTCACTCTGGACCTAGAATTGTATAATCATCAGGATGCTTTTCTGAGTGATGAGTTTTCTGACCATAGTTATTCTTCAAGGCCATCTACAGGATCACAGAGGGGATTGTGGGTGAAGACATCACCCACACAAATGAAATCACCATCTTGGAACAACAGAAAGGAATAATTTTTCCTCCAAAGGTATTGAAACTGTCCTTGAGAATTGGCTCCGGGGACTGAGGTTAAAGTTATTGGTAAGTGGGCTGCAAAAAGTGGCAGGCCAAGGGGGACTGGGAGACTCTCCCAGATGCTTCCTTTGGCCGTAGAGTAACAGCAAGCTGGGAAGCCCAGCTTAAGGGCATCCGCACTTTGTCCTGAACAAACATCCTTTCTTCCCTGCTCTGAACATCCTTCCAAGTCTATGGTTAAGCAGACCTCTTGTTAACTGTTAGAGGGATTACAAGTATTTCATGTCATTTCATTTTGGCACTGGGGACCAGCCCAGTCAGGTCCAGTTTATATCAAGAAATAAAATGGAAACCTTCACACGCTCCATGTCATCACTGCTTCACTCAGTCCAGTTTCAGAAATGCCTGATTTGTGTATCACACAAGAGCTTCATTATTAACCCTGAAGTTTGGATGAGCCTTGGGTCAGGCTCTTTTCTTATGGCTTCAGAGTATTTCTTAGAGGACTGAGAGTCACTGTTCATGACATTATCTTGCTTGTGTTGAGACAAAATAGTCTTTGAGAGCCTCGAAGGCCATTCAGCCCAACACAAACTTGAAATTGCCTACAAAGAATCCCGCACACTAAAATTGGGGCTTCAGAAGTTGGCCAAAAGCCTTCTGAAGTATCTGGAAGGGCTGAATTCTAAATTTATGTCATAAATTAATGGTTCTTTCCAGGAAAACTCATGAGTCTAGGGGAATTTTTTAAAAAGTGATTTCTAGGAAAATTCCTAACAAAAGTTCACTGGGTTGTGCACAAGCCTCTTTTCTGTTCCTTTTTTTAGATATTAAAATGTTTCTGCTCTTATTTCTATATTGAAATGTTCGTGTGCCTTGACAATTGATAAATTTATACTAGAGATTAATTAACAAATTCATTTTTAAAAAGAAAATTACACAGAAAACTCCAAGAATCTAAGAGTGAATACTATATGGGTTCTAAAGAGAGAAAGGCCAAGATGGGAGAGTTATCCATGAAGGCCACACCTTGGTTTTCATACTGACAAGTTGCAACTCATAATCCTAGAATTGAAAGGGACTTCAGAGACCATCTGGGACAAAAATTCCCTGATCTGTGGTGAACACATAGACTTTGCTTAAAGAGGGAGAGGTGAACCCTCTACCTCCCTAGGAACAGCTCTCATTGGTAGGAAAAGAAACTCCTTGAGAGTAGAAATTGTTTCATTCTTTACACTGAGGCCTGGGCAAGACCTTAGCTTAAAAGGCCGTGGTTTCCCACTGCATCCCAGGCCATTGCCAGTCATTCTGACCTATGTCTCGCCATTGGACCTGGCTGGCTCTAGAGGAGAAAGTGAGGCCAATGACTTTGCACAGCCCTCCCTCGCTTAAATCCAATTCACTTGCAAGTCAAGACATCACCTTCCTGATGTCATTGGTCCTTTTGGAGAGTGAAGGACCAACAACAACTACAATCTGATGCCGATGGCACCTGCCACACAGTAGGAACGTAACAGATGTTTGTTAATTAAGAGCTTGGGGTCTTTTTTCCTGACATTAAACCAAAATTTGTTTTGCTTCGTTTTTATAATTTCAATCCATAGTTCCTAGTTCTGGAGCCAAAGAGAAAGAAATCTAATTCCTCTTTCACATACAGCTCTTATGATACTTGGAAGTACGATGTAACTTTTCCTTACAGTCTACCCAATTCTCTTTGTCCTACTGACTTGTGGGCCTGGCTCATCAACTCTACAGTGTAAGATAATGAACCTATGGACTATACTGTGTCTGTATAATAAATCATTTTTCATTTTATTTTCCTTAAATGGAATTTTGGAATGTACTTGTATTTCAATGATCCATGGTTTTCTGGGACTTAATGCAATCACAGAACAATTAGTAAGCCAGAACAAGTTGGAGGGGTCTTTGCCTTTTTATATGTCACGGTTCCCCTTTTGTCAAACTGGAAAAACTTATAGAGACCTCAGAATGTCTTTAAATATGTAAAACAAAATCAGTAAGATTACAAAGGAAGTCCAACATGAGTTAAGAGAAAGATGGCACTCTTTTCCCAGACAATATCTTGTGCCCTCTGAGATCTATCCATAGGGCCCAGGTTAAGAACCCCTGATCTAAAGGATTCTCTTGGCCACACTTTAGGAAGGACAATGAAAAGCTCCCCTAATCTCCTCCTCCCTCCCCCTTGCCCTCCCAAAACATATATACAATGAAGAGGACTAATTAGATTTTTCTGATCCAAATCAAGTGCTTCTAGACATAGAGACAGATTCCTTTAAGAAACTTTTCCTTTTCCTTGGTATTAACTCCTACAAAGGCAGATGGGTGGCTTTGTGGACCTGGAGTCAAGAAGACCTGGGCTCAAATATAACAGCAGATAATACTAGCTGTATGACCCTGAATAAATCACCTTACCTCTTTCTGTCTGCCTCAAGTTTCCTGAACTGCAAAATGGGGATCATGACAGCACCTCCTTCCCAGGGTTGCTGTGGGAAGGATGCTTAATAAATGCTTGTTTCTTTCCTGCATGTTAAAGTTGATTCATTTCTTCATTTTATTCCCCTTAGCTTTCTCTTCTCCAGGTTGAAGAATCTTAATTTCACTATCCTTTTATCCTATAATAGCTGTCTTACTGTATGTGGGAGATAGTCACATAGAAGAGGGATGGGATTTGTTTCACCTGAGGACACAACAAGAGTAATGGGGTACACGTTGCAAAGCATTAGGTTTCAGTTCCATTTAAGAAAAAGTTTTCCAATGGTTAGAGCTAAACATAATTGGAACAACCTGACTTGGAATAAATTCTGTTCAAAGGACCACACTTGAGGACTTAGAGGGCCACATGCGGCCTCAAGGCCTCAGGTCCCCATTTCTGGATCAGATAATCTCTGAGTTCCTTCAAAACTCAGAAATTCTACAACCCACTCTAAGGCATCTTGGAAATCACTTATTCCACCCCCCTCTATTTATACATGGAGGAAATGAAGGATCATGGAAATAAATTGTCCATGGCTGTAGAGTTAGTAAGTAGCAGTGTGATGGCCAAATTTGAGGTTTCAGGAAACAAAGACCACCTCATACTTAATTGATATAACTTCAGGGCTGAGTATATGTCGTTTACAAGGATATACTCACTCTTACAAGGATGGTACAAGAGGACATGTAAAAACCTGTTCTGTGGGGCAGAACAGGTAGTATGAGTCTTCGGCCTTGTCTGTCATAGGGATTCTGAAAAGGGTGTGTCTATACAGGAAATGATAGCCTGGCCCCTAGATGTTAGGGGCTATGAGGTTTTGTACTGAGGGGGGCAAGAAACATGCAACTACACCAATCTTGGATGGGCAGAGTGATGCACAACCGGACATTGGCAGGATGGGGCATGTACTCGTGAATACTCACCATCCACTCTTCACTTTCTCTCTTTGCTTGTCTCGCCTTCCCTGGGTAGAGAGTCCAGTCTGCAAGATTCAAACCAAGGATGGAAATAATATGCAAGTATGATACATATATACATGGAAGCCAGTTGTTGTTTCTACATTTTCATGTCTAAGGATCACCTCAGTGATTTTTTCACTTCAAAATAAATAGTTGCTGTTGTGAACAAACTAGTCTAAATCTACATAAAATAAATACAGTCATTTTGCATGAAAGCATTAGCATCCAGAGGATCAGGAAAGGCTTCCTGTAGAAGGTATCACAAGTTTAATCTCAAAGGAAACTAAGGATTAAAACCAGAGATGAGGAAGGGAGGGGAGGAAGAAAAGGAAATCTACATTTATATAGCCCCTACTATGTGCCAGGCACTGTGCAAAGAGCTTTTTTCACATATTATCTTATTTGATCCTCAACAACCCTGGGATGTAGGTGCTCCTATTATCTCCATTTTATGATAGAAGAAACTGAGGCAGGCAGAGGTTAAGTGACTTGCCCAGGGTCACAGAGCTAGGCTGGATTTTAAAACTCAAGTGTTCCACACTTCAGGACCAGTGCTCTGTCCACCCAGCTGTCGGTGAAGGAAGGAGCCCATTGATGGGGCTCCAGGGGTGTCCAGGAAGGGGTGATAGCCAGCACAAAAGCTTAGATGAGAAATGCAGTATTATGTGGAGTTTAGGTTCTGGGCTCTCTCCCAACTCCTCACTATCACTAATAGAGAGGGGAAGGAGGAGCAGCAGCAACAGTAGCAGCAGCAGTAAGTAGTAGTAGCAGCAGTGGTAAGTAGTAGCAACAGCAGCAGCAGCAGCAGCAGCAGTAGTAGTAGTAGTAGTAGTAGTAGTAGTAGTAGTAGTAGTAGAGACTAGTCCCAAAGGGGTGGCTGTTCACTACTCACCTTAGGGTTCCTAGGCTAACACTGAGGAGCTATGGGGTTTTTTTTTAGCACTATTGCTTATGAACCCTACCACTGTGCTTCCTAACATCACTTTACCACTTAACATCCTCCAAATTATCGGCCTCAATTAGCTTTCACAAAGGGGTATTACTGAGAAGGTATCACAAGGACCAAAGTACCTTTCCCCCAAAACTCTACAATACGCTCTCCTACAAGTATACGCAGAGTTCGTAGGAAAGTGGGTCCAGGCTTAGGCAATATATGTAGCCAAGGATAGAAGGCAGCCCCTGGTTCAGTGCAAGTCCTTCTCTCCCTTTGGGAAGTCCTCATCAAGTTCCTCAGAGATGGAGCTCTTTGCTGGCCTCTGAGGGTCAGGGCCTTGTAGCGTTCTGAAGTCCTCAAGGTATCTAACTTGTTCTCTGCTGTTGATACAGACACATCAGCCACTACCACTCTGAGATTCTTTGACCTTGTACCATCTGAAATCCAAATCTTCCCCACCTTTCAAATTTTGAAAGGTCTTCCTCTGGTCAGAGATTGGGGGAAACAGACTGTTCTTGCCACCCCTAACTCCCCTCCCAAGCAATTCCCCCTCAGGGATTGACTGGAGCTGCTCCTTCGTTTGTTTGTCCTTGTTTTTGAAGAGCTCCGATGACCTCAGTCCTGACTCCTGGGTGAATTGATGTAAGGGAGACAGGCCTGCACAAACTCATCAGTCTCATTCTCTGTTCCAGAGTTACCAAATTCCAGGGGCGATGGCAAGAGTCAACACAAGCGGCAGTGGTCAGGATACAGGGGAATAGCAGGCTCCAAGTACTCTAGGTCTGAGAACAGAGCAGGCTAAAACTTCCTTGTTGATCATTGTTGGCATGGTCTCCATAAACAACTGCCGTACTTTGGGTCTAAGGCAGAGATAGCCAATCTCAAAAGAAAAGGAAAAAAATTGTCCCAGAGAAAGCAATCTAAGAGCTCATTTTTAGGAACACTTTGGACTGCAAAGGGAATTCCTCACAGCAGCATAATAAGATATGAAATGCAAGTTGTTGTTATTACTATTCCCATTTAAATATAAGGGAGCTGAGGTCCAGTGATTTTAAGTGACTGGCCCAACCAAGATCATAAAGTAAGTTAGACTCAAAGTAAGAACTCAAGTTTGCTCTTTTCAATACATCATGGCAAACAGCTACCTTCCACACAGGGAAGTCTTACTATTCTCAGGACTAGGATAATAAAGGCCTACCTACCCTGTTTATTTTGAGCATCTTTTTAAGTTTCATAAGCAATTATCATTGTATTTACACTGTTGTTTTGATGTTTTAATTAAAGGTGTACTCGCTTACCACTGGGACTAAATGCATTGTCAACAGTTAGTGCATGAAATCATTAATCTTACTTTCTAGTTTCTATTAGCAAAGATTAATCACCAAATGCTCCACCAAACCTGCTTCTCCTTGGGTGAAAACTTTCCTCATTGTTAAGTTTCCCTCCCAACCTCCCAGTGAATCTAAAACATTGTCAAAAGTTTGTCCAATTTCTTCTCAAGAGAGGATTCCTTTAATATATGAACTGGATTAGATGGCTGCTGATGGCCTTGTCAAATCTCCAATTCCATGATTCTTTGTGGATTGATCAATTTAAAAGCTAGCATTTATATAGCGCTTTAAGACTTGCAAATAGGTCACCTCATCTGGTTCTCACCACAATGCTGGGAGGTTTTATTAACCACCATTTTATATATGAGGAAACTAAGGGACTAAGAGGGTACTTTGCCCAGTGTCTGGCATATAATAAATAAGCCATTTAATAAATGATTATTGATTGCTTAATTTTCATTAGTTCATTCATTCATCATAGAGCAGGAAATCCAACTGAAGTTAATTACACCTCTGTCCCTGGAGCTATGGCCATCTCTTGGAAGGAGGCTGAGATAAATCCTGATCTTGGCCATTTTCCTCTTCTATCCTGTTACATAGTGTGTGCATAATACATAGGTGCTGGATTAGACTTAACGGAACTGACAAAACCAAGCGCCCTGTGCTTATCATGCTGACTCAGTGAAGACATCCAATGAAATCAAATACTCACCTATCCCGAATGGAATTAAAGAAATCCTGGAGTGGAAAAGTTACACAATAATTGACAAGCCCAGAGAATTCATCCCCAAGGAATATTGTGACAGGAAGTCCTTATTAAAAATTCTAGAGAGGTTTGGTCCCTTGTAAATTAATAAATGATAGTGGCATCTGTGGTCACATCCCCTGAAGATAAGACCTAGATGTCATGTTTCATGTTCCACAGCTAATTCTGCCCAGAGCCCAGAAGATGTTTAAGGTGCATTTTTTGGTGGTGGTTAATAACATGATCCATAAACATTGCTTAAGCACTAACTGTATTCCAGGGTACTTTGCTGGGCACTAGAGAGACAAAGACAAAAATGACCTAGTCCCTTCCCTCAAGAAATTTCCATTCTACTGGGAAGGATATAATACGTGCAAAAGAAAAAGAATGATGGGTAATTGGCCTATAAAGACAGTCTAAAAGGACTTTAAGTGCCAGAGAAAGGTGTTCCTGTTTTTAGCCCCAAGACAGTAGGGAGTCACTGAAGCTCTTTGGGAAGGATGGTGGGGAAAGATCTGAGGCAGGGAGAATATTACATTAGTCCACAAGATAGTAAGATAGTGAATGCCTGGACTAGGGAGATTGTGGAGTAAACAGAAGGGATATGAGAGATTTGAGAGAGGCAAAACCCCTAAGAATGGGCGATTGGTTTAATATGGGGAGGAGAGACAATCAAAATTTGAAGATGACTATGAGGTCACAAACCTGGTGATTATAACCATGAAGAAAAAATTCGTGAGGCATAATATCTGGGTTATTAATAATTTTATTAGTAATACTAACCCTTTTAATAAAAGGCAGTGGTACTCTCAAATGCCAAGAACAATCATGGAGGCAGGTTCATAATTTATATGGCTTTCCAAGGGGGGTGTTCCTGAGGGTGGCAATCAACTCTGATTGATTAATAATTAATGAGAGATTGAATATTACAATGAGGGGCTGGACCTATTCTAATGAACTTTGATTATGTCATTTACTTCTAAGTTACCCCCAGCTTTGGGCATGCTATTCAAAGAATGTATCCCCTTCCAAACCTGAGTAGAGAACTGGGGACTTCCTCACCTGGGTGAGGTCTGAACAAGATTGTGTCCAATCTCATTATCGATAATGTCCTTCAAGAGACTGAACTTTGAAAGGAGGACTATAGAAAAAGGGTGGAACTGTGGGTCTCCACAAATCATTGGTTACTGATACTCATTTCTCTCAAGTAGACATAGGGAAGTTAGGAGAAAGTAGGTGGTTTGGGGAGAAAGATACCGAACTTTTTTTGAGCATTTTCATTTCAAAAGGCCTAGTAGGCCTTTTGTGGTGGGACACTGGTAGGCCATGGCCAGAGCCTCTGCCCATTATGTGAGTCTTGAACAGGCCCTATGATACCAACAGGGTTTCAAGTCACATGGGAACTAGGGAATGTTACTGGACAGAAGGCCTGAGATGTAAGCAGATAGTGCACAAAAGTATCTTTGTTTTATGCACAGTGATGTCATGACCCTTGGCATCTCCACTGGCATATGAAAAACACTGAGCACAGGCCAGCCAGAGGCCTTTGCCAACTCATATTCTTGCTGTTTTATTATAATTAAATTTATTATATTTATTTTATTTTTTGAGTTTGAATTTTTTAAATTAAAAAGTATTTCTTTCCTCTTCCCCTGCCCTACTGGGAAAAAAAGAAATATAAAACCCTTGTATCAAATATGTTGCTCTGTGTTTGACAATGGTATGCACCCTTACAAGCTGAGCAAACCTACTTTTTATATCCTCTGCTTGTGTCAGTCAGTCCAAGAGCTTTTATTAAGAGCCTAATATATGCCAATACTATGCTAACATACTGGAGATATAGAGAAAGCCAAAAGGCAGTGCCTGATATTTTTTATTAGCTTTCTTAATAATATTTTATTTTTCCAAATTACATGTAAAAACAATTTTAATATTCATTTAAACAATTTTGAGTTCTAAATTCTCCCTCTCCCACCTTCCCCTCCCCCATCTCTAAGACACTAAGTAATTTGATTTAGGTTATACATGTACAATCATACAAAACAGATTTTCATGTTAGTCGTGTTGTAAAAGAAGATACAAACAAAAAAACTTTAAAAATAAAGTGAAAAAAACGTTTTTCAATCTGTATTCAGACTCCATTAGTCCTTCCTCCAGAAGTAGACAGCATTTCTTGGATCATTGTATTGCTGAGAATAACTAAATCGTTCACAGTTAATCATCATTACAACATTGCTGTTACTGTGTACAATGTCCCCTGGTTCTGCTCATTTCATTTTGAATCAGTTCATGTAAGTCTTTCCAGAGTGTTCTGAGAGACTCCTGCTCATCATTTCTTAAAGCAATGGAATGCTATTCTATTACATTCATATACCACAACTTGTTCAAATTCCCCAATCGCTGGGCATCCCCTCAGTTTCCAATCCTTTGCCACCACAAAAAGAGCTGCTATAAATATTTTGGTACAAATAGGTCCTTTTGCCCTTTTTATTATTTCTTTGGGATATAGACCTAATAATGGTACTGTTGTATCAGAGGGTATACAGTTTTATAGCCCTTTGGGCATAGTTCCAAATTACTCTCCAGAAGGATTGGATTAGCTCATAGCTCTACCATCAATGCATCAGGGTCCCAATCTCCACATATCCCCCCCAACATTTACCATTTTCTGTTTTTGTCATATTAGGTGTGAGGTAGTGCCTTAGAGATGCTTTAATTTGCATCTCTCTAATCAACAGCGATCTAGAGCGTTTTTATATGACTACAGATAGCTTTGACTTCTTAGTCTGAAAACTTCCTGTTCATAGCCTTTGATTATCAATTGGAGAATGACTTGCATTCTCATGAATTTGATCTAGTTCCCCACATAGTTGAAAAATAAGGTCTTTATCAGAGACACTTCTGTAAAAAGAAAATTCCCAACTTCCTGCTTTCCTTCTAATCTTGGCTGCGTTGGTTGTGTTCGTTCAAAAACTTTTTATTTAACATAATCAAAATTGTCCGTGCTTTCTACCTCTTGCTTGGCCATAAATTCTTCCCTTTTCCATAGATCTGACAGGTAAACTACTCCTTGTTCTCTTATTTTATTTTTACTTTTTGGAAGGCAATTGGGGGTTAAGTGACTTGCCCAAGGTCACACAGCTAGTTTTTGTGTTAAGTGTCTGAGGTCAGATTTGAACTCAGGACCTCCTGACTCCAGGGCCAGTCCTCTACTCACTGCGCTACCTAGCCACCCCCCTTGCTCTCCTAATTTATTTATGGTATCACCCTTTATGTCTAAATCATGTACCCACTTTGACCTTCTCTTGGTATATGGTATAAGATCTTGGTCTATACCTAGTTTCTGCCATACTGTTTTCCAGTTTTCCCAGCAGTTTTTGTCAAATAGTGAGTTTTTGTTAGTCCCTGCCCTTGAAGAATAAGAGAAAGAGACACAGATACACAATTATATGCAAATAAGATATATGCAGGATAAATTGGAGATAATCAGCCAAGGAAAGGCAATGGCATTAAGGGGGATTAGGAAAGGCTTCTGGTAGAAGGTGGAACTTTATCTGGGAGGCACTTTAGTCCTTTCAGCCACTCAGATCAGCCTCCTAAGACAGAAATCCAGATAGAGATGATCGACAATCAACTGGAGATACAAGACTAGGGCTTGGGAAAGATATGAGTGTCAGATAATGTAGATTGGGAGGTTATTTGCATAAAGATGATACTGTAGTTAAATACATAAGAGTTTCTGAATCACCCAGCACCAGCGCCCTAACCAGAAGAACTACTGGCCTGCCCAGTAAAGAAACCCCATCTAGATCTAAAGCTACAAGAAACCTTAGACGTCATTTAATCTAAAACTTGTTTCTCAGATAAACAAACTAGTCCCAAGAAGTTAAATCATTTATAAGTAGGGAGTAGCAGAGTCAAGATTTGAACTCAGATCCTTTGACCCCATTTTCCATCTATAGTAATCAGTGTCATTTAAGACTCCCTATATTCAAAGTACTGGAAGCCTCCTAGTAATTGGCCTGGCGAAAAGATGCATGTGTGTTTTCCAGGGAGATGATTAGAAAGGTAGTGTTGTCTGTTCATTCAGTCGAGTATAGTTTTTCGTGCATACTGTCATTGCTTAATTGCAATGAAGTAATTATTTATTGTATTTTGAAAGAGGCTTAAAAAAAACCGCCCCAGAGATGATTCAGACCAATAATTATCTTGGTTCTATCACAGCTGAGTTTCAGGCACAAAGTACTGAACTTTCTGGCTTCAAAGGAGAAGGTGAGACAGGAACCAGCCAGGGCTGAAGAGCTGCTGTCCATCGCGTGTCCCTGCTCAAGGTAAGACTCTTTAGAATAATCTGTCCCCTGTTTCAGCACGTGTCCCTTATGAGCCCACACCATGACACTCTTACTGGGAGACAGCTCAGTTTCTTTGGCTCTTTAACCCTGACAAATTGTAAATTATTACGTGTGTGTGTGTGTGTGTGTGTGTGTGTGTGTGTGTGTGTATGTGTGTGTGTGTGTGTGTTTTCTCCCTATCCCAGAGGAGGCTTAAGTAAGAGGCATGGTAAAAATTGTGAACATCTGTAGGACCTACCACCACTGGAAAAATGTAGAGTTGGCATATTCATTTCATTAGACTCCCATTGTTAGGATAATGTCGGGGAAGTGAATCAGTATTCCTGACGTCATTTACCCAGGCAAAATTCATGCATTCCTGGACCTAATCTGTCTGGTAGAGGAGTGTAATAGATGGCCCCTATGGTCTCTTCTGC
This sequence comes from Gymnobelideus leadbeateri, assembly GCA_011680675.1. NCBI lineage: Eukaryota > Metazoa > Chordata > Mammalia > Diprotodontia > Petauridae > Gymnobelideus > Gymnobelideus leadbeateri. The sequence continues at coordinate 335,581 of WOXC01005561.1, read as the reverse complement.
CACTCTAGAATTCTGAGACGTTCTTGCTTTACTGGGGGAACAAAATACCATGCTCAACTGAAATAAAAAAACTAAGTAATCTCCCATGATTGGTAAAGGGAAGTCTCAGCCACTGGGGAATCTTGAAGTCATGAGGCATAATTTTTGCTTAGGCAAAACAACAACAACAACAAAAAAACCAAAATCCACCACCCTCATATTTGTCTGAATTACCTAAATTGATAAGCTCTAGGTGTGGGGAAAGGAGGGAAAGACTTAGCCTGAATATTACAATTTATTGTGTTGCCTGGACCTGATTTTAAAATCTGGAACTTTATGGAATTTTTTACCCTAAACAGAATTCCTGGAAGGGAGAAAAAGGATGGGTGGGGTGAGGATAAACCTTGATTCAAGTTCTTACTTCTGCCTCTCACTAGCCAGACTAAACTAATCTGCTTTGTGTTTCAATTTACTCATCTGTAAAATGGGTATTATATGTGGGGGTTGTGGTAAGAATCTAGTGAGATGGAGGACTGGGATAGGACTTTGTAAACTGTAAAGCATGGTTGAATACAAGGGATTCTTATTATTGGTTACCTGACTTCTTACTGAGATACAGGCTTCTACGTGGTCATTTCTGTAGGGTTAGTGACATCCTTGCTGCTCAGACTTCTGACTTTAGGAAAGTCACCCCATCTCTGGGCCTCAGCTTTCTCATCTATAAAATGGGGTTGCTGGATTACATGACCTCTTTGCCTCATCCAACTCTAATTCTAGGAACCCTAAGGTCCATTCTAATCTTAAATGCTCCGATGTATGACATACTTGGTGAAGTCAGAGCCTCACAATGTGGAGCACTTGGAAGCACAGGCCCTGAGTTCAAATCATGGCTCTGTGTGACCTTGGGGAAGTCACTTTATTTCTGGGCTTGTCTCCTCATCTTACATCAGTAAACTTTTCATGAGGTCACTGGACTAGATGTCTTCTGCACTTGCTCCCAACTCTTACTATGAAGAACAAGAATAATTAACATTTATATGGCACTTGAAGGTTTGAAAAATGCTTTATAAATATTTTCTCATTTGATCTACGCAGAAGCCCTAAAAGGTAGGTACAATAATTTTCTCTCTCTCCTGGATTTTACAGATGGGGAAACTGAGGCTGGGAGGTTAAGTAACTTCCCAAAGGTATCAGAGATAGGATTTGAACTCAGGTCTTCCTGACTCCAAATCTAGTTCTCTCTCTCCTATACAACCTAAATATTCCTTCCCCCGTTAATAGAAGCAACAAGTTGATTCCTTTTTATTCCCAGGGATATTTTTATAAAGTTGTATTGTATCTGACAAGCTCCAGTGGGCATTTCTTTTTCTTGGCCATTGACTTGGATCAGTTTAATACAATTTAAGTTACATCAGAAATACAGAAAATCATGAATTAACAAACTCACTTTTGCTTTGACATATGAATACGTCTATCTGTTTTGTCCTTATCTATGAGAATGGACATTTTGTACTTTTAAGACTTCTGACCTTTGCAAGATCACCTTCACCGCCACAGAATAACCAACCGGAAGCATTTCAAATTCATGTTGGGATCTTTCTTACAGAGAACCGGCCCTGCCCTTGCTTGTCAGGTAGTTAAATGGTTTACATTTTTAATAGTCACCCGCTCTTTACACAAAAGAGTTTTTTCCTGCCCTTACTCATTAATTATCACTGTCTCTAAACATTCTAACTGAAAGTTATGTACAGACTCTCCCTTTAGCCCCTAGTAATTTCATGTGCTCATAAATTTCCAAGAGAAAAAATATCCTCCTTGGCTTCAGATTTTCATCCTCAAAATGAATGACATTTAAAGAATTCTCAGGAAATCCTTACTGTCATTTTGGAGATGAGAAATACAGAGTTTTTTTTTTCTTTTGCCTTTAAATAAATCTGAAACTCTTGCCATGCCCCGCAAACTCAAATGTATATGACTTCAAAAGTTAAAAAATTAAACCTTTAGTCAATTCTTACTGGGGTATTTAGCCTTATTTGAGTCGAGGCCTTGTCCATGAAGCTGGGTGAAGCTTGCAGACCACTTCTCAGAATCATATTTTTAAATAATTAGACAAAATATTAAATTTCAATTAGAGGTTAATGAAAATAAAGATGTCATTTTATTTTCATCTGAGTCTACAGACATTCCTTCCGAAATCTGTTCACATAGGGTCCATGGACCCCAGGTTAAGAACCCCTGGCTTAAAGCATAGCCCTGTGTGCTGCCACCTCACAATATCTGAATTAAAATGAAAAATCTAGGGTACAAAAGGGATTTCACAAACACTGGAAATGTTACTTGTGTGTGTGACTTGTCTTTCCTGTCTCACTGTGGGCACAGAAAAATATACATAATGTGTGCCATTTTCCCCATCTATAGTCCCATGGAAGGTTAGTTCTAGAGGACTTTAGAGAGCACATAAGCAAACCCCTTCATTTTTACAGATGAGGAAACTGAGGGACAGAGAAAGGAAAAGACTTGTTCAAGGTGAACCAGCAGCATAGCGATAAAATCAGGACTAGAACCCAGGCCTGCCAAGTTCCAAGTTAGTCTTCTTTACCCAGCACAAATTTCTCTCTTTCCCTCGCCTTTTATTTATCTGTGACCATGCCTGACCCTCCTCTTCCTTTCTTTCCCTCCCTTCAGAACAGCTCAAAAGTGCCCACACAAAATGATCTTCATCCCTCCCTCCCAAACCACCTGGTCTCTATTCTCTTTCACGTCTCCATTAGAAAGTAAGCTCTCTGAGAGAAGGGATTGTTTCCTCCTTTGTATTTGTATAACCTTCCGTGCCTGACTCATGATAGGAATTAATAAATGCCAGTCGATTGACTGAGTTTTTTTGTGTCTAGAGAAATGTATGCTACTGTATTCATAGCCACCTTTTTATCCCAAGTCCATTTACAATACTTATTCATGGGGCAGCTAGATGGCACAGTGAATAAAGCCCAGCCCTGGAGTCAGGAGGACCTGAGTTCAAATCCAGCCTCAGAATCTTAACAGAAAAACTAGCTGTGGGACCTTGGGCAAGTCACTTAACCCCAATTGCCCTACCTTTCTCCCTTCAAAAAGCAAAAAATAAAATACTTATTCATAGACTCTTCAGAGCTGAGATGGAGGTCAGAGGACGTTAAGTGATTTGCTTAGGGACTGAGTCAGGTGCCAACCCAGGTCTCTCAACTACTAATCCAGCTCGCTTCCACTGCCTTGTCAGGTCTATTTTCTTTGTCTTGGAGGCTAAGTGGCATTCCTCACTTGCCTGTGAACGCTGATGCCTCCTCTAACTTCCTCTGTCATCTCATTCCACTCATTGTTTTGAGCTATGCATTTCCCTCTAATGTCTGATTATCTTCTTCCTCATCTTCCACCCCCATCTCTAGGCCCTCCTCCCACCATTGCCTAGATGCTCCCCTTCCCAAAGTTAATTCTTCTTTGCCTGTTGTGGTGACCATGGCTTCACTTCCCTTGACCCTAAGGGTCCTGGAGTTACTTGTACATGTAGGTCATATTACTTGTTGGTCAGGATCCAAATTTTCATCCTTTGCCTTCGGGTAACCACCTCCTACTGACTCACTTCCCCAGGATCCCTGGGTTGCCACTTCCAAACAGTCATTCAGTCTCCTTTTCATGAAGTTATGTCAATCCTTCTTCCAAGTCTTCTCCTTGGAAATGCCCTAAATCTAGAACAGTGGTTCTGAATCTTTTTTTGGGTCATGGACCTCTTTGTGTATGTATACATATACACATACATGTATATATGTATGTACATACATATACACATACATGTATATATGTATGTACATACGTATATACATTCACACACATATATATACATATATGTATATATAGTGAAGCCAATGAATTCCTTCTCAGAACAGTGTTTTTAAATGCATGAAGCCAAACACATGGAATTACAAAGAAAACCTATTCTATTGAAATACAGTTATCTAAATTTTAAAAACACACATGCAAGTTCACAGGCCCCAGGCAAAAAATCCCCTGACCTAGATCATTTTTCCTTTTATAGTGAAATTTCTGTTATTTTTTTAATTGCATTGTTAGCATTTCCCAGGACCATTGCCGTCCATATTAATCAATCAGTCAACAATCATTTATTAAGCATTACAGTGGAGAAAGGGCAAACTTCTACCCACAAGCAACCTCACCTGCCTTCCCATGGCCTTTGTGGCTATATGCTCTAAGTGATGACCACAGTTTCACTTCAGGCACAATCTTGTTTTAATTTTATAATGAAAGAGGCAAGACTGAAAAATAAAAATCTCCTATCATGTGCAAGTTGGCTAAGTTGGCGGAACCAATTTCTCAGAGTTCCAAGGCCTATGTCATCTTTCATGGTTCTCAGAAATGTTGCCTTTCAAGAGTTAGGCCTCTGGTATAGTGGATAGAATGCAGAACATGGAGACCTAGCGAAGTCACTCCTAGAGCCTAGCTCTGCCTGTGGTAGGTGCTAGGAGGCACCATGAAGGGAGTATTAGATCCAGAGTCAGGAAGACTTGAGTTCAAATGTGATCCCAGACATTTACTAGCTGTGTGACCCTGGGCAAGTCACTTACCATCTGTTATCCTTATTTATAAAGTGGGGATAATATTAGCGCAGCTGTTATGATATGGGAGGTTAAATGATTTGACCGAGGCTATACAAGCAATGAATATGATAAGGCAGCGTTTGAACCTGGGTCCGCTGTTCCATGCTGCCTCCCTTCCCTGATCCACAATGGAAGCTTGCACATCTCCATCAATTTATTCCTACCTCAAAAAAACACCTTTTCCCTCATCCTCCACATCCACAAATCCTTACCTGACTAATCAGAGAAGAGATAGTTAGTGACCTTCCTCTGCTCGCTGGCTTTGTCTAAATACCCAGCTACCCAGCTCCCACGACTTCCTCTTCCCTTACCACCCCCACAAAATGTTGGCGTATTAATTTAATGTATTTGTTGAGTGGCTGTTGAATAGTGACCCCTCCCTTGGTATGTGTGCTTGCTTTGGTGACATTTGTCATAGGTTGCAAGCACCCCCTCACCTCCTTATCTCTTAGCTTAATTTGTCCAACATTTTGTACATACTTTTGTTGCTGATAATGACTTTATGCCTCAGTTCATTAAGAAAATGAAGATGTGATGGGGCAGATAGGCAGTACAGTGGCAAGCACCAGTCTTGGAGTCAGGAGGACCTGAGTTCAAATCCAGCCTCAGATATTTACTGACTGTCAACCCCAATTGCAGGAAGGAAGGAAGGAAGGAAGGAAGGAAGGAAGGAAGGAAGGAAGGAAGGAAGGAAGGAAGGAAGGAAGAAAAAGAAAATAGGGATGTGATGTCAAGATAGTCTTCCTATAAAATTGACCAATGATTCCTCCAAGTCCTAAAATTGGACAGCAAAAGTGAGAGGTAGCAGCAAGATATAGAGGAAAGAACATTGAATCTGGAGTCAGAGCATTCAAAATCTTGACCCTGACACTTACCAGCTCTGTGACCTTTGATAAGAAACCTTACCTCCCTCAGACAGGGCCCATTTTTATGTGTAAAATAAGGAAGCTGGGTACTCAGTTCTTTCCAACTTGAGATTAAAATCTATTACATATTCCTGATATGACCTTGTCGAAACAACTTCCTCTCATTTTGAAATTTTCATTTAACTTTATTTTTATTCTGAACCCAACAAACACTCAATAAAAGGGTATTTCCATATGCATTGTAAGACACAGAGGATTGCTCATGAAACTGTGAACCTCTCGTTATTCAGAACTCACTTTTCTTTTTAAGTATCATTATTTCAATAAAAAAATTAATCTCCAACCTTCAATATCTTCATCAGTGTTTGGACAGCATTGGACTGCATCAGCAATGTCAAATTGAAATGGGGCCACTAAACTGTACATAAGGATCATGCTGGGCATCCTCACATATTAACACTGTGTCCTACAGTATTTGTATTTATTTTGTCAAATGTTTCCCAATAACATTTCATTCTGGTTTGGCAGCACTCCAGAGTATGTCAGGGATGTGACTGACACCTCTCAATTACATAATCTATAAAGTTCCTTCTACCTCCAACTCCTATGATCCTATCTCTATAAGGATGTCAGGAATAATTTTTTTCAAACTCCCCAGACGTGTGTTAGACCCTTTCTCTGTGAGAGCACAGTGCTAGACACTGAGGAAGATATAGTTTAGATAAAACTTGATCCCTGTACTGATGAAGCATGCACTCTGGGAAAGAGAGAGAGAGAGAGAGAGAGAGAGAGAGAGAGAGAGAGAGAGAGAGAGAGAGAGAGAGAGAGAGAAAGAAAGAAAGAAAGAAAGAAAGAAAGAAAGAAAGAAAGAAAGAAAGAAAGAAAGAAAGAAAAGGAAGGAAGGAAGGAAGCAAAGAAGGAAGGAAGGAAGGGAGAGAAAGAAAAACATAAATACACATATATACACATCTTTAGATTTATTTTTATCCCCAAATATTCGAACACCAAAGAAAATGGGCATTTCCATATTTGTGGTAGAATAGAAAAGGAAGACTGTACACAAAACTGGACAGCTTGCTTTTCTTATTAGGGAAAGGAATAAGCATTTATATGGCCCTCCAATGTGCCGGACTCAGTGCTGAACACTCTTTTTGGTGACAAATATCATCTCACTATTAAGTACAGACTAAATCCAGCCTGTGACTCTCCAAGCTGTCTTGCTTTTGTTTCTCTCTGGCCTTCCTTGGGTTCTCTTCTCTGCCTAAAATGGACACCGTCAATGATTTCCTTTTCTATAGGGAGTCTAAGATGCACAAAGTGTTTTCTCAGCAGACCCTGGGGAGGTAGGCAGTGTAAATATTAGTGCTCATTTTACAGATGGGACAACAGAGGTCATGGAACTTAATGACCATTAGCATTGGTTTACAGGTCCCTCCAAAGAGCAGATGGAGTGGGAGAAGATCCTGGTCCTTTGGGGCTGCTTCCTCTTGTGGAACCCACTCATCCAATCTACTCAGCTCTACCCTGGGATCAAAGTGAAGATTACTCAGAAGGGCCTGGACTATGGTAAGTTAGAGCTTTCAACAGTGTGAGCAACACTCCCATTTCCTGAGCACTACTGGATTTGCTGAACACATCCCTTTCAGGACAGCCAGGCAATACGTTTAGACTATATCAATGGCCAATAACCCTAGCTAGGGAAAACTTTGATTAAGGCTGTTTTTTTTTCACCTTTGTCATAACTGAGTGGCAGACGAATTGCAGGGTCAATCCCATCCCTCATGCAGAAAGCAGTTAATTAATATGTTTTATAAAAAAAAAAAAACTTTCCTGAAGAAACCCTCCCACTCCCCCCAGCCAGGGAGGCTTTTTCCTTCCTTCAGACCTTGTATAGTCCTTGAAAGTCTCCAAGCAGAGACCACATAATCAGTCATCAGATGTGTCCTACATAGAGGGAATTACTTTTTGTGGATGGGTTGGAATAAATGGCTCCTAATGTCTCTTCCAACTATCAAGTTCTATGACTGTGATGTATAGTTAGTGAGAAAAGTTTTAGGTTCAGTCAGAAGAGTGATGGGTGGAAGGTGCCTCGAGGCAGATGTAGGCTAGGTATCAAATCTATGCCTCCAATTCTACAATTCTGTTACATTTTACCCATCAAGAACATGTTACACATCCATTCTACATCAGTCCCATCCCCAGCCACTTATTTCTCCATTTATCTTCTCAAGGGTTTGCAGGATTGACCTAAAGTTTCTCTGGGGCAGCCATGTCTGGAGTGTGCTTTGGAAAATATTTACTGATGTGCTGCTGTATGGAAATCTGAACTGTCCTTATGCCAGGACCATGGCCTAGAAACTTCTCAACTTTATCAGCCCACTTCAGAGCAAATCTCTTTGTTCCCCACTTCAGGTATTCAGGCTGGCATGGAAGCGATTGAGATGATAGTGAAGAAAAATGGTATTCCTGATTTCAAAGGCTCTGAATCTCTTGAATTTTTAAAGGTTGACTATGTTGACTATAATTTTTCAAAGTAAGTAAAAGAAAGGAACATTCTCTCCATTCATAATATTTTTTCTCTTTTTCCCATAGAATGTAAGCTCCTTGAGGACAAGGATTGTTCATTTTTTGCGTTAGTATCCCCAGGGTCTAGCATTACATTTTATAAATAGTAAGCACTTGATAAATGCTTGCTGTATGAGATGCAGTTTAAGGGGTTCAGGGACCCCCTAAATGACTGAAGTACTAGACAGGGTCGTCTAGAATGAATTCACAGACTCAAACATTCTTTAAGTCAATGTGGTAAAGGTTTATTGTAACTCCAATATGGTGGGTAGAGCTCCTTAGAGAACTTGCCACTTAATAGGAATGACGCTAAAGCTTATATAGGAAAAGTAGTTGATTATCTGGCAGATATGCTAATTAGGTTATAACTTACAACCTCAGTCACAGTGTCATTCACTACTGGAAATCAGGGGAAGGAGTTTCTAAGGGGTGTATTTTTGGTCTGTTAAATCTGTAGCAAGATAGCTTTGAGAGTTGACATCTATAGCTTGACCCCTGGAATCAGTACATAATAATTCTGTGGTTACAACTTAGTCCTGTTTCTTACAAGAGAATTTCTTCAGAGGTCAGCTTGTTCTTGTGACGGGGAAAGATAGTTTGTTTTGCTGGCTCCCACTCATGAGTAATTGTGAGGAAAGGTAGTTTGTCTTACTGGAGCCCACTCATGAGTTATTGTTAGGCACAGTGTCCTTGAGCTGGGGAGAAACTGTCAGGGATAGTGTTTTGAAGCTAAGGAGAAATGTGATCTTGGAACTAGGGTCTAAGTACAAGCACCCAAGCACCCCATCAAATGAATGAATGAGTTGTAAATATGTAGTGTGTGCAGTTAACTTTTTAAAAATTTCCATTTCCTATCACAAGAAAGAGAAATAAGAGCTAGTCTAAGCTTGAAGGTAACCTTGGTTATGGGGGTGATTCATTCAATTCTTAATTTAACACAACAGGAAACAGAATGAGAGTTGTTGTCATGGAAACGTGTTATGCTAACAATTGATCACAGTGATGTCGAGCTAGAAAGAAACTCAGAAGCCATCTAGTTCACACAAAAGGATGATGGAAAGTTGGAGAGAGGAGGGCACCCACACAGGGGGATGGCACAGAAGGGTCATGGTCGCCCAATTCCTGGCTAAAGGTGACAAAAAGTTCAGCTCTCAGAGCCAGAGGCAGCCAATAGCAGAGTCTTAGCTCCCAACATAATGGAAATTATCTGTGAAATTATCTCCCATGGCAGGGAGACTGAAGCAAGTGGCCTGGGGCCCTGATCCCAGAGCAGTTCCTCCTCTTTTAAAGGTCTGTTTGGTTGTTAAATAAGAATCATACAAAAATCATACCCAAAGCCCCAGTTAATATTTAGTATTTTATATTTGTGTCTCCGGCACTTAGTAGATGCTTGTCATAGAGAATGTACTTCATAAATGCATAAATTCATTCATTTACATAGTTTTATAAATGGTTCAGTCATTTCAGTCTGACTCTTCATGACCCCATATGGGGTTTTCTTGGCAAAGATACTGAAGGGGTTTGCCATTTCCTTCTCCAGCTCATTTTGCAGAGGAGAAACTGAGGCAAACAGAGTTAAATGCCTTGCACAGGGCCACACAGCTTGTAACTGTCTGAAGTCACATTTGAACTCAGGTTTTCCTGACTCCAGGTCAGGCACTGTAATCACTGGGCCACCTGGCTGCCCACATTTACATAGTACAAGGGTCACTAACCATTTTTGTGTCATGAATCCTTTTGGCAAGTCTTTTAAAGCCTATGGACCCCTACTAAGAATGGTGGTTTTAGATGCACAAAATAAAAAAGTAAGATCACAAAGTAAACCAATTATATAGAAATGTTGTAACCACAATATTATCTTTTCAAAAGGACCCATTTTATGGTCTAAAAACTGTATAATTCTCAGCACCTCTTTCCCCTTTTCTGTCACACTGCAAAAATGGAAAAGAACCACACATGGCTAAGATGGGCACTTTACAAATATTGTTTCTTTTAATCCTCACAATAACCCCGTGTCATTCAGTCATGTCCAACTCTTCACGGCCCGTGGACCACACTGTCTGTGACACTTTCTTGGCAAAGATATTGGATTGGTTTGCCATCTTCTTCTCCGGTACATTAAGACAAGCAGAGGTCAAGGGACTTGTACTCATTTTACAGCTGGGTAAACTGAGTCAGGCAGCAGTTAAAGGACTTGCCCAGGGTCACACAGTTAGTAAATGTCTGAGGCTGGATTTGAACTGACTACAGGCCTACCATTCTATCCACCCAGCCATCTAGCTACCCTAGCCATACCAGGTAGTATGTTGGAGGGAGAGGCACTGACCATCAGGGAGAACTGGGAAAAGCTTCATGAAGGTGTTATGCTTGACTTAGCTTTCAAGGGAGTGTGGATTGTTCTTACTTAATGAGTGACAAATGTGGACCAATGCATTTGGGCCTCATTCGGATCTTCTAGAAGGAAATATCAGACTAATGCCCCTGTTCCTTTTTTTTTTTTAATAGCATAAAGATCAATACCTTCTCATTTCCAAATATTTCGTTAACCCCTGTGTCTGGAGCTGGAGTTAAAGTGTTAAGTAATCATGGTTCAACAAACATCAGCACGGAATGGGAAATAACGTCTCCGCTTTTGTAAGTATTGCCGAAATATCAGAAATTCTCCTGGAATGAACGGGGAGTATAGATTTCTTGTCTGTAAAATGGGTATAATAGTATATTAATATGTAATATTATATGTTATATTATAATATAATATATATAATGGTCCCAAAAGTCTTAGTGTAGTTTTAAATTTAAAACTAAGACTTTGGGACACCCTATACTCATACCAGCCAGTTCACTGGGGAAGTTGTAAGGCAATGGCTTGTCCATCCAGGAGTGACCTTGGGTGAGTCAATTAACCATAGTGGGACTCAGTTTCCTCATTTGTAACGTGAGTAATGAGAGCAGCTTGGTATAGTGTGATGTTCACAGAATTTGGAATCAAGCTGTGCTGTCACCAGTAAGAATACAGGATCTTTGACCTGGAACTCTCTTTATTAGCCTATGATCCTATGATCTCACAAAAAAAAGCAATCAGAGGACCTGGGTTCTAATGCCAACACTGTCACCTTGGGCACAGTGTGTGATACATAGCGGGCACTTTATAAAAGTTTTTAATTGAATTATTGAATTGGGCTTAACCTCTCTGGGTCTCAGTTCCTCGTCTGTAAAATCGGTTGAACTAGCAAGCATTCCAACTGTATTTCAGTATAATTGGTTTTCTTTGTAATCCTGCATATCCTTTTTTTATTCAGTTAATAAAATACTTTTGAAAATAATTTAATAATTTAACAAATTAATATTGTTAATGAATTATTAATTTATTATTAAATGATTTCAAACATTTCATCATAATTTTATTTTGTGCATTTAAAACATTATTCGGAGCTAGGCTTCACCAGACTGACTGGTCTGGAGTCTATGATACGTGAAGGGGTCGAGAACCCCAGGACTGAAGGATCTCTAGGATCTCTTCCAGTTTTTAAGCTGTGCTCCTTGGATCATACAAAGTACAAACCAGCCCATCCTGAAATGTAGGCCTCTGAGCCAGTGGAGCAGAAAGACCAGCTGGGCTTTCCAGCCTGGGAGGGCTAGCTCCCGGCCCACAGACTACTGGAACTTCCCCACTGAGGCCTCAGCAGTGGCCACTTCAAAGGCCACTGTTCTCAGCTGGGTGGCCCATTTCAGGGTAATGAGGAACCAGATTTACCTGCATGTCCCTCCCATGCCTAAAGCCAGATAAGGCGCACTCTACTATAGAAAGAGCCTTATCTAGGGCTGCAGTTTTGATCTGAACCAGGGTTTCCTTTGACCTTGGGCAAACCCAGCACATCACTTCCCTGGTATCACCCTCTGTAAAGTGAGGAGTTCATTGCATTGTGGTGAAACGAAGCCCACGGTTTAAATAGCACCTTAAGACACAAGCTGTGTGAGCTTGGGGAGGTCATTTCATTTCTCTGTATCCCGACCTGATTGACTGAGTGACCTCTAAGGTCCCTCACAGCAGATCCAACAATGTGAGGATGGGAGAAGGGTATATGGACAAAGATATTATATATAGCACACACAGCATATGTAATGTGTGTGTATGTGCATGCATATATACATATAGATAGATATAATATATATAAAGATAATCCAAAATTATACACATTGCAAAATTGTAGTCAGAACTGGAAAGACCCCCTCATTTTACAAATGAGGAAACTGAGGCCCCAGGGAGATTAAGAGCTTTATCATAGAAACACGACATCAAAAACTGGAAGCTGGAAGGATCCTCACAATCCATCTGAGGCCCAGGGAAGTTAGGTGACTTGGCCTTAGGCACCATGGTTGGTGACGGGCATCAGAAGTGGGTGATTTGCACTCAGGACCTCTGACTCCAGAGCTGGTGCTCCCTCAGTCTTTTTCCTGAGTCTATAAAACAGAAAAAACAGGACTCATTTTACCAACTTCACAGGGTTGTTGCGACAAAAGTGCTTTGTAAATTCAGGAGTGCATTAAAATTGTGAGCTATTATATTGTTATGACTATCTTTCATAATTCAATGCTATCCATCATGGGTCTTTGTTTCTAAGCTTGTGCCTTTTGTCTGATGAGCAGCAAAGATGAAGGAGGTGCAACTCTGTTTCTAGCTGAGATATTTTTCTCGGGTCTCATTAACCTGTCCCGGAGTGATACAGGCCACCCAAGCATGAAGCTAGAAGATTGCTACGTTCGAGTCGGACATGCCCACATCTCATTTTCAGGAGAACTCAGGTAGGTAAGAGGGTCGAGATGAGGAGCAGCTGGGCTGGGGATAGGTTTCTAACCCGTGATCAGGGATTTTCCTAGAATATATAAACACTATTTTCCCCCTTTTTCTTTAGTGTCCTATATAACTCCTTTGCTGAGCCAATGGAGAAACCCATTTTGAAGAACTTGAATAAAAAGGTAAGTCTCTGAAGGGATAACAGTGGTCAGATGCCTGTGGTCTGGACCTTTTCAATACCTTGAGGACCTATAGTTTCATCAGCTCAGGGCTGCTGTTATAACTGAGATTCTTTCTTTTTTAATAATTTTTTTCTCAATTACATGTAGAGATCATTTTTACATCCATTTTTTAAAAATTTTAGTTCCAAATTCTCTCCCTCCTTCTCTTCCCTTCCATCCCCTGAGACAGCAAGCAGTTTTATATAGATCATTTGTCTGAGATCATGCAAAACATACTTCCAAATTAGCCATGTTGTGAAAAAAGACACAGACCAAGAAAACAAAAACCCACATACTTAAAGTGACCAACAGTCTGTTTTAATCTGCATTCAGACTCCATCAGTTCTTTCTCTGGAGGTGGATAATAGCGTTTTTCATCATAAGCCCTTCAGAGTTGCCTTAGATCATTGTATTGCAGAAAATAGCTAAGTCATTTATGCAATGTTGCTGTCACGGTGTACAACGTTATCCTGGTTCTGCTCACTTTATATCAGTTCATATACGTCTTTTCAGGTTTTTCTGAGAGCATCCTGCTCATCATTTCTTATAGCACAGTAGCATTCCATTGCAATCATATGCCACAATTTGTTCAGTCATTCCCCAATTAATAGGCATCCCCTCAATTTCCAGTTCTGCTTGTCATCACAAGAAGAGCTGCTAGAAATATTTTTGTACAAATAAGTTTTTTCTCCTCTTTTTTAAAAAACATCTCTTTGGGATACAGACATAGTAATGGTATTACTGGATCAAAAGGCATGGACAGTTTTATAGCCCTTTGGGCATAATAACTGAAGCTCCTTCCTCCATAATTGCAGAGTGTCTCTTCCTTAGAGTATAACTGGAATGACCAAAGAATGCGTCATCTTCTGGTCATCCTAGTGATCAGCTTCTCCAAAGTTAGCTAGACTGGTCCTTGAATGACAGACACACTGGACCTAATTGCCAGGCACTGTGCTGGGTACCACAGATATAGATAAAAAGGAAAGTCACTATCTCCAAGGAGCTTAAAATTCTATTGAGGAAAAGAAACATATATCAAATATTTGTATATATGGTCTAATACACATATATATGGTATATGTTTCTATATATGATCTAATATATATTAGATTTTATTGTAAAACATATTTGATATATGTTTCATACATATATATGTACCAAGTATATACAAAGTAAGAAAGACTATTGCAGATATATACAAGAATATAGTAAATATGTGCAAAGTAGCAGGAGGGGGGACAGAGATCAGAAAAGGCCTTAGGCTGGAGGTGGTATCTGACCTTGGTTTTGAAGAAATCTAAGGATGCTAAAAGGAGCAGGTGAGGAAGGAGAGCCTTCCAGGGACAGAGTTAGGAGAGGGGATGTTGAGTGAGAGGAACAAGAAAGCCAGTTTCGGTTGGATCAAAGATTATATGAAATGGGGTAATGCATAATCAGCCTGGAAAGTAGGTTAAAATCCAATTGTGAAGTGGGTTAAATGCCAGTGGGGGGAGCCTTGAAGCCTTTTTAGCTTAACAGGAGTCACCTTAGTAAGATTCCCTGAGGCTCAGGGAATTCGCTCAGGCCTCAGTTTCCTCATCTGTAAAATGAGAGAGTTGGACTTTTTGATCCTGAGACCTCACATGGCACCTGTTCTGGGTTGGTTTTTCCAAAAGAATAATTCTCTTATAATAGAAGATTTAGGTTCAGATCTCACTCCCAATTACTATCTGTGAAACCTTGGATGAATCTCTCTCAGTTTCTTCATGTCTAAAACTTACAGATGATCTCTAAAGACCTTTTCCTATTTTATCCCCATCAATCTAGCTCATAAACTGGAGACATGTGTATGGTTTATAAGCAACATGCATTGCACTTTGAGTGCTGTCATGGTCCTGGGTTCAAAGTATCCAATACAAAGGATCCATGATCATACTCATGGTTTTCTGTCGTAGGTTTTAACTGAAGAATATTCAGAGATGGCAGCTAGAGACAGTGGATAGAGTGCTGACCTTGGTTTACTCTTGCCTCAGACACTTAACCTCTTAAGGTTAACCTCCCAGGAAACTCTCTAAGAATATAAATTGCAGAGTAGTTACTGTCCTACATTGCTAAAGAGCATTTCCTTACTAGACGTCCTATACCAATTAAATTACAGGTCCAGTAAATACACACAGAGCTAGAAAGAGGTTAATAGGCCCTAGACGTCCCTAAGTAGCCATAGCTGTTTTTCCATGGTTCCTCCTGCCCCAGGTAGTCCCCAAACTTAGAGATACTTCAAATGGTCTGTGCCAGATGTTTACTCTCTACAGTTCAAAGCTGCTGTTACAAGTGAGGGACTTGATTTATTGGGATGTGACTTAAATAGGTTCTCTCTGCCAAAGATCAAGTGGGAAAGGGATATGGGCTCAAGCTCAAGCCAGCCTAGGTGGTGTTTACCCAGCAGAGGATTTTTTCTACCCTGGGATCAAGTACCAGGCATATTCCCAGGGCTGCAATGATATATTCAGACCCAGAGAAACATCAATGTTTCTTTATGCCTTGACAGATACTTTTTTTCACTCCTGGGGAAAGAAAAAAACGTATATGTCAACATAGGTGTGACCTACATGGCATTCTCTCCTTGTGTTGCAATGACATAATAACAATGTTTTTGTTCTTTTTTTGTCCAGTTATGTCCAATTATCATGGATCGGTTTGAAGATATAAATGCCAATATAAGCAATCTGGAAGGTGAGTCTTTTTAGCTACCTTCTTTTGAATATTTCCATTTAAAAATCTTAAACTTTAAAGAACTGCATAAATGTGACCCACACTAGGAGCAAGTGGAATTCAATACTATATGAAATTCTGAAAATGGAAACTCTCTTTACTGATAGAGATTGACAACTCATCTATGACTTATAGACTTAAAAAGTTTCCTGAGGCACGCATTGAGAGGTTAGGTGACTTGTCCATGGTCGTATGGGCAGTATATATCAGTGACAGATCTTCTCAATCCAAGTTCTCCAATTCCTTTGTTCCCCTCCCTTCCTCCTCCTCCTCTTCTATATTTTCCAGTCTCAATTTTCAGTATGGGGCAAAGTCATTATCTTTATTCTTTCAGGTATGTATTAGATTACTGCAGTCCCTTCAAACTCTTAAATTTTATGATTCTGTGATCTAGCCCTATGTTGCTGCAACAAATAAATGTCTTCTTAAGACCCACTATAGACACAGAGCATTCTCTCTTCCTTCAGTTCTTTCCCAGATGAGTTTACCTGCACATCACTGTAGTAATCAAGGTCTAGATTAAGTGAACTAAGGGCAGACCCGAAAGTTAAAAATCTTCCAAACCCTAGTTCCATGCTGGACACTATTAATTATTTGCATCCATCTAGCAAGTTCCTTCATCTTTTATTGTCCTCCTTCTTTCATTTGTGGAATCTGTAATGGAGCTGGAATATGCTTTGAAAATCCCTGCTTTTGAAAAATATACTCCTTATGTATAATTATCCCCCGGGGTCTTTGGGACTTCACTCTAACACATGCCACTTGACTGATAACCCAGTAAATATCTACATACCAGGGAGAAAAAAAGATCATTGGCATTATAAATGCTTGTATTTATTAAAACAATAATAATAGAAAGCATCTCTCATTGCACCGAGCAGTAGCTGCCTACCTGCCTTGTCTCTAGTCCTGGCTCCAGCCAAACATGAAATCAAAGAAAAGAAAATGCTGTAACTTTATGCTGCCCTGATTAACAATGACATCGATAGCAACCAAGTAGGGAAGAAGTGTACCTATCACAGAGAAAATACCATAGATCAGGGATGGATTTCTCTGCCAAGCCCAAAAGGAAGCATATAAAATTAGACCATGACATGGCTGCCTTGTTTCAGAAGGTGGAACAGAGCTAGTCCAGAGCTGGCAAAGAATGTTTCCTTATCTCTGAGAATGGTAGTGAGAAGAACAGATGTGTCACAGGAACAAGTCAGTGGTCACAGAGAATTCCTTCAGCTTCTTGGTCCTACAGTATTGTGTTCTCTCTGTCTCTTTCTCTCTCACTAGCCTTCTCAGTTTCCCCACTCAGTCTCTCTCTGTCTCTCCATCTCTGTTTCCGTCTCTCCCTGCCTCTGTTTTTCTCTACATCTCTCTTTCTCCCCACCCCTATCTGTCTCTGTCTCTGTCTCAGTCTCTGTCTGTGTCTCTGTCTCTCTCTCCATCTCTGTCTCTCTCTTTCTCTATCTCTGTCTCTCTCCCCCCCACCACCTCTGACTATCTTTCCATCTGTCTCCTTCTGTCTCTTACTCTCTTCCTCACCCTTTCTCAATATTCTCTCTTTCAATCTCTGTTACCGTCTGACTCTGGTTTTTTTTTTTTTTGTGGTGCTTTGTGTGACTTCCCGGCTGTATGAAATCCCATCCTCTTTTTCCATATAAGTACAACTTTTATATTCTACTGTGCCTTTTGTCACATGGGTCTTTTCTTTTCTCTGCCTCCCATTTAGTTGTAACCAAGTTTGGTGAGGATATCCTGCTAGATTATTCCCTTTTGGAACACCCAGAAATCACCCAGTCATCCATTGACCTGAATTTGAAGGTATTTGGTCATTGTCAATGTTACTATTGTCATCTTGGTCTTCAACAGGAACACTTTGAAAAGTGAGTTTATTCTTGGAAGGCATTGACTTTCAGGAAAATGGGATATTGTCAAAAAAGGCTTTTTTAACTGACACTTCCCAGCAACTGGGAGGGTCAGAAAAACCCTCGTGTAGGACATGGCACTTAAGCTGAGCATGAGGAGGACAAGTATCCTTTTTCCCTCAATCCAGATTGAGAAGAGACCTCAGAGCCACCTGGTCCAACCTTTTCTATTTACAGATCAAGCGCTCAATGCTTACTACCCTTGAGGCACAGATGAGGAAATTGAGACCCTAGGGATATTAAATGACTTGTCTAAGCCAGAGGTATTCAACATCAATGGGCACATTGCAACCCCAAATGTGGCCCAAACCAGATTAAAATATAATTGGGAAATATTTAACCAAAGAAATGAACCTGGGGCCCTCTTTACACCTCCAAAAAGCTTCAGAAGATTATGGAGCAGGACAGCTTAATTTCCTTTCCTACAACTCCTTCATGAGTCTGTCCCTTAAAGACATTGGAGCCCTCTCTGTTGATTATGAATTGCTTCAGACCTCAAAACTTACCAGCACAATCAGGAATCACCCATGGTTTACTGAGATGGACATGAGAGCCCATCCATTCTGGACTTGGAGACTAATTGGCTGTATTTACTGGCATTTAGAAAATTAATTAATGCTATCATTGTTCCTATGTTGACACTTCCATTCACAATTTTTGGGTTCAATGATTTAACTGTTGTTTGCTCTCCCCAGTGGGGTCTGGTTAGAAATAACAATAGCATCCCGGGGCCGTCGCCAGTCATGTTGACTTTGGCTTGCCATTGGACTTAGATGATTATGGAAGAGAGAGGGAGGCTAACCACTTTGTACAACTCTGCCTCACTTAAATCCCATTCATGAGCAAGTCATCACCCCATGATGTGATTGGTACTCTTCCAAACAAAGAGTGAACAAGAAGAAGCAACTTTCATTAATTATGGCAGAGGGATTAATTCTTGTTCTAGAGGCTAATTAGCATTGGTTTAAAATAAATTGTTCCTGACCAAATAGTCATTAGGCTTGGGTTGTTTCCATCCCTATCCCACCCCCAGCTCCCCACACTCAATTTTGCCAAACGTCTAGAGATTTTCTTGCCCTAACTCCTAGCTCTCCTGACTCCCTGGCTGCCACACGGTAAGGGAAAAGGGATGTGGCATAATAACAGGGTGCCTGACCCCTGACGCTTAGTGACCAAGTCTGGACAAGTCATATGACCTTCCTGAGCCTCAGTGTGTTTATCCATACAGTGGGGGTAGTAGTGTCTGCTTTAGAAGCTTGTGGTTGCCTCAGACGCTTACTAGCCCCAGTTTTCTCCTCTATAAAACGGGCCTAAGAATAGCGCCTACCTCTCAGGGTTATTGTGAGGATCAGTCGAGATAACATATGTATGGTGTTTTATAAACCTTAAAGTTGTTGTTTTTGTGGTTGATTGTACTAGATCTATGATTTCACCTATGGAGGGAGCCCCCAGTGAGGAACTTTCTCCATCATTTAAAAAAATGAATTTGTACCTTCTAGTCTTAGTGTTGCTCAGAGCACTGAAAGGTTAAGGGACTTGCCCAAGGTCATACAGACTACATGGGATTTAAACTCACTTCTCTAAGGCTAGGACTCTATCCATTAAGCCACTCTGCCTCCAGGATCAAATGGCATGATGTATGTAAAGTGCTTTGCCGATGTGGATAGACATCAGTTATTGCTATGACTTGGTTTTTCATAAAGTATATTGATTGCTCTTTCTTTTTTCTGCCCGTAGGGCACATTCTACCAAGTGGGAAATCTTACTGACCCTCCCTTCCAGCCTGTTCCATTCACACTCCCAGACCGCAGTGATTCCATGCTCTACATTGGAATCTCCGAGTATTTCCTGAAGTCGGCTTCATTCACTTATTTCATAACTGGGGCTTTCAATATCACTCTGACTACGAAAGAGGTGAGAGGCACAGTGGCTACCTTGGGCTTAGCGCACTGGCTAAGTCACATCCTGGGACCTTCTAGTCTGTGCAAACCTTGGGAAGCTGCTGTCCTGTCTCCATCAACTGTCTCCCCAGCGGCTAGTGCACTCCCATCCAATGTTACTTTCCATCTGCTCTGTATATATTATATTGTGTGTATATTTGTGTTTATATGCATATACGTCCATGTATGTCTTTGTGTTTGTATATGCTTATAAATTCCTATTCTTATAAATTCCAGGCTGGACCTGGAATCAGGAAGACTCGTCTTATGCTTAATAGCTGAGTGACCCTGGGCAAGTCACTTTACCTGGTTTGCCTCAGTCTCCTTATTTGTAAAATGAGCTGGAGAAGGAAATGGCAAACCACTTCAGTATCTTTGGCAAGAAAACTCCAGATGGGTTCATAAAGAGTTGGACATGACTGAACAACAATAATATATATATATATATACATAGACATATGCATGTGTGTACATGTATATACACACATATGTATGTATATATATGTTGTTGATGTATGCATTAGATAGACAGATATAGATATATAGGTATGAAGAGAGATATATTTCTTGACTTAGAATAGAATTAGAATATAAGTTCTTTGAAGACAGGGGTTATTTTTCCATTTCTCTGTATCCCCAACACTTAGCTCAGTGCACAGAACACATTAAGCCCTTAATAAATACTAGTTGATTGGTTGATTAATAAATACCAGCTAATTGATCAAGCTAGAATGATATCAATGACAACAATGAAAGGACTGGTCTTTGTTACTTTATTTGACCTTTAGATTACTCTGAGTTTCTTGGATATTATCCTGGATTGGTTCTTAAGAATGGAATGGATCTCACCATGTGACCAACCTCTTGCGTCCCCAAACATTCCCACCTGCTATCAACTGGAATTACTTAATCTATGG
Organism: Gymnobelideus leadbeateri; assembly: GCA_011680675.1. Classification (NCBI taxonomy): domain Eukaryota; kingdom Metazoa; phylum Chordata; class Mammalia; order Diprotodontia; family Petauridae; genus Gymnobelideus; species Gymnobelideus leadbeateri. The sequence continues at coordinate 314,985 of WOXC01005561.1, read as the reverse complement.
TAATTCATAGGAGAACAGACAAATTCATTGATCTTTATGTCATGTACATCCTGCATACAATGGAAGCAAATTCCACTATCTGCCAACCATCAGCATGAATTGAATATCTTCTGTGGATAGAACCCTGCATACTCTCATGCCATAGATCTGAACTGCACTATTGAGAGATCATGAGAGCTAGCTGGATAGATGGATAGATAGATAGTAGAAACATAGTAAACACATATACACATGTGCAAGGAAAGTAGTTTACATTTGGGACAAAGTCTGCTTGACCCCCCACAGCAGAAGTAGGAGCAATGGGATGAAAGGGAAGAGAGATCAGTTTTAGGTCCACATAAGGAAAACCCTCCTAACAATTTGGACTAGTTTGGGAGATAGTGGATTCTCCTACTCTAAGAAACCTTCGAGCAGAGATTGGATAATCACTGGATTCAGGAAAACCTAAGTTCAAATTCTGCCTCAGACACAGACTAGCTGGGTGACTTTGGGCAAAGTCATTTAACCTCTGTCTGCCTCAGTTTCCTCAACTGTAAAACGGGAGATATAACAGCACCTGTCTCCTGGATCTGTGTGAAGACCCAATATTTTAAAGCCCTTTGCCAACCTCAAAGTGCTATATAAATGCTACCATTTTTATCATTACTATTTTTCAGGAGGGGATTCTTATGCAAATCAGGGGTCAGGTTGGTTTACCTCTGGGATGCCTTCTACTTCTGAGAGCCTGTCATTTAATGATTTAAAAGCAGCTGGCTAGGGGTGGCTAGGTGGCCCAGTGAGTAGAGCATCAGCCCTGGAGTCAGAAGGACCTGAGTTTGGATCCGGCCTCAGACACACACAAACAAAAAAACCTAGCCATGTGACCTTGGGCAAGTTACTTAACCCCAATTGCCCTCCAAAAAGCAAAAAATAAAAATAAAAGCAGCTAGCTATGCTGAGAGTTAGAAATTTTCATGTTCTGAATCACAGGGTTAGAAAGAACCTTGAAGGCCAACAATCCAACCCCATCTCTCACCAAGAATTCCCTAGATCCCATGTCCTGTAAAAGTCATTCAGCCTTTGCTTGAAAACCTCCAGAGACAGGAAGCTATCATTTCTCCAGAAAGCCCACTTCAGGGCAGCTCCAGTTGTTAGGAAATTTGTCCTGATGTCAAACGCATCAATTTCCCTTTTTGCAGTTTCCATCCATGACTCTTGTTCTGCCCCCAGGACCAACAGAACAAATCCAACTGTCTTCCATAGATCTGCTCATCATGTCCTTGGAGGCAGCTTTCATCTCTTCCCTGAGACTTTTCCACTCCAGGCTAAATATCCCTAATTTCTTTAAATGACATATGGCATCATCTTGAGTTTCACCATCTTGGTTTAGAAGCATCTTAGTTTAAAACTCATATGTGACTATATATATAGTTTAAAACTCATATGTGTCCTATGATACAGTCCATCCCCACCTACTCCCACTAATACTGCCACACACTTTAAGAAAATCAGCGGCAATAATAAGATGCTTATTTTTTTTAAATAATCCTGTATGATGTTTTTGCAAGCAAAAATGATAACCAGCATTTGCATAACGCTTTAAGGCTTGTATAGCATTGTAAACATGCTTGATCCTCATGATCACATTCTAAGGCAGGCACTGTTATTATTCCAATTCTACAGATGAGGACATTGAGGCTGCTAAAGTTTAGGTAAAAATTCTCTGAGAAGTTTAAAACTCTATACACACACATATACATATATATATATATATATGCATTTGCAGGGATCTGTATTGTTATTGAGGCACGTTTTCAGTCATGTCCTACCCTTTGTGACCCCATTTGGGGTTTTCTTGGCAAAAATACTGGAGTGATTTGCCATTTTCTTCTCTAATTCATTTGACAGATGAGGAAACTCAAGCAATTGGGGTTAAGTGGCTTGCCATGATTTACACAACTAGGAAGTATCAGAGGTAAAATTTGAACTCAGGTTTTCCTGATTCCCCAAGTCCAACACTCTTAATCACTGCACCATCCAGCTACCTCTATGAAGTATCTGCTGCAACTCTCCTTCAGGGAGATGCCTTTGCATCATAAAAATGATAGTAAACACTGCATTTTCCTCTTGAAGGAAAAAGAGATGAGAAATTAACACAAGGTTGACTTGACTTCTCCATTCATTTTCCAGCTATCCAAGCATCTAATTCAAAATCCCCAGGGCATTGGGAGTTTGTTTTCTCAGGTGAGTGATCCAACTTCCATTTCTTGATCATAGATCTCAGGATAGAGAGTTGTTGTTCTTCAACCTTCATTTTTTGAAAAAAAGACCAATGATATCATGGGGTGATGTCTAGCTAGAAGGGACCTCAGAAGCCCTAGGATCATGGGATCACAGATTTAGAGGTGAACAGAATCTTAGAGGCCAGTGAATCCAAACCCATTTTATAGAGGAGAAATCTGAAGTCCAAAGAAGTTCAGAATCAATCTGCCTCCAAGTTACTGTCAATAAGTCAAAAACCCCGGACTCAAGCCCATAGTTTCTAACATCCACCACATCATTCTTTCCAGTATACTCCCACTATTTCCTTGGTCTCATTTAGCCACATCACAAAAATTTTTTTGCTCTGCAGACTCTTGGGAGGTCTAATTTTATGATGACAATCTAGAGTCCCAATCATGGAGTGTCATTTGGAGGAAATTGATCATTACTGGGTGAACTCTAGTGAGATAATGAAGGTTTCTGAGCAGAGAAGTAACATGACTATGCCAAATGCATAAAAAAAAAAAGATTCTGATGGTCTTCTCAAAGAATGGATCTGAGGGGATGGGAGGTCCTGTAGCAAAATTCTTGCTGAGTGAGAGGGAATGAGGACCCAGACTGGTGTGATAGAAGAAGGAACCGAGAAAAGCATGTGGTCATGAGAGAGCCAGAGAGCCATGGTATTAATAGGGCTTGGTGATTGCTTCACTATGAGAGGTAAAGAAAAAAGGAATCTAACTTTGTACTAAGGCTTTGAAATTGAGATACTGGGTGAAGAGTTACAATACAGAGAAATAATAAATTAAAAGGGAAGAGCAGGTTGAGGGGGAAAGACAATGAACTCCCTTTGAGACAAATTTAAGGTGACAGTGTAGATATGCTAGAGGAATTTGACTATCCCACTGTAAGTGCCCCAAATAAGATATTTGTTCTTCCCTTTAGATCATAACTTGGTTCAAAAGCATTTGAACCAGTGAGAGGAAAGGGAATTTTGTCTGTAGTTGTGAATTTTGTGAAGCTGATATTCAGCTGATTATTATGTGTGGAGAATGTCTACCTTCATGGAGCTTATAGTCTAACATAGGCAAAACAAAAGGTATAACAAAAGGCATTTTCATTTTAACAAAGCTGTTTTCATTTCTGGCCCCTAGGAATTATCTTTATTTCTTACAAACCAGTCTAGAGAAGTATAGTGGATAGAATACTGGACTTGACAGCAAGAAAATCTGAATTCAAATTCTTCCTCAGGTACTTAACTAGATAAATGACCCTAGGCAAGTAACTTAACCTTTCTCACCCTCAGTTTCCTCATCTCTAAAATGGGGATAATAACAGCTCCTACTTCACAGGATTGTTGTGAGAATCACATGAGATGATGTGTAAAGAATTCTGTCAACTTTAGATATTAGGAATCATTATTCTTATTGCCTAAAATTTGATGATCGTCAAAAACCACCCCAAATCTAAGCCTGTAGAGATAGAGAGTAGAGACTCCAGTAAACAACTGAAAAAGTTGTTTTAATGATACTTAATTGTTGAAACTGACTCATTTCAATGTTCATAGTTCCTATGCAAGTCTCACTGGTTTGGTTTTGATTCTCAGTATTTTCATATTACTTAATTCCACCTGTCTCTTCTTGAATTTGGACAGATTGCAGAACTATATATAATGGCCCAGCCCCTGATGATGAGGATTCTGACCACAGAACCCCCAGTGGTCAGTCTAGAACCAAATAATTTCACCCTTAACCTCCCTGGTTCTGTCGTGATGCTGACCAAACCTAAAAACGACACTGAGGAAGCTATAGTCTCCATGGATTTTGTAAGTAACCAGAACAAAGGAGGTGAATTTTCAACTCAAAGACCCCCAAATAGCTTTCATTCAATGGGGCACTGGCCACATACTTCCCAAGTGCCTGGAAATATTTGTGGTTTGTATCTGAGACCTGCTGAGGTCTTCCTTTCTGATGGGCCAGAAAGACAACAAAAAGATAGATTCAAATTGGCAAACAATAATTTGGAAATGAAAAGAAATTCAATGCTAACAAGGATATGGAGAAATAAGTACATTCATTGATTGCCAGTGGAATTTTTTGGAAAATAATATAGCATCACACTGGGGCAGCTAGGTGGCAGAGTGGAGAATGATAGACCTGGAATCAGGAAGACCTGAGTTCAAATCTAGCCTTAGACACTCACTCTGTGACCCTATAATAATACTATTTGCCTCAGTTTCCTCATCTGTATAACGAGCTGGAGAAGGAAATGGCAAACCACTTGTGTCTTTGCCAAGAAAATCCCAAATGGAGTCACAAAAAAATTGGATATGACTTCATGTATTGGACAACATAACAAAAAATGAAATGCTAATAGCTATTTTAAATAGTATTTTATTTTTCCCAATTGCATGTTAAAACAAATCTTAAAACTTTTTAAGTTTTGAGTTCCAAATTCTTTCCCTCCCTCCCTTCTTTCCTCCCTTCCTGAAATGGTATGCAGTCTGATATAGGTTATGAATGTACAATCATATAAAATATTTCCATCTTAGTCATTTTCTACAAGAAGACTTGAATAAAAAAAAGAATAAAAGAGAGAAAGTGAAAATGTCATGCATCAGTCTGCATCCCAACAGTATCTGTTCTCTCTCTGGAGGCGGATACCGTCCTTCATCATGAGTCCTTTGGAATTGTCTTGGATCATTGTGTTGCTGAGAATAATTCTAATAGTTATTACAGAAGTGTGGTCAGATGTTTTTGATGTTCAACCTTTTTTATCTATCTTTTCCTTTTGCATCCCCTTAAAGCCTAACTATATGTTTCCCTCCCCAAAGGGAAATCCCATTTAATAATGATAAAAAAGGTGGAGGAGAGGACAGGGCCATGGAAAAATGCCTCAAAACTAGCTAACAGATCATTTCAGTCTTGAGAGTCCCCTTCTCCCAAGCAGGAAGAAAGAAGAATTGATTTCTCTCTTCCTCACAGGAAGCTTGGTCATTATGATCACCAAGTATTGTCAACATTAATTGTTTAATAAAACAGTTCACCGTGTTTAAAAGATAATTGAGAGGGAGAAAGAAAGTATGACAAAAACAGGTAAAAACTGTCTTCCCTCCCCCATAAAAGTTGGTATCTTTTCAAATCCACTCCTTAGAAAGAGGATTCCTTGAACTAGATTATTTTCAAGACAATGGAGTTTCTGCATTTTCAGTTGCAGAAGATGACCGTGTTCCAATCTGAAATGACATTCACTCAGCCCAGTAACCAAAGCATTTGGTCTTCCGCAGGTGGCCAGTACCAGTGTTGGCCTGGCTATTTTGGGACAAAAGTTGATCTGCTCCTTATCTCTGAACAGGTAAGGTAAATTGGGTTTAATTGACTACTTTTAGGCAGTTTTGGAAGACCATATCTTCAAAATCAACCTTAGGACAGCAGGGAAAAAATAATTTTTCCTGCAGGAAGTGAGTTGCTTTTTTCTTAATGGAGCAGGGAAATTGAGCTGCTAAGCAAAGGCAGATAATGCCTTGGAATGCTGAGCTCTGTTCTGGCGTGTTGGCTCATAGATAAGAGGTTTCTTGGTTTCTTATGACTGTATGGAGAATAAAGGGCTAGATTTGAAGTCAACAAGAATGGAGCTAGAATCTTACTATAGACACTTTACTAGTTGTGTGACAGGGCAGCTAGTGGGGCACAGTGCATAGAGTGCTGGGCTGGAGTCAGGAACTCATCTTCCTGAGTTCAAATCCAGCCTCAGACACTTACTGGCTATGTGAGCTGGGGCAAGTCACTTCACTTTGTCTGCCTCAGTTTCCCCCTCTTCCCACCCCATAAAATGAGGTGAATGGGCACCAGGTTTCCTTCCAGCTCCACATTTGTAATGAGATGCTTGGCCACTCTAGCAAAACCACCTCCTTCCTTCACATCATAAAATTGTAGACAGATAAACATCTGTCAACACGTACATCCTATGAAACAAGTAGGAGAGGGCAAACCAGTTAGGTCAGAAAGTGGCTCGTACAGTGTCTCAGTGGAGCAGAAGTTTTCGCAAAGGTGGGACAGTTGGAGTGCCCTATCTTTGCTTTATTAAGCCAAGCAGCCTGCATCAGTCTCTGCTTCACAAGCATTAAGCCAAAGGGTTAATGATCCCATTGGAAGGGGCGGGGGAAGCCTAGAGCCAGCTCAAACCCCTTCTGGAGAGCCAGTTGTTAAATTTTCATTGTAAGCATTTACACCTGAGAAATAAGTAACACTACAAATCAGTACTCGGTTTACTGTTTATTGTTTAGATTTTAAGAAAGTGATGGAGAAAATATTAATAATGCATGTTAAACTTAAAACTGTGACTAGGGTACATCCCCCCCTCCCCACAGGGAGTCAGTTGTTAAACATTTACCAGCACACTCACCCTCCCCAAGACCACTCAGGAAAATCCCAGGCCACGATGGACACTGGGCTGATGGTCAAACGACAAACAACACTTAGTGGCTGTGAGACTTTGGGGAGGTTATTTTACACCTTGGTTTCCTCTTCTGTAGAATGGGGATAACACTTGCATCATTTTCCGTACTGGGTTGTTCTGGGGGGGGGGGATATTGGTAAAACTTAGAGCAGTAAGTAAATGGGGGGGCTGTTGCTCTGGTGGTCGACTTTGTTTCTCTTAGATTTGCAAGAATCTCTCTCATAATGAGGGCTGTTTGAGGGGGGAGGGGATCACAGTCCTCCTCTCTTCAATCAGCCATCACATATGTATCATATGTCAGGAACTGTTAGGGGCTGGGAATAAAAGGGCAAAAGTGAAATAGTCCTTGTCCTCAAGGTCTTACATTCGATAAGAGGCAGCATGTGCACATGAACTGTTCTGTCTTCTGCACTACCTAGTATGTGAGCGTGTGTCTGGGTGTGTCTGTGTGTGTGTGCTCACGTTAGTGATGGAGAAGTCACCAGTATTTTGTTGTTGAGGAGAATTTCCATGCCAGGAGTTTTCCACATGATGCAGGAAAAAAAAGTCTCCAAGACGCAGCAGCTCAGCTAAGGACTCCAGCTGGAGCCGGCAGGTAGAGTCAGAGAAGCTCCATAGGGTCAGCTGCACCACAGCCCACAGAGGGCAGAGGACCAAGAGCCACCTACAATCTGGGCTCCCATGATGGGGAGGTCTGCTCTCCTGGTCACAAGCCAAGGTGGTGCCATAGTACAGCTCCATGAAGGAGTAAATGGGGGACTAGCTTGGGAAAACTAAGGCTCAATCATCACATCCTTCCTATGGAAAATACCCCAGTACTGAGCACACAGTTGGGGCTTCATAAATATTATAGAATCATTGATTTACAACAGCAGGTGACCTTTACAGAGGAGGAGACAGTGGATTGAAGAAATAAAGTGACTTGACTAAGGTCTCACAGAGAGCCAAGATTCACAAGATCATAAATTCACAGCTGGAAGAGATGCTAGGGGACACCCAAACCACACCCTTCATTTTATATATGAGGAAAGAGATGCTCACTAACATGAAGGGACCTGCCCAAGGTCATGCAGATAAGGATTGAGTCAGGATTTGAAACCAGGTCTGACAACTTGAAATACATTATTTTTCTCTAGACACCCTTTGCTGTCGCCTAAATGAATGTTTATTGAATGAATGAATGAATGAATGAATGAATGAATGAATGAATGAATGAATGTTGGATGAACTTACAAAAGAACTTATTGAACCAACATGGGTAAGCTGAGGGCTGCCCCCAGCACTTCCCCAAAGGACAGATTTCATGGTATAAGATGTTTCTACCTCTCTGTTCTTCCTAGTTTCTTTTTTTCCCCTTTAGCATTTTGAAATTTAAACAGTTCTTCTTATGTTCTTTTAAAACCACTTTCTGTACTTCTTTCTCCCCAGGTTCCGTCTCTCTGGGCCAGAGTCTAATCGCAGCTCCATTGAGGTAAGATTTAAGAACGTCGGGTCTCGGAGAAGGCGCCTGACGGCCTCCCCACCTGCTGACTTACCGCCTTTTTGCCTGAATGATTATATTTTCTGCTTCCAAATGTCCCTTTTTCTTTTCTGCTACAAAAATCTTTCTCTCTCGCTGTTCCTCCACCCACCAGGCTAATTTACTCTTTACAAAAGAGACTTAGGCTGTCATTCAGTGAAATCTATGCAAGGACTTTTGAAACAGAACGTTGAAAAGGTTTTTAAAGCTCCACAGGATGTAGGAGAAGCAGTTGTTCTCAGGGATTTCAAAGCCCATTTTAAAAAAATAGTTTTAAGCTAAGCTTCTGGAGTTAAATTTATTTCCCAGAATCCCAAAGGAAAGGGGTAAATGGGCATTGTCGGTCAATATTTATTATACTTGCCCTTTGAGGCTTTTAAGCCAGTTTCCTGGAGTTATCTGGAACATGGCTGCCCAAGCTCTGGGTACCCCTATGAGCCCAGGCATCCTCCTCTCCCCACCAGCCTCATTGCTTTATGTGTCTCATTGCTGTACCTGGAAGAAGATCTGGTGATCAGAGTAACAATCCAGAAGCCACTCTTGAGTTCAGTGGTACCAGTTGGCAAACACTTGGGTTCGGTTTGGTTTGGTTTTTGACTGGACCATAGATTCATTAGTTTGGACAGCTAAAAGTCCAGCTGTTAAAATATACCCAATTAAATACTTAGTACAGGCTGCTAGATGACTCATCTTTCTCAGTTCAAATCTAGCCTCAGATACCAGCCGTGTGACCCTGGGCAAGTGCCCTGTTTGCCTCGGTTTCCTCATCTGTCAAATGAGCTATAGAAGGGAATGACAAAACCACTACAGTATCTTTGCCAAGAAAATCCCAAATGAGTCACAAAGAGTCAGACACGACTGAAAAACAACTGACTAACAAAAGTTTTAGGGGCGGCTAGGTGGCGCAGTGAATAGAGCGCTGGCCCTGGAATCAGAAGGACCTGAGTTCGGAGCCGGCCTCCGACACTTAATCCACACAAACAAAAACCTAGCCGTGTAACCTTGGGCAAGTTACTTAACCCCAATTGCCCTAAAGGGGCGGCTAGGTGGCGCAGTGAGTAAGAGCTTCGGCCTCGGAGTTGGGATGACCCGAGATCAAATCCGGCCTCAGAAAATGAGCACCCACGCATAAATAATGACTAGCCGTGTAACCTTGAGCAAGTTACTTAACCCCAATTGCTTTAAAAAAAAAATAAAAAAAAAAATAAAAAAAAGTTTTAACATTATGACAATAGCCTTTTAATAACAATTAATTTCACAGCATCCAAATCAAAAGAGTTAAATTTTCCAATGATAAAATTACATCATCCTCAATAGTATTTCTTAAATAATGTTTTCCCAAAATTCATAATGGAAGAAAAAAAATGGGTGGGGGTGGGCAGTCAAGGTTAAGTGACTTGCCCTGGGTCACTCAGTTAGTAAGTGTCTGAGGCCAGATTTGAACTCAGGAAGATGAGTCTTCCCAACTCTGGGCCTGGCACTCTGTCCACTGCACCCCCTAACTGCCCCAAATTCTTATCATAGTATTATAGACTTAGAACTTATTCTTTCTTCTCCTTATTCTCCTTCAAGGCTCATCACCGCCCCCTCCCCATTTTACAGATAAGGATACTGAGGCATAAAGAAGTAGAGGTAAGGGGCGGCTAGGTGGCGCAGTGAATAGAGCGCCAGCCCTGGAGTCAGAAGGACCTGAGTTCGGAGCCGGCCTCAGACACTTAATCCACACAAACAAAAACCTAGCTGTGTAACCTTGGGCAAGTTACTTAACCCCAATTGCCCTAAAGGGGCGGCTAGGTGGCGCAGTGAGTAAGAGCGCCGGCCTCGGAGTTGGGATGACCCGAGATCAGAACCGGCCTCAGAAAATGAGCACCCACGCATAAATAATGACTAGCTGTGTAACCTTGAGCAAGTTACTTAATCCCAATTGCTTTAAAAAAAAAAAAAGAAGTAGAGGTACTTGCTCAGGGTCACACAACTTGTTAGTGTCTGGACCAGTATTTGGACCCAGGTCTGGCCGACTCCCAGCCCAGTGTTCTCATCTACTGTGACTAATTAATCTTTACCCAGATCAGAACTGAACAGCATGAAGATATGTTTGCACCACATCAGAATTTCATGGTCTGCCAGCCCCTGTTCATTTGACTTGGTCCTTTGTTTCAGGTCCTGAGATTTGAGAACATTTTCTCCTCAATCCTTCACTTTGGAGTCTTCCCATTAGCCAATGGTAAGTTAGGGGTGACACAAGTTTCTTTAATGATTCTTAAAGGAATCTTAAGGAACTATGCAATTCCTAGGGATCAGTGAAGCAGTTGGGAATATTTTCTGCTTTCTACCCCAAGTCTGTTGCTTGCTGAGACACCAGGATGAATCCAGCCCAGGATGGCGGTGATTGACACAGGGATTCTTGACCTTTTCTGTGTCCCCTTTGGAAGTCTGGTGAAACCTAGACACCCCTTATGGAAATAAATTTTTTAAAATTCATAATTGAAGGAAATGCTAATTTTCAGTTAGAAGTTAGGGAAAATAATGGGTTTTTTCCCCCACACCAAAATTCACAGACCTCCTGAAATCTATCCATAGACCCACTTGAAATCAAATGCCTGTGGATCCGAGGTTATAAACCCTGGGATTAAGGGTTAATCTTCACAATTTGATTATGAAATGAATTATGGATTAAATCCAGTCTTCACTGATACTAGTACCTGATTGGGACTCTCAACAAGAAGGGTAGGGGTCTATCGCTGATATAGGGGAGACTTTAAAAAATTCCCATAATCCTTTGAGGAGAAATTCTAATTTGGATCCACAGGAAGCCAGATTCTCCTCCCAGTCTTACAAAGCTCTGTTTAGAAGGTGAAATTATGGTGGCCACCCATGCAAGGATCAGAATTCATGGGTTAGATTGACAAATTCAGTTTCAGTGATTGCCAATCTCAGTCCTTCAAATGGCACACAATTGCTCGGCAATTTTCAACTATGAAGCATTCATTCAAATTGTTCATTTTAAAGAATGAGATGTTCTCAGAGCCCATGAGTCTGGGCCTCGGCAAAATGTAAATTGTGCTTTTAAGTGAGAATAGCAAGCTGTCAGATTTTCTTTCCTGCTGCCCAGATGTGCAAAACTGCAGACGTTTTCAGTTAAGTATATAGTGGATCAGTTTAGAAAAGCTGGGGAAGTGTTGATCCAAGAGAATTAAAAACAAAAAACAGAAAACCCACCTTCTGACAAAGAGGTGATGGATTTGGGATGTTGATTGAGTCACATTTTTTTGGATATGGCCAATGTGAAAATCTATTTTGTTTGACTATACATATTTGACTATACATATACATATTGACTATACATAACAAAGATCTTATCTTCCTTGCTTTCTCAAGGGGGCTGAAGGGAAACTAGGAAGGAGAGAAAGCAGATCTGAAAATAATATTGAATTAAAAATTCAATTAAAAATAAGAGAAAAATAGAAGGAGCAAGATTAAAAGACAAATGTTTGCAAAGCAGCTACTATATACCTGTGCATCTCTGAAGTTATTTTTTTTAATATTTTGTTTTGTTTTATAGCCCGGTTACAGCAAGGCTTCCCACTGCCTAACCCACATCAGATCTCTCTTGTCAACTCTGACATTGAAGTTCACAAGGTGAGGAGGTGACCCTCTTGTTATGTCTTCTCAGCTCTCAAAGTTCAGAGCCCCAGAGGTCATCTTGTCCTTCATGTATCCAGATCCCTGACACAGCTCAATCTGATCCCATGATCCCAGACAATGGGCCCTCCAATCTCCATTTCAGCATCATGACACAGTGGAAAGAGGGCTTTCCAGCTTTTACAGCTCTTCCTTTGTGACCTTGTTCAAATTAACCTGTTTTCTCATCTGTAAAATTAAGAAGTTAATCCTAGAAGATCTCTGAGGTCCCTTCAGGCTCAAGATCTACAATCCTACCTGCATAAATCACCTAACCTCCATGGGTCTAGGTTTCCTCATCTGCAAAATTAGTGGATTAGACCAGATCACTCTCTGTTATCTTTAAATCTATGCCCACACAACTTTCATCAACAGGAACTACTTCCTTTTTGGACATCTTTGATTTTTAGGAAATTTTTCCTTATATTGAACCAAACTCTGTTCCCCTGCAACTTCAACTCATTGGTCAGTCCTAGTTTGAATGAAGAAATATAAGCCTAATCTGTTTCCTAAATAAAACTTTTCAAATATTTGAAGACGGTTGATAGTAGCTATCCAACCTTGGGCTGTTCAACCTTGGGCAGCTCACCTGTCCTCTCTAAAGTGTAGCTTCCTCCTTGGAGTAGTCTGAGGATTCTTAGTTTTTCTGTGACCTGACCCTCTTTGGCCAGTCTTTTGAAGCCTATGGACCTCTCTGCAGAATAATGTTTCTAAACTCATAAAATGCATAGTATTACAAAGGAAACCAATTCTATTGAAACCATTGTCCCAAAATATATTTTTTTAAATTCACAGACCCATGATGAAGAATGTCTGGACCACCTCTAAGGTCCCTGCTCATTCTGACAGTCTGCGGTTCGTGGGATCAGAGGCTTGGAACTAGAAAGGACTTGGGATGCCCCTTGGTCCAACCCCCATCCCCATCATTTTATAGGAAAGGAAACTGCATGAAAGACATTAAACCATTAGCCCAGCGTCCCACACACAGCTAGTAATATCTCAGGTGGGATGTGAACCTAGGTCTTCCCATTTCTGAGCCCAGCACTTGTATCAGCTACCAATTTGTTCCTTGAAATTTGCAGTACCATGGAAAGTATTTGGAGTGTAGGTGATAATAGGCAGTCCATATGACGCCACCTAGTGGCTGAATCCCTTCACTGCAAAGCACAAGGATGGGAATGGTCCATGGTAAATTTCCGAGATTTGTATCTTCAGCTGAGAGTTGCTGATTAGATGCCAAATCTAGAAAGGACCTCAGAGGCCATCTAGTTGGACCCCGTATGTTACAGATGAGGCAAATGAGGCCCAGCTGGTAGTAAGGGGCAGAGTCAGAAGTTAAACTAAGATCCAGTGGCTTCAAATCCATTATTCTTTCCACTAATATTCCAGAACCTGGGGACATGGAAACACTTCCAACGATCTGTAATTTGCTAGCCAACAACAGAAAACACAATCTTTTCTATAGTGTAATGGGAGGCAGGTAGCGGATTGAGCACCGGACCCGGAGCCAGAAAGGCCTGAGTTCTAATCCTGCCTCAGACACTTACTAGTTGTGTGACCCTGGGCAAGTCACTTAACCTTGCCTGGCTGAAGGTGAGACTCTAAGACTAAGTTGTGTAGGTAATGAGACTTTCCTCAACTCAGAGTTCTCTCTATCAATTAAATTCCATTTTGTTTTGATTTTGATGCGTGCATTTTATATCCTCTGATGGAATGTAAACTCATTGAGGGCAGGGTCAGTTACTCTTTTTTCCTTGAATCCCTAGCACTTAGCATAATGATATTATAATGTGTTATTATGTACTAGATGATTATACTAATGTTATTATATATTATAAGTATTAATGATTCATATTAACAATTGTAGCTAGCATTTATATAGCGCTTTAAGGTTTATAAAGCACTTTACAAATCTCATTTCATTTGAGCCTCACAACAGCCCTAGGAGGTAGGGGCCATTATGATCCCCATTTTACAGATGAGGAAACTGAGGCAGACCAAGGTTAAGTGACTTGCCCAGGGTCACACAGCTAGTGAGTATCTGAGGCAAGATTTGAACTCTGGTCTTCCTGACTCCAAGTACAACACAATGTTTAGTACACGGTAGGAACTTACTAAGTCCTTTCTTGATTGATTGATTGATTGAATGATTTGTAAATGCCTTTTCCCCTTTAGGGTTTCCTTCTGATTTCTAGTGACCTCAGGTATGACCCTTTGTGGAAGAAGCAGCATTTTGAAGACTAGAAAGGTCAGAAGATCTCCAAGGATGCTGACAGCACACCCTGCCTGGCTCCTGGATTGAGTGCTCTTAATAGGAAGAGGAGACAAATGATTCCTAACCCCCACCAAGACAACTGCGCCCCCAAGGCTGGAAGACAAGGGAAATGGCAATGAGAACTGAAATGGTTTCCTTCCTAGCTTTAAGGGCACTACAGTAAGAGAGGGGAGGGGGCTTGCAATGGGCTTGTATGTATGTGTATGGCTGTGTGGACTGAGTGCATGTAGATGGCAGTTGCGGGGGGGGGGGGGGCGGGGGGGCCGAGGCAGGTTTATAAGATGGGTACAGAGGATGAGAAAGTCTTGGGAATCCATCCGGGAGCTGCAAGGCTGTCTTTGCTTTGTCCCCACTGCTTTTAGGATTTTATGTTTTGTACTTCATATTTTATTCTCCCTTTATTTAAATAAAATCTCTCTTCCCCATTCACACAGTCCCACCTCTCTTGCTTTGAGAAAGGGGGGCCATTAGCATGGGACTGAATCCACAGTTTCCAATGATGCAGGATTTTGGAGGATGAATGAATTTCCAAGCTGACCTGGCTTTGCTTGTTAAAATGTTTAAGTGAGAAATACCAGGTTTAGAACCAAACATAGAAGCTGTGATCCTCTAAAAGATTAGGTCCTGGTGACTTTTATCATCACATAGTATAGTGGAAAGAATGCTGGACTTGGAGCCAGGAAGGCCTGGGTTCAAATCCTGCCTCAGACACTGGCTATGTGACCCTGGGCAAGTCACATAACTTGTGTGCCTCAGGCTTCTTCATCTGTAAAAGGTGAACGTCAGACAGATGGTGTCTGAGGCCCCTTCCAAACCTAAATCGATGACCCTAAGTCAAAGGAGCTTGGGCCGGACCCAAGGAGCAGACTCGAAAGATGGTTCCTGTTTATGCTGATGTGTGTGTCAGTCCAGCAGCTGCCTTGATCCCCTTGTCATGGGATGCTACAGTGCCATAAGAGCAAGGAATATGACGACTTCGGAGAAGCCTGGGGGTATGAACAGAACTGGGGAAGTTAACACACACAGTGACTACTGAGTGACTGCTGAGGCCGGAACAGCTCCCAATCTATAGGTCCAGGCCTCGGTCCAAAGCTTCCTGGTCTGCCAAGTGATAACACTGGACTACTTGGCCTCTGAGAGCTCTTCCAGGCCTAGATCAAATATTCTATCTATGAATGACAACAAAACAAAACTGAATGCTGGGAAATTATAATGACCAAGTTTGGGGGGGGGGGGGCGGCTAGGTGGCACAGTGAGTAGAGCTTCCGCCCTGGAGTCAGGAGGACCTGAGTTCAGATTCGGCCTCAGACACTTAACACACACAAACAAAAACCTAGCCGTGTGACCTTGGGCAAGTTACTTAAGCCCAATTGCCCTCCAAAAAGCAAAAATAATAAAAATAATGACCAAGCTTGTGGAGAGATGTGCAGAAGGGCCTCTGAGACCCCCTCCATCTTACTTCTTTGCTAAGGCAAGGGATTATGGGTGTGAAACCCTGTATATAATGTCCAACTTTTTCCAATATATTAGTTAGTTTTGCTTAACAAGATTTTTTTCTTTTCTTTTTTTTACATAAGGGATAGCTCTGGGTGAAGGAAGGGAAAGTGTTGGTAAGTGTAAGTGATAAAAAACAAAAGATAGCAATAAATATTTATTTACAAAAAATCATCTAACTAGGTGCAGAAAGCACTAGATAGTCTCAGTTCAACTCAATGAGCATTTATTAAGCACCTACAACTCCTAAAATACCCGATCAGAAATTAATGATACAAGGACAAAAGCAAAACAATTTCTCACCTCAAAGATTTATAGAGGAAAAGAACAACTCATACACAAGTGAGTAAAACATAAAATATATAAAAATAAATACACAGTAATTTTACAGGGAATGGGGAGGCACCAACAACTGGGAGAAGACTCTGGTACCCTGCTTAGCATGCTTGATCTGAGCCTTGAAGGGGTGTTAGGGGTTCCAGAGGCAGAGAGGGGGCTTAACATTCCAAGCAGACAAGCCAGGGCTCCTGGAGGAAGCAGAGCCTCAGCTAGCAATTGTTACGCCTGGGCCAAGCTGGGAGAGCGAGGGCTGAGCCCTTGTGTGTATGTGTGAGGCAGAAAAAGCCAGGCACAATCCCTCTCCCTGCCCGTTGAGTATTCAAAGCTCTTCACCATTTGCCCATTCTTGCTAGGCTAGAAGAACAAACCTTGCTGGTTGGAGGGGGGAAAATGTTCTAGCGGTTGCTGGTAAGGTACTTCGGGTAATAAATGATCACTCTCATTCGGATTCTATAATTTTGTTACTAGATAGTGAAAGTCAAACAAATGACTAAAGTAGCATTAAGCCCCTACTACGGTGCAAAGTATTTAACTATCCTGGTCTGGGAAACATACAGAACACCCTGTTTCTCTCCTGAAGGAAATTGTCATAACCTGTTTGCCTCTATTTCCTTACCTGTAAAATGGGGTAATAAGAATACCTCCCTCCCAGAGTAATTGTGGGAACAGAATGAGCTAATACCAATATGTAAATACTTATCTTCCTCCTCCTCCTCCTCCTCATTATCCTCAAATGAAAGTTACAGGAGCCCCACAGTAGGTCTGAGGGTCAGGGAGGGGGTCAGGAAGGACTTAGTCAAATCAAGTCAAAAAATATTTCCTAATTACATACAATCAGGAGGGGATGGGAGAGAAGACACTTTTCCTTCATCTGGGTGTTCTGTTTTTCCCAACACTGGTTGGGAACGCTTATCTAGACCAGGCCTATTAGCTCATTTTAACAAAAGCATTTTTCACTTTTGTCTGGTAAGTAATGTGGAAATCAAGTTCTCTCCTTGTCATAGCTACACAGATCAGTTTCATTCCATGGCACAGAGGAAGGACCGCCCCCCTCCCCGCCCCCACCGATTCACAGGAATCAAAGAATCTGAATTCATCTTCTTTTTCCTTTTTGCTTTTTTTTTTGGAGGGCAATTGGGGTTAAGTGACTTGCCCAAGGTCACATGGCTAGTTTTTTGTGTTAAGTGTCTGAGGCTGGATTTGAACTCAGGTCCTCCTGATTCTAGGGCCGATGTTCTATTCACTGCACCTGATTCAGATTCTGATTCTGTTACTTAGTATCTATGTGAACTTGGACAATTTCCTTCCCCTTTAAGGATTTAATTTCTTTTTCTTCCTCTAAAACAACAAACTGCTCTTTTCAACTAATTAATCAATAAAAAATTATTTATGAAGTGCCTGTTATAGGCCAGACCCTGCTGGGATGCAAATACAGAGAATGGAACCACTACTTAAAAATAGCTACTATCTAACAGGAGAGGAAAAGCACAAATTAAAAAGTATACAATGTATGCATGTATGCATTTATGTATGTACACTTATGTGTTCATACATATGCACATATATGTATTGTATGTGCATATGTGTACATGGAGAGAATAAAAGGAAATAAAAGGAAACACAACATAATTACAAGAAACTTAGGGAGGGAAAGGGAAGGGAGATCAGGAACATATTTGTGAAGAAGATGCTCAAACTGTCATGAGAAGGAAGGGAGGAAATCTGATTCAGGGGAAAAGAGGTTGTGCTTCCCATAAACAAATCATGAGTAAGCTATTTTCAGGGAATATACTTTGTAAGGTGGTTTGTTGGTGGAATATTTGTTGTGTCAAAAATGTATCAATAAATTTTAAAAACTTAAAAGTGCTCAAAATTCTCTATTTCTTTTTTAAGAATGAAAAACTAAACTACCTATAGAATAAAATTTTAAAATAAAATCTCTCCCCAAACTATAAAGAGAGAGAGAGAGAGAGAGAGAGAGAGAGAGAGAGAGAGAGAGAGACTATTCTACTACACAGGTAATAAATGGTAGCATGATAAATAAGATTCAAACTTAAGTCTTCTAACTCCAAATCTAGAGTTCTTTCCACTCAATCAATCAAAAAATATTTATAATAAAGCCCTTGTTGTATGTTAGGTATTGCGAATACAAATACAAAAGCAAGACAGTTCCTGTCCTCAAAGAACTTATGTTCTACTGGGTAGCTTACATTCTACTGAATCAGTCAGTTAGTCAATAAATATTTATTAACTACTGTGTGCCAGGTTCTATGTTAAGCATTAGAGATACAAAAAGAGATAAAAGATGTTCCCTGTCCTCAAGAAACTTACAATCTAATAGGGGTGGGGAGTAAAGTATAGGAAGATTGAAAAGGCAGAAGGGGCTAGGGTGATGAAAGGCTTTGAATGTCAAGCAGAGGATTGATCTTGGAGATGACAGGGAGCCAGCCACTGGAACTTATTAAATTGGTGTAAGGCAGCGACATAACTGGACTTGTGCTTTAAGAAAATCACTTTGGAGGCCGATGAAGTGGGGAGAGGATCAAGGCAGACAGACCCAGCAGCAGAATTGTTGTGATCAAATGAGATGATTATTTTAGCTCTTAGTGAACCTTAACATGCTACATAAATGTTAGCTGTTGTTATTTATGTTATTGCCGTTGTTATTATTATGAATATCATTGATCTTATTATTAGTTTAGGTATATAAACATCATTGTCACTATTAACTGTATTGCTATAATTATTAATATTGTTATGTTGTAACTATTATTCATTCACGTCCAACTCTTCGTGACCCCATTTGGGGTTTTCTCAGCAAAAATACTGCAGTGGTTGGCCATTTCCTTCTCCAGCGCATTTTACAGATGAGGAAACTGAGGCAAACAGGGCTAAGTGAGTTGCCCAGGTCACGCATCTAGTAAGTGTCTGAGGCTGGATTTGAACTCAGGAAGAGGAGTCTTCTTAACTTCACCCCCAGCACTCTATTCTCTGTGCCGCCTAGCTGCCCAGTAACATTGTTATAGTAATTACATTGTTGGTGTTATAATATTGACTTGCTAATATCATTGTTATTGGTATTAATATTGCTGTTATAAGAGTTTGTTTTCAATTTTATTCGCTTGTGGAGTAGAAGCGAGAGATAAAAATGCTTGCTAGCTGAAAAAATGTTTTTGAAGAGAAGCACGTTTAGCTGTGGCCGATAATAACATGACAAAACTGAAATTCGCCACCGTTTAGCAGATTTGAAGTAGTTTGTTAAGAGCGTAGTTTCTGATGGGGCTGTGTCCAGCGCGATCATTCATTTACAAGAGTAAATATCAAAATCAGTATCACAGAGGAAGAGGAGGAAAGAAGGGAGAGAAAGGAAGGGAGAGAGTGAGAGAAAGAAAAAGAAGGAGAGAAAGAGGAAAGAAGGAAGAGAAAGGAAGGAAGAGAAAAAGAAAGGAGAGAAGTGGAGAGGGGAGAGGAGAGAGGGGGGAAGGGGAGAAGCCAGCACTAGAGGGCAGTCAGAACTCACTGAAACGGGCGGGGGGGGGGGGGGAGGAAAAAAAAAAACAAAAACCTTTCGCCTCGAAGGCTTTTGAGCCTCGCCGTGCCCCGTCGCAGCCCCTTCCGCTTCCGTTTCTCCGGCGCCACGAGCATCTGTGCCTGCGCCTGCGGAGTAAGAGCCTGGAGGTTTAGAGGCAGGCGAGTGAAACCAATTCACCAGGGCTGAAGAGGCCGAGGACGCCGAGACCGGGCCGCCATGAGCCGCAGCTACAATGACGAGCTGCAGTACCTGGACAAGATCCACAAGAACTGCTGGCGGATCAAGAAGGGCTTCGTGCCCAACATGCAGGTGAGAGGGCCCGCCCCGCATTCCCAGCGGGTGGCCGGGGGCGCCCCTCCCCCCAGGTCGTGACCCCCGGACCCTGGTGCCCGGCAGCAGGGGGCACTTCCCGAAGCCCCTTCTAAAGCGCCCGCCTCTGTTCCTGTGAAACGCGGAATGACTGGGAGTGGGAGGGGGGAGCCTCGAGCTTCATCCATCGACGAGCTGCTGGCCAAGCTTGGGGAGGGGAGGGCTGCAGGAAGAGAAGGGAGCCCTGCCCCCAGCACCCGAAGGTAAGCATATATTAAGCTCCTCCTGTGTGCGGGGCACTGGCCAAGCTGGGGGAGGAGGGGAAGGTGCAGGAAGAGAAAGGGGCCCTGTCCTCAGGGGGCTCACCGTCTAACCGGAGAGGCAGCAGGAGCAGATAGAGACTGGAGGGTACAGAGGGCATGGTCAGTGGGGCCGGTCAGGGGCCCTGGCACAGGCCAGGCTGCAGTGAAGACCCCCACCGCGGTGATGGCTTCAGCCTGGCCGGCCTCCCCAGCTCTTTATCTCTTTGTCCTGATCATAGGCTACATTGTATCTTTGGCTGTTCTCCATCCCGGCAGCAGCTTCCGGAGGTCTCCCCTCCTCTCCATCCTCTTTCCTTGGCTGCCCTCGGGTATGGTGCACAGACCTGGAGGCATTGGCCTCCCTGAGGATGCACTAGAGGGTTCACTTCCCTGAGCTTCTGCTTATGCCCTGCTCTCAGGACGTCAGACTTAGATGAGCCCGGGTCAGGGAGAGCTGGCATCTGTGATCCTGCCCACAAGATGATGTTTATTTAAAGGGCCTGTTATGGAGGGGATGCTGTTCAAATGCTTTTTCTCTGCCCCTTTCCAAAATCCTGTCTCCATGAAGTCAAGGCGTACTTCTTTATGGAGGTTTGTGTTTTTTGTCCGAATACTCCTCAGTGCCTGCCTTTCCTATTGCCTTCCCCTTTTTAGGCATATTTATCGAATGAATCCACTTTCCTTTTTTAAGGACAGAGAAAAATAGTGAAGTCTCAAAACTGGCTTTAAGAATTGCTGTTGGCTTGTTAGCGTCGGGTTCTTCAATACTGATCGCGCTTTGGAAACAAGAGACCACTTAGAACTTTGGCCTGTTCCGTAGGACTACAGCGCTATTCAATTTGTAAAGTCATAAATTCCATGTTTTATTACTGTAGTCCAATAAAAACTTTTTCAAAACGAAAACAGCAATGCGTGGTTCAACTCAACCAATGCTTATGAAGGCTCGTCTGCTACATACAGTGTCAGACGCTGGGGAGACAAACACATACAAAAAGGCCCCCACCCTCAAGGGGACACCCCCCCCCAATACTGCAGCAGTTCTTCATTTGAAAAAATCTTGGTGACCCCTTTCCTAGGCTCCATCTTAGACCTTACTTATTGTGGAGGACCATAAAAATTTACAGACCAAGGAATGAAGCTTGGGAGCAGGGAGAGATAACAGCAGAAACTGTGGCCAGTTCTGTTTTGGAGCTCTCAGATCCTGTGGGCCACTTCTTGTTCAGTTTAGTGCATGCATGTGGTGAATAATACGGTTTCTTTTTCATTTGTATTTGGCCCCAGGTGGAAGGAGTGTTCTATGTGAATGATCCACTTGAGAAGCTAATGTTTGAGGAGTTGAGGAATGCCTGCCGAGGTGGGGGTAAGTACACCAAGCATTGGATGGAAGTGGTTGCTTTTTCTACTAGTCAGCTGCCCTGTCTTCCCTCTTTCCTTGAGGAAAGCAGAACTGAAGTAAGTTTTAGTTTTATAAAGACACAGCCAAAGTAATAACCAAGGATTGAAATTATACCAAAGAAGTATTTACTCCTGATGAAATGAATGCAAAATAGTATCACTTAGTAACAAACAAAAACCTTACCTGCTTTTGTAAGAATAGATGGGTATTTTATATGAGTTGGTTGAGCTGAACCCCCCAGAATCCATAACACGCACACACACAGTATTAGGGTATCTGGAGTCAGGTTCTATGTTCAGATGCCTGCTCTATCACATCAGATCCTTGTCATCTTTAGACAAGTAAAATCATAGTAGAGATAGGAAAGTCTCTCCTTAAGTATTCATCTTATTTCCAGGGAAGGAAATGGGTATAATGGGACTAAACCAGACATGGGTCTGTCACTGATATTGTATATAACCTTAGGGAGGCCATTGTAGATACACTGATGGTGTGTAGTGGTAAGAAGCATTCATTAAGTCTATTATGTGCCAGGCGCTGGGCAAAATATTTTTTTTTCAAACAAATCTTGTCTCATTTGTTCCTCACAACCCTGGGGGGGTGTTGCCATTATAATCTCCATTTTACAGATGAGGAACTGAGGCAAATCATGGTTAAGCAACTTTCCCGGGGTCACGCAGCTGGTGTCTGCAGCTGAAGATTTGAACTTAGATCTTCCTACTTCCAGGCCCAGCACTCTGTCCACTGGGCCACCTGACTGGGTTTGACCACTGCCTGTAGCATTGTCTTACTTGCTGATTTCACTGCTTTGAGTCCCAGTCTCCTCATCTGCCAATGAGGTGACAATACTGTGGTACCTATTTGAGGATCATAGAATTAACCTCATTTGATACCTGAGGAAACTGAAGCCCAAAGAGAAATTAAACATTGTGATCACAAGCTAGTCAGTGTTGTGGGCAGTCAAGCCCAGCCCTCCTCCAACTTGACACTACGCACCAGGCTGCTGGTAACATCACGGGTTTAGTCCGTTGAGCTTCATTTCCTTCCTTAGAACCATATTTATTACTTGAGAACTCTTGTCTCTCATCCAGCCTTCTTTACCACATGTCACCCTTTGATTTAAGGCAACACTTTCCTTTTGGGACAAGAAAAGCTGTTTCTGCCCTCTTGGTAAATTAGGACTATATTTACTCAAATGTTCTAAAAGGGGAAATACCTTTTCATTTTTTTCCCCTCCTTCAGGTGTTGGTGGCTTCCTGCCAGCAATGAAACAGATTGGCAACGTGGCAGCCTTACCTGGGATTGTCCACGTGAGTCAGAGTTCAGAATCTTGCTGTTGACATTTCCATTCTGTCTGATGGTCTGTCACGGGGGTGGAGGCTGAAAAGATAATAGACTGTGGGTACCTGGGAATCTTGGAATTTTCCAGCCAGGAATACCATAGACTTGGCTAAAAGTAATACAAGTTCAGGACTAATTAAGCTGGGTTTTTTTTCCTTGATTGCTTGTATTGCATTTGATCGATCAGTTGGGACAGTATCTTGGCTGCATGTTGCTCTATTCAAAGAGAATAGTTGGAGTATGAGTAAAAATGGGAATGGAGAGTTGGTTTGGGGATGGAGACAACTATTTGGGGTCTTATTTATTGGGAGAGGGGGATAGTGACCCAGGAAGTGTGTGGAAGGGGCCCCTACAGCTCCTCATTAAATGGGGCTGGAAATAAGAAATGAACACATACCCTCTACACAGCTCATCATCCCAGGTCCTGGATCCATCACCGTCTCCTATAGCCCTAGATAAGAGCCTTAGTCGTTCTGATTCATGTTGCTCTTCCCAATTGTATAATACAACCATCATCAATTAGATGTTAGAAACACAAAGAAATCACGTGATGTAAACTAGTCGGTAACAGTTAAACATTTCTCTAGGGCTTTAAAGGTTACAAAGAAAGCAGTTTCCTCATATTGCAAATAACGATGTCCCCATTTTGGGTTTAATAAGCATCAGAGCCAGGGTTTAATCTAAGCCCATTAGATCATATTTCTGTCAATGGAATCATCCTCTTGGTTCTGCATTGTCATGATACACACCGGCCAGGGCTCACTTTTAGAATGTTCTCTGAGTAAATGAAAACGTCCACCACTTTCAGCCTGGGAAGAACAATTCTCAGCAGCCTCTTAACTCACTGTCTTCTGATGGGGGCCCATGTTGATTCAGGAGCTTTCCACATGTACCTTTCCCTTTTTCAGCTGTGTATGTGGAGGATTTTACCTTTAAAGAAAGCCTTATGAACTCTAAGTGGACTAGAAAACATTCTGATCACTGAAGTGGGCAGTGTTAGCCCCCATGTGGTTTAGATTCAAAGTCTTATTACAAGATTAGCTGCCAGCTCTTGATTAATAGTGAGTGAACCCAGGTAAGAAATTTAGAGAGAGGAAGGGGTTTTGAGGGGTTCCCAGAAAGATAGACCCCAGTCGTGGGTGTTCTAAAATCTCTTTCAGAGATCTATTGGGCTTCCTGATGTTCATTCTGGTTATGGATTTGCTATTGGGAATATGGCTGCCTTTGACATGAGTGACCCAGAAGCCGTGGTGTCTCCAGGTAAAAGTCATAAATACTCCTTCCAGACACCCCTACCCTCTGCCCCATGCTGCTCAGTACCTCTGTGGACCAGAGCCCATGATTAGTAGTTTGGGATTGCAGCAATTTCCCGCCAGTCTGCTGAGTAAGAAACTTGATCATGGGTAATCAGTATGTATTAAAACATTGAACTTAGATGGGCATTTACTGAAACACTTATCTGTCAGCTGCATACTGCCTCCGTGCTGTTACACAATCACTAAAAACAAGCTACTCCAAGACATTGATTGTTGCATTGAAAGAGTTTTATTAGGAATTAAAAGTGAAGTCTGTGTCCTAGGACATGATTCTGCGCTGCCTCTCTGGCTTCAGAATTGTCTACACCAAGTTTTGATACATTATTTGTGTTATCCACCTTAACACAGCTGAGACCACTTTGAGGTTTTGGGGTTTTTTGTCTTTTTGGAGGGAGGAAGGCAGGGCAGTTGGGGTTAAGGGACTTGCCCAAGGTCACACAGCTAGTGTTAAGTGTCCCAGTCCAGATTTTAACTCAGGTCCTCCTGACTCCAGGGCCAGTGCTCTATTCACTGTGCCACCTAGCTGCCCCTGAGATCACTTTGTGATGACAGAAACAGAAGTTTAAATAAATTAAAAGATTCTGCCTTGTCCTAAGCAGCCAAAATTATCAACACTTTGTTATCGGTGACTTACATTTATAAAGCACTTTCCTTCAGCAACCCTGTGAGGTAAGGATATCACACAAGTCATACTTTCATTTTGCAGGTTAGCTTAGGTGACTTGCCCCATGGGTTGCTAACCCAGCTCCAGCATTCCTTCCATTCTTCCATCCAGCTTTACATGTTCCTTATACCTGTTCCTTTCTATATCTATTAAAAGCAAGGAACATATTTGCCTGGTCACCCGGATTTACTGATTGGGCTTGGGCTGTCTTCATTCTGTAGGTGGTGTCGGATTTGACATCAACTGTGGTGTCCGATTGCTGAGAACCAATCTTGATGAAAGTGATGTCCAGCCTGTGAAGGAGCAACTTGCCCAGGCCATGTTTGACCACATTCCTGTTGGGGTGGGATCCAAAGGAGTTATCCCAATGAATGCCAAGTAAGGCCAAAAGTGACTAGTGTGTATATTTCTCTTTAGTGGGCTTGGGAGGGGATGGATTTTTTTTTTTCCAGATAGGGGTCTTAAAGTTTTGTAAGCTCCAAGTGGAAACCCACCTATATAAGAGTAATTTCAGTACCACAAAAGAATCCAGCCAGGTCTCTTGGATTCAAATGTAATGAACTTGGAAATTTAACAGTATCTTTGTATTGAAATTTTTCCTGTAATTAAGCCAAGACCTACATAATTCGAATGAAGATAGCGGACATGATTTGTTGGTTGCTCTTTCTTTCCAAGTCAAGTTTGCAAGGCTGAGGGTCAAAGGGTGTCTGTTAAACCGAACCCCAGAGACCTTGGCTCACAGGAGGCCCTCCCTAGAGTAGGAAGGGGCTTGTGAGGCATTCTAGGCCACCCCCTTCATTTTAAAGATGAGGGAAGTCAGCAACTGAAGAAGCCATGGGATTTTGTGGTATTATAAAGGCCACAGGGGTAGGGTTACGCTGACAGGGGGCTTTACCAGTCTGAATATAGACTGCATTGCCCCTAGGACTTCATACGTGAACAGCTTAGCTGCAGAATTTGGAGCCGAAGTTGGGGCAGCTTGGGAGTGCATCAGGGACAAGGGGCAGGGAAGCAGGACTTCTGGGATGAGAAAAGTAATGGTTGTCGTGACAGCCCCTATTAGAAATAATTGATTCAGTGTAAACCAAGGCAACTCTTGACCTGTTATCCCTCCATTCATGGGCTTAAGGTTTCTTCATTCTCCCTATCTTTTAGGGCTTGGGATCAGATGAACCCATATAAAGGGAAAAGGCCAGAGCAGCATGGATTCAGTCTTCTGTCTGCCTTTAGAGACATTGAGTTTTTTAAAATGTTGAAGGCAGGTACTTGTAACAAAGTTGTGTAACCTATGTGACCACAATTCTTTTATTTCAGGGACTTAGAGGAGGCTCTGGAGATGGGGGTGGACTGGTCTCTCCGAGAAGGCTATGCCTGGGCGGAGGACAAGGAGCACTGTGAGGAATATGGGCGTATGCTGCAAGCTGACCCCAACAAGGTCTCCGCCAGGGCTAAAAAGAGAGGCCTTCCACAGGTAACGCTGCCCACACTGCCCTTTGGGTTGACCCCAGATGTGAAATATTTTCTCATACGGGAGTCAGCAGAATTTTTAGTGAAGGGTTCTGTCTACCTGTAAAATTATAAAATGAATTTTCTCTTGTAACTCATGGTGTTTGGGCCAGGGCACAAAACATATGAGAACCTATGAAGGTTGTACCTGTTGAAGCATCTTCTGTTTATATACCATCTACAATATCTTCTTTAATAATCAGTGAGCTCTTAAGGCATTGCCTGAATTATTTTTGTTAGATCAAATACTGCTAGAAGTAAGCTGTCCACAGGGGCTCAGAAGTGGTGCTATACAGGGGTCTTCTCTGTAATGTTCTTTGTTGTAATGGAATTTGGCATGCCATTTAATTTAGGTGGGAACCGTTTTACCAGGGTGGATTTGCTTGGTTTTGTTTTGACAGCTTGGGACCCTGGGAGCAGGAAATCATTACGCAGAAATCCAAGTTGTGGATGACATTTTTAATGAGTATGCTGCTAAGAAAATGGGCATTGACCACAAGGGACAGGTGTGTGTGATGATCCACAGCGGCAGCAGAGGCCTGGGCCATCAGGTAGCTACAGGTATGGTCTGGGCCTAACCTTTGGCCTCGTGTGACTTTGTGACATTAACAGATGCTTGAGGCAGGGTGGGGACCCACCCATGTTAAGTGCCTGGTAGATAAGGAGTAACTGGGTGAGAAACAAAGATCTGACAAAGACTCCTTCAGCTCCAGCCTTTGAGGAGCTCCCTGTGCTTGGAGGGCAGGGGAAGGAGTAAATACACAGATCAGATATAAAAAGATACATAGTAAGCTCTTAAGGGCTGCAAACCATGTGCTGGGTGAGGTCTGAGGAATGAAGAAGGACTGTTCAGGAGAAACTTGACAGAGAACGGAACATTGAAGGGCAGGCAGAGATGGGGCAAGTAGGAGGAATGGTGCTGCAGGTGCAAGGAATGCCTTAGACAGAAGCGTGGAGGTGGGGCAGGAGGGCCTTGGAGGCCAGGCTCCAGATTGTTCACTTTAGTCAGGGCAGGAAGAAGCTATTGAGGGATTTTCTTAGAGGAGAGATATAGCTAGCTCTTTGCCTAAGGACAGATGATCTGACAGAAGTGTGGTGGCAGACGTAGAAGGAACAGAAAATGAACAAAGGAGGATCTCTTGGGCTGCCAGCTTGGGAGCAGTGGGACAGCCTGAGTCACTGTGGTCCCAGCAGCCCGTTCCTTTGTTCCTCCTTTATTCTGCCATCTCGTGACTGTGCTCTGTGCCTGGAATGCTCTCTCTCTCAGCTTCCTTCAGGTCTCAGCTCATATCACAGCTTCTGGGACAATAAATTGTCAATTTAATTGAAGATTACTCTGTCATGTTCATTCTCATCCAGTTTTACTCCTGGAGAGTAGAAAGTTTTAGCCTGGTTATTATTCCTGCTTCTACACTAACAATGACGCTAGATCTGTGATAGGGATGGTAAGATCCCTGTGGGCAGAAACCATGCCATAGATAATATTGTTGGATAGCCCACAGTCCCCTGCATGTCTGGGGCTCAGTAAATGTATTTGTAGGAAATGGACTCTGTAGTACTGAAATGCTCTGCAGGATGAGTGTGCAGGTTCCCCCTTTTATAACCATGCTAATAAGAATAATCTCATGGTTATATTGTACTCCATTAGAAAATGCTTTACTCACAATGAGTCTGTGAAGTTTATGTGATAGAAACTTGCTTTAACAGACTATCTGCCCCAGGTGAAAGCTAAACTTTATTTTTTCTCTTCCAGATGCCCTGGTGGCCATGGAAAAAGCGATGAAGAGAGACAAGATTATTGTGAATGACCGCCAGTTAGCATGTGCTCGGATCAGCTCCCCTGAGGGACAGGACTACCTGAAGGGGATGGCAGCTGCTGGAAACTATGCCTGGGTCAATCGCTCCTCCATGACCTTCCTGACCCGCCAGGTGGGATTCCAAGTGTTCTTTGGAGGCCGTGTTTGGTTTGGTGGTTTGGTGTCTTTGAAATCTAAGGGTGGTGGGCAACGAAGTCTTGTTTTGTTAACTTGTGGATAAGATTCAGGGCATGCAAGGTCACCTTTTAAAGGTATTCACTTGGTTAACAGTGGTCATGGGAATCAGTAGAAATCCCTTCCTTGTGACCCATAAGTAAGAGGACCAACCCTTGGCAAAGTGGCCGGGCCAGACGCACACAAACTCTACTTCCCTAGAGTGTCTGCAGCAGCTAAATAGCAGCATTTTTCACACTCTTGGAACATTGGGATTTTAAAGAGTCTCAGTTCAGTTTTAAACTGTTTTTGTTCAGTCATTTCAGTTGGGTCAGACTCTTCCTGACCTGACTCCGTTTGGTGTTTTCTTAGCAAAGATGCTGGAGTGGTTGACCATTTCCTTCTCCATCTCATTTTACAGATGAGGAAACTGAGGCAAATAGGGGGAAGTAATTTGCCCAACGCCTCCCAGCTAGAAAGTGACTGTAGCTGGATTTGAACTCTGGAAGATGAGCCTTCTTGGCACTAGGCCCAGCGCTCTATCCACCACACCACTTGGCTGCCTGAAACTTTATTTGGGGGTAGATAAGTGCTTGGTTTGAGGTTCTTGAGGTAAACTTTAGCCCCTGAAAATGAGACAGCAAGGGGCTGGGGGGCAGCAAGAGAGAAGGCTCTGTCCTGTGGCCTTGGAAGTACTGTGTGACAAGAGAATGTAGGGCAGCAGATTCTGCAGTGGGCATTTCTGGGCATCACCTTGGAGATGGATGCCCTGGTTCAGGTGTTTCAGACTCCTTGGACCGCTTGAAGAACAGGCTGGGATCTGACATGGCGTGTGTGTGTGTGTGTGTGTGTGTGTGTGTGTGTGTGTGTGTGTGTGTGTGTGTGTGTGTGTGTGTACACATACATGCATATGCATGCACTCAGTACTTAGGATGGTCAGTCTAAAGCTGAACTTTGTCTTGCTCAGGCTTTTGCCAAGGTCTTCAACACAACCCCTGACGACTTGGACCTCCATGTGATCTATGACGTCTCCCACAACATTGCCAAGGTGGAGCAGCATGTGGTGGATGGCAAAGAGCGGACCTTGCTGGTGCACAGGAAGGGCTCCACCCGGGCCTTCCCTCCCCATCACCCCCTCATTGCTGTGGATTACCAGGTCAGGGACTCAATGGCTCAGGGCCTAGGGGAGGAAGGAGTCTCTGTCAGAATCCCAGTCCCTCAGGGGACAGGGGTCCACCCTACCTTGTGTAAGCCTCTGCCCCACCCCGGCTGAGAAGCCCCAGAGAATGTGGCTTCTTAGCATTTATGTGATTTCACTGCAGATGCGTCCGTGATTTTACACATCTATGTGTATCCAGTTATCTTTGTGCTGATATGAATCACTATAAATTTGTTTTGTGAAACTGGGGTTATCCTGGGGGAGAACAAAACAAGGTTTGAAAACCAGAGTCTTCTCCTTTGTTCCTTCCCCTGGTCGTTTTGGTGTCTGACCCTCTTCTGTCCCTAGCACGCATCTGCCAACCCAGGACACCAAAACTTTCTAGGGCCTTAGTAATAAATGTGAATAAATCCTGGGCCTTGGAAGCTCTTTCTCACTGCTCTCTGGTCTCCCTGCCTCTGCCTTCTGCAGGTCCTCATGCTGCCTGCACAGGCTGTTTTAGCACCCCACCCCCCGGGCTTCCCATTTCCACGCCTCACCCCTCAGACCACATCTTCAAAAGGGAATGACATGGGCAGACCTGGCTTTTAAGACATGCTAGTTGTGTTGAACCTACCATGTCTTAACACAGAGTGAAAGTTACTCAGTTTAGGGGCTGAAGAGTTTGTACATTGTGGGTGTTCAGGGTCACGCTGTTCTGATTTCCCTGTGGTGGTGTGTTTGCGTCCTCAGCTGACCGGACAGCCAGTCCTCATTGGGGGAACCATGGGAACCTGCAGCTATGTTCTCACGGGGACTGAGCAGGGCATGACGGAGACCTTCGGCACCACCTGTCACGGAGCTGTAAGTAGAGCGGTCTCTCCTTTCAGGGTGGCCTGCCTTCACACCCTGCTGTGGCCATCTCGTTTTTATTCCCTCTAGAAGTGTTCAGATATACTATGTTTCTTGCTGAGCATGCCTCACAAAGTGCACACTGGGTGGTCTTAATGGCTTGAAGAAGGTAGGCAGGGGTGACCTCGATGGCTTCCCTGTGGGGCCAGGCTTGGCTCTGGGCATCACCTTGTCCCTGCAGGTGATGGGACAACTTGTCATCAAACTCACTTCTAGGCCGGAGAGCACTTTGAAGGGGAGCCTCGGCTCTGCCCTCTCCCGAGGCCAGATCAGAAAGTAGTGCTTGGGTATGTGTTGAAGTGTGAGGACGCAGCTTGGCCCCACAGAAATGGATCTCCTGACAAGTTTTCCTCCCATCCTTTGTGGGCCTCGTCATGCTCACAACTCTCTCCTTTATGATCATCACAAGCACCTGTTACATGTGGAGGGCAGCACTTTGGGAAGCCTGAAGTGCCCGTTTCATAGGAAGCTCCTTCCCAGACAGTTAAAGTTGTACAGGAGGTCCCTGGGTGGCTGCTTCTTCAGTGTTCTGCCTGGGGTGAGAACCACAAGGCATGTGCAGGCCAGGGCAAGGGGGGCTAAGATGTCTTGGTGTTCAGAGCCCTGCAGGAGCTGACCAAGAAGAGAGGGGAAGGTGGCCCTGGGGTCAGACTGACTATAACCGTGGAGAAGTCCAAGTAACCCAGTGCCCCGGGGGTCGGGCAGAAGTGCCATTCTATCTAGTGCAGAGCTCTTGCCAGTCTCATCGGTAGAGGTTTGTTCCTGATGAAATCCCTGGCCAACTCCTTGGGGATTGTCCGTGGAAGGAGATAGGCCTACCAGCTCAGGTATCACTCATGGGTAGCCAGTCTCCTAGTAGCTGGATAGGTCCATTCTAGAGAAGACATTTTCATCACTTGTTCCCAGTCTTTTTGAATGGGAGGATTCCTGTCCATGTCACAACAGATCTGTCGGCCTCCCTTCACGTGATAGAAGTTATGCCCTAAGTATTCATTGGCTAAGAAGATCTCTGATTTTAAAAAGAGTGTGGATTCATGGGCCCCTCCCTGCAGGGGTGCTAGATAGCCCCCAGCTTGAGAACCTCCTAGAGTTCAGAGGTCATGAGGTCACCTATTCCCGTCCTCACCTGAGGCACGAATCCTCTGACCACAGAATCTGAGATGAGAGGGACCTCAGTGGCCCTCGTCTCATGGCGCCTCTGCCCCAGAGGAATCCCCACAACAGTGGCCCTGACCAGTGTGATCATCCAGTGTCTGCCCAGAGACCACCAAGAAGGGGTGCTCCCCTCAGGCGAGGCAGCCCCCCCCCACCCCTCTCCAGTTGTTCACACGTGGAGCCACATTTGCCCCTTTGCCTGTTTGCCCCCAGCTCGGGGGCCTGGCAGAAGTGCCAGACCTCAGGCCCCCGTGGGGCTCCTCCTGACACCACCCATTCCATTCTTTCTGCTGCTCTTCCCAAGGCCCTTTGCCATCTCGGTCACCCCCAGCCTCTGGGGGCTCTCCAGCTTGGACTTCCAGAGGCCAGCTGACCAGGGCAGCCAGGTAGAGGGGCTGGCCTCCTCAACACCTGCCCATTGAGCTTGGGGTCCACTAAAACCTACAGGTCTTTTTTTTTTTAATGGTTACTTGTCCAGCTATGCTGGCCCATTGTGTACTTATGAAGCTGATGGTTTTTGTCCTCGCGGGTAAGACTGTTTCTGTTTATCCGCATTTCACTTCCCCCTCGTAGATGCTGCTGTGCTTTAGCTGGTGCAGATCTTTTTGGGTCCTGTCATTCAGTGTGTTAGCTCTTCCTCCCGCTCACAGGCTGTGCGTTTGTGCACGTGATGGTAGAAATATTGGGCAGCCAGGGCCAAACTGTGCCCCTGCTGCATCCTCTCTGGACACTCTAACATCAGGCACTTAAGGATCGCTTATTTAGAGCCAGCAGGGGATGGTCTGGCCTCCTGGCAGATGTCCATCTCCCCGTCAGCCTTGTCCGTCTTCAGCCAGGTCTGTTCCTTCCCTGCCACCTTGTAGCTTTCACCAGCTACGTCTGGTTCTGCCTCGTGGGAGTGGGGGAATAAGGCTATTTCCTTTTCCACCTAAAGACAGTTCATATCCTGGTCGTCTCTCCCAGAGGTCTCTTGGTGAGGTCAGACTATGGAAAGGACATTGGGTGTTGCCAAGAGGATATATTCTCCTGAGGCTCTGTCCATGCACCCCTCTTTTCCTGTCCCACACTCTGCCTCTGCCAGAAGACCTGGAGCGTATCCTCAGCTTCCTTATCTGTGAAAAGGAGTTAATGATATGTACCCAGAACCCAGCACCTGTCCGGAGAGGCTGGTGCTGGGTTCTGTTAGTCCTATTGCATAGACAAGGAGACTGAAACACTGATGAAATGTCGTGGCAGAAATGGCATTTGAACTCCGGCTTCTGTCTGATGTTCTTGGCACTATACATGCCACAGACTGATTCCAGGACTCTTCAGTAGAGAGAAGGAGGACCACATGAGGAAGGTTTAGGCCTGGACTCTGTGAATACCAGTTGTATCTGAAAGTCTGCTGGCGGAAAAGGGCATTCTTTCAGGCTGGAGAGTGTACTGCCCAGCGGGGATTCCTGCCCTGGGAAGAAGCAGCAGCTTCTGGCTCAGCCTCCTGGGGTAGTGTTCCAGGGGATTCTGTTGCACGGGCACATGTAGGCCCAGCAGCGTCTTTGTGTTTATCATTTAGACCAGAGACTCTCAGTTCCTAGTTCATGTTAGTGAAATGTGCTTACTTTCCCTCCAGGGTCGTGCATTGTCCCGAGCAAAATCTCGCCGTAACTTAGACTTCCAGGATGTTTTAGATAAATTGGCTGACATGGGCATCGCCATCCGGGTCGCTTCTCCTAAACTGGTGATGGAAGAGGTAAGGGAGACCTGCACAGTCCTTCACATGACGACTCTCCAGGTTGTTTCTTGCCTGGGAGCAGCTGCAGTGAGGAGGCCTTAAAACTTAGCCATGTTTTGTATTCTCAGTCACACTCTTAATTTTTTGTTTATTTGCTTTTCGGAGAGCGGAAGGCAGAACATTTGGGGTCAATTGACTTGCCCAAGGTCACACAGCTAGTGAGTGTTAAGTGTCTGAGGCCAGGTTTGAACTCAGGCTCTCCTGACTCCAGGGCCGGGGCTCTATTCACTGCATGGCCTAGCTGCCCCGACACTCTTAATTTGTGACTCAGTGTAGAAAGGGTCCTGCCTTAGTCTGTTCTGTTGTTATGTGATCTGTATGGGAGCAAACTGCATGAAGTACTATCATTTTATAGTAACATTGATAATTCATTGTAAACAAACCTCACCATAAAGTTATGAAGCCCCTTGGTAAAATCATTCAGATGATTCCCCATTCAGGAATTTCTTGCTGATTCCTGAAAGCCTCCAACTCCTAACATTAAGGTTTTGTTGTTGTTGTTCAGTCGGGTCTGACCCTTTGTGATCCTGTTTGGGGTTTTCTTGGCAAAGATACTGGAAGGGTTTGCCTTTGCCTTCTCTGGCTCTTGTAAGGAATTTACCTTGTCTGGGAGGAGCTGGGGTGAGGACGGGGGAGCTTTTTCTCTTGTTAGATAGCAAAGTGCTTTACCAACCTAAAAAGATGTTACACTGGGGGAGGTGAAGGGGGGGAGTCATAGTTTGTAAATACTGCCTTTACCACAGATTTTAAGCTTTGCCTCTTGTCTTTGTAAAGAAGCATGGGGAGTTTACTTAGGAAGGTGCCTTTTCAAAAAGTATTACATATACTTGGGACTCAAAGACTTTCTTTACAAAATTTTACATCTCATTTTTTTTCCCATCTTAGGCTCCTGAGTCATATAAAAATGTGACAGATGTTGTGAACACCTGTCATGATGCTGGGATCAGCAAGAAAGCAATTAAGCTGAGGCCAATCGCAGTTATCAAAGGCTAACATCCCAGTGGGCTCAGCTGAGCCCACTGCGTGACCAGACCTGACCTGGACATGAACCACGTGCTCTCCAGACACCAACTTTACTGACCTACCTGATTCAGTGTGCCTGGCACATCTCCCATTCCAAACTGACTGACCCAGCGTGGTAAAGAACTGCCCGCTAGGGAGACCGCGCTGTCTCATTCACAGAGGAATAAAGGAACATGCTCATTGGCTTCGTGGTCCAGCCACAGTCACTGGTCCCACCTCAAAGGGCTCGAAAAGAAATCCTTTCTGAATGCTAAGTTTTTTTCCCAATCTGATAGGTGATGTGAGGATTGGGACATTGTGGTCCACATTTTCAGGGTCGGCAGCATCATCCTTAACCTAAGGGATTTACCATCATTGACTTGGGGGCCACCCTGGCTGAAGAGTGGCTTTTGCTTCCTTTTTTTTTTTTTTTTTTTTTTTTTAAGTTTATGGAGCCAGGACTTCCCTCCTATTTCAAACTCCAAGGCAAAGCTTTGGTCTGCCTGCTGATCCAAAACCTCATGCAAATGGCAGGTGGCACTTCTTAGGGCTGGGGAGGGGGATGCACATGGGTGTGCTCTCAGTGATGATGGGTGCAGGTAACTCAGTGGGTGTCTTGGTGTTTAGTGCATGGGGCACACGGAGTGCTGGGCCTCTCTGGTTAAGTTGAACCATGTAGCTCTGGAGTTAACTTCTGGCAACAGTAACTAAACCTGGTTCTCTCAGGTGGGTCTGATCTGCTTAGTCCTGTGACTTTCCAGGAGCTGATAAGGGGCCATTCGTGGTGAATGGCCTTAGTGAATCTAAACAGTCAGGAAAGGTGGTGATGTCACAGAACTGCCGCAGGTTACTTATACTTTGTTTCAGAATTGTAGGAGAATTTGTTTATTAAGAAAATGAGTTTTCCCCAGGATTGCTGTCATTTTTCCTGGCCTTCTTCTGCTTCCAGAAATTAGACTTAATAGAAAATAGACTTGCCCTCTTACAGAACTTGTCCCCTCTTCCATTATATTCTCATTGGAGTATTTTTCCCAGATTCTGTTCTCTGCGCTGGGCATGGGGGGATGTTCAGTGGAGCATGCCTCTCAGGTGTGTTTAGGAAGGAATGATTCTCTACACCAGTCCTTGGTAACAAAGTTTTGTGTAGCTGGGTAGCCAACCAAGCGATGAGCCACAGTGTGATCGTGTTAGATTACACATGCCTTCAGACCCGACCCTCTTCCCTGGGCAGAGGCTGACCCCCCACTGGATGCCAGAGGGCACTTCCCAGGGAGAAGCCCAACCCAGTGCAGCCAGAATCGCCAGCGTGCATCTTGGGGCTTGCCTGGCGACTCATGTTTTTCAAACTCATTCAAAGCAAGAATTTTTCCCTTAGCTGATTGACGTCAGTTCGGGGAATGATGGCTTAGCTCATCTTAATGACACAAAATTAACTTTTATTAGACTTTGTGAAATGTGTTTCTTTGGTGGTTTGTAGACATGCTGGTTTTTTGCCCAGGAGAAAAGCTGTTCTGCCCTCCCTTGGCCTCTGGTATCTGACCTGGGACACATTTAGGTTGTTTGTTAGGATTTGAGTTTGTAAGAGGAAATAAGCTAGCATTTAGGGTTCACTTGTTCTAAAAGGTTTTTCTTTGCCCGTTCAAAAAATATGACTTGAGAATAAATTACCTGAAAATGAAGCCGAAGTGAACTACTTTTTTTTTTTGTCTCTCCACCAGGTGTGAACCCCTAGGTATGTCAGGGCACATGCACACGGGGGAGGGCAGGTATGGGGGAGGCCACAGGGTGGTCAGGATTGGGCACTGACTACATCTGGGAGGGCCACTCAGGCTCCTCCATGTTGGAGTTAAAACAGACATCTGAAGGTGAAATCCCCACATGTAATGAATTACTACCCATCTGATGATGACATTTCTCACTGCCTAAGTAGTATCAAGTGAGGGAAGGCCATTAATGAGAACCAGGAAACTAGACTAGACATACACAAACTTGTACCTAGGCAGAAATTTCTGAAATTGCAGGTAAATAGGTCTTTTTTGTCCAGTTCTGTTTGAATCTTCATGACCCCATTTTACAGACGAGGAAACTACACACGGGGTTCAGTGCCTTGCTCAGGGTCACACACCTACTAAGTGTCTTAGGCCAGATTTGGACTCAAGAAGCCCACGTTTCCCAGACTGCGGCCCCAGTGTGCTGTGCACCATGGTACCACCCAGCAGTCCCAGCTAGACTTAAAAACCACCAAATCTAGTCTTTAGGTATCTATTTTGGGTCTGAACTACACCGATTTTTACATTAAATTGCAAAATGAATTTGGAAGAATATCTTATTCATTGTCATTAAACATTAAATGCCTACACTTGTGTGCTGAGCATGGGAGACAAAAGACAGTCCCTACTCCAAGGCGCTCCAGTCTAATGGGAGAGACATGCCGGCAAGCTACATGCAGGAGAAAATGGAAATGGTCAGCAGAGGGAGGGCCCTAGCAGAGAGAGAGTCAGGTGGAAGCCTGAGAAGCCAGGAGGCAGAGCTGAGAGGGACAGCCAACAAAAACGCCTGGAATCAGCACCTGGTAACCAGTGAGGTGCCAGAGGGATGGAGGTAGGAGATAGTGGTCTCTGAACCCAGACAGGATTTTATATTCAGTTCTGGGCATGACAGAATCCCTCATGCTTACTGAGTGCTTAGGTGACCCACACAGATCTGGGCCTGACACCAGAGTGGGGGATGGACTGGAGCCAGAAGAGAGCCCTCCCCAGTGGGCTACGGCCATGGCCCAAGTGGGAGGTGATAAAAGCTGGCAGCATGGGAGGTGAAGAGGGAGATGTTCGTGTAGTAACATCAACAGGCC
Source organism: Gymnobelideus leadbeateri (assembly GCA_011680675.1). Classification (NCBI taxonomy): domain Eukaryota; kingdom Metazoa; phylum Chordata; class Mammalia; order Diprotodontia; family Petauridae; genus Gymnobelideus; species Gymnobelideus leadbeateri. The sequence goes on along the minus strand of WOXC01005561.1, from coordinate 277,813 downwards.
TTGGCAGCATGTTGGGTTTGGAGGGTGAGAGAGTGACAAGTCAAGGGGGATGCCTGAGCTGCAGGCCTGGGTGACAGCACAGCCTAACTTGTGTTTTTCTCTTTTCCCCTTCTTAAATCATGATTCTTCATGAAAAAGAACTTATTTGTCAATGGATCCGAGTTAAAATCCTGGCCCTGACATTGACCCCCTGTGTGAAAGGGCACATCACTGCTTCCTCATGAGCAGGTTCCACTGAATGCCCCAAATTAAAATAAAATCCATTTCTGAGATATTTGTTGTTAAAAACATCTGGGCTGTAATTCCCGGGATAAAGAACACATTTCTCGTTTATTCCTCATCATCCCCACTCCTTTTTCCTTATATCCCAGCCCATGGTTATCTGGGATTCTCCATAGAATGATCCCATCCATCCAAATCAGAAGCAGAATGTTAACTGTTGAAATAATCCATGATATTAACAAAAAATATATAGTAAAATATCCTATTTCTGTAGCAACACTTCAGGGTCAGGGTCTGCAAAGGATTTTCCTCCAAGTAACTCTGGAAAGTTGGCAGTATTAGAGTATCAAGCCCATTGTATACATAAGAAAACTGAGCCCCATAAAGTCAGCTGACTGTCAAGGGGCTGAGGTAGGATTCAAACCCAGGGCTCCTCACTCCAAGCCCCATACTCTATCTATAAACCAAAAAAATGTGGACAAGATAACCAAAGGCTCTTTAGTGGCATCTGTTTGCCATCTAATAAAAATTAATAAACCACCCTTTCTAAAAGAGTTGAATTTGTTTTAAGTGCAAAGCATCTTAATAGGCCTGGCTGCCTTTAATTTGGGGGGATGAGTTCAGTCCTGTCCTGTGGGTGCTTAGCACACCCAGGAGATGCTTATCTGATTGACAGGACAAGGCTCCCTCTCAGCCCTGCTCCAGAGCAGTGCTTTGCCAGCCTGAGACCAGGATGTTTACTATGGGCTTAGTCTGGTCTTTGGCTGGCCACCTCCCAGGGCACAGGCCTCTTCATTCACAGAGGCCAGGATTCTGTTATGTAGGAGGTTCTGGGAAGTATTGAATGTCTCAGAACTATTACATATACATCTCTACCCTGGCCTGGGGCTCCTCCCAGAGTTTTCTCAGTGACCGCCCTGCCTGCACCAACATCAGCTCCTCACGGACCTACGAGCCTGGTCTGTGGACAAGGACAGACAAGGGTGTCTAGATGCTTCTTTCAGTGAAGCCCCTGTGACTCTATGAGTGGGTAGGGCTAAGAAATGTACCACCAGGCACACAGTGTGGTGATCAGCCTCTTTGAAAGTGGCAAAGCTGATCTGTGGAAGGGAAAATAAATACACCGGGCCTGTACTTGAAGCCTGTCCTGTTCTGGTAGGATCCACCAGAAAAGCTGTAACCAGGGTGGGGCAACTGAGACTTTGTCCCCTGGACAGAGCAAATCACATGATGCAAAATACTTAACATACACAGCATGGAAACAAGAACAATTACTTAAGATCAGAAGCTATTAGAACCGTTAGCAAGTCTGAAAGCACTAGGGAAATGGGAGCTGTTGAAGAAAGAGAAAAGGAGAGAGCCAGAACTAGGATGGCCTAGTTCTGCCACAGGGGTCTGTGTCCCAAGGCACAGATTTTAAAGGGGCAGAATTTGGCAACACTTGCGATCCTGTAGAAGTAAACATAGAAGTAATAGAGAGCTCCTACCTAGTGAACAAGAATAATTGGTGAAAATGGGAGCCTGAGTCCTAAAGAATTAACTCAAGGAAACGCCTCCCTGGGTTCTCTACGAGGAAGGTCTGGGAATGGTAAGCTGTGGCTGTGGCACACTGCACATGACGGCAGATGTTTAATACCTTGGTAAGTTTTGTGGAAGTGTTTCTTCCCCTTGTTTTTTATTCCTTAAGGGATGGTTAGGAGATGAAGCAGAGAGGATTGCATTGAGAAATGTAGGCAATATAAAAACAAAATAAAATGAAATTTTTAAAATTAAAAAGAAGGAAGCTACCTGTTGGCCTTCCCCAGAAATGGCCTCATTCCTGTGTCCCTGTGTGTCCACCTGCTCTGACCAGTCTGCCCCATGTGCCTGAGTAGGCTTTGAATTTATAATTGAACACCAAGTGATAGGGTCCCTGGCTCTGCTATTGGCTTTAGAGATGGAATGAAATGTGGAAACCTAGGCCAAGGCCCCCATTTAACAGATGAAGAGACTGAGATAAGAACAGTGCCTTGTTCAAAGTCACACAAGGAAGTAGGAAAGTTAACATTTGAACTCAAGTCCCCCTGCCTCCTGCCCTGCTAGTGTCTGTGCCACTTTGGGCAAGTCTCAAACCTCCCTCCAGGCCTCAGTTTCCTGTAAAGATAACGGGGTTAAACCAGATGCTTTCTGAGGTCCCTCCCATCACTAAATTCTAAGACCTTCTGGTGGGCTGTGGCTGGCTTCCTGTAAAGGCAGCATCTACCCCAAAGCCTCCAAATGTGGGGCAAGGAGGTAAAAAGCAGACACGGGGGCCCAAAAGGAACGGAAATACTTTTAGCTGCACATCTTTATGTCATGTAAAGACCTAGAACAGAGGTGGGGGATCTGCAGCCTCAAGGCCACATGTGGCTGAACAGGGCCGCACTTGAGGACTTAGAGGGCCACATGTTCCCCACCCCTGAAAGAAAGCGGGTGTCCATCAGCAATATGCATAATGACTATGACCCGTAAAACAAAGGCCAGCTGAAGGGTGAGAAGATGGAGCAGGTCCAACCCACCACCACAGAGGCAGAGGGCTACCAGGGCCAAACACTACACACATCATCAGATGCAGTCTTGGTATCAGGTGTTTTGGCTTAGCCGTTTTTTCTCTTTATGAGGGAGGGTTCACTGTGGAGGGTCAGCAGAAGGAGTATTTCCAGAAATGACTGTGGGTGTATAAACAAAAGTTTATTTTTAAAAGTTTCTTTAAAAATAAACCAAGGCAGGAAAAGACCTGGTCTCTGGGTAGGAGGGTGGGGGAGTTGGGACAGACACCTGATCTTATTGGGGGCCCCTCTGGGAAGCCTCAGTTCTCTCTGTGCTGATTTGGGGGATTAGATAGTCACAGGTGACCCTGACACATGGCCCAGTTTGCCTTCAATGCTAGAATTAAATAAGGGATTAAATCCACCTTGACTCTTCCCCAAATGGAGGGGAAAAAAGTTCTCTTAGCTACGATGGTAAAGTAGCATTCATGTGATTAGTGAATAATTTATGTCCTTAACAAAGGCTTCATGTCAGCACAGACCCTGTGAAAAATCCCGCTGGCACTTACCTTGCTGCCTTTGCAGGAAGCAAAAGGAAGCAAGCACCACCCCTGGCAACTTCACTTGGAATCAGAGTGCTTTGGGTTTGCCAGCATCCCCCATCTGGCCAGCGGCCCCCTGGAGCATGGAGGTGCTGGGAAGGAGAGCCACCCACGGGGGCCCCCTGGGCCCCAAGAGAGCTTTCTCAGCCTAGAGCTGGACAGGCAGCAGGCCCGGCCCAGCCAGACGAGGTGGCATCGTGTGCCCAGGCTGCATCGTGCCTTCCAAAGAATAAGGATGGGGCCTTCACAAAGTGCTTCTGACGGACATTCTCTCCTTGGAGTTCCAAAAACAGTTTTGCAAGAAAAGGATATTTGTTTTTCCTTTTGTTCTGACCTGTTATTTCACTGGAAGAGTGAAATCCTCCCTACGGGGAAACTCTCCCAATGAGATCAGCTCCTGCTAGGTAGTTTTTAGAGTTGTCTGGGATGCCGAGAAGTTTATTTCATTATCTCATCTTTTATTTATTTCCTATTTTTATTTATTTCATTTTATTTTACTTTATTTTACTTTTTTTTATTTTATTTCATTTATTTTACTTTTATTTATTTCATATTGTTTCCTTTTATTTTACTTTGTCCTTTTATTTATTTCACTTTTATTTCATATTATTTATTTCATTTCCTTTTACCTTTATTTCATTTCTAACTTTTAATTATTTCATATTATGTATTTCCTTTTATTTTCCTTTTATTTATTTCATGTTATTCATTTCCTTTTATTTTTCTTTATTTACTTTACTTCCTTTTATTTCGTTTATTTCACTTTTATTTCATGTTATTAATTTCATTTTGTTTTATTTCATATTATTTTTTATTTCCTCTTATTTTCTTCTATTTATTTCATTTGTTTTACTTTTATTTATTTCATATTATTTATTTTATTTCCTTTTATTTTACTTGTATTTATTTCATTTATTTTACTTGTATTTATTTCACTTATTTGCTTTTATTTATTTCATATTATTTATCTTATTTAATTTTTATCTAATTTATTTCATATTATTTCATCTTTCATTTCATTTTGTTTATTACTGAGGAAACTAAGGCTCAGATAGGTAACTTCTACTTGGACACTCAGAGTGGGGATTTGAACCCAGGTCTCACTGGCTTCAAGCATGTTTAATCTGGTGCAAAGGAAAGAAAGCTGAGACTAGAGGAAGAGCTTCATAGAAAAAACAGGATGGTAGATGCCCATCTGGGAGGGAGCTCTGGCGCCCCCTAGCGGACTGTCAGCCATTGGCTTGGCTGCCTGCGACAGTGTCCTCTTCCCCTGGGGTGTTACTGTAGCTCTGGTCCAATGGAGGGCTTACAAGGGCTCTCTCCTCGAGGACCATGACTCTCTTCCCTTGGACTCCCCCAGAGTCTCAGCTCTGAAGCTGCCAGTCCTCTCTGAGCAGGAGATGGGTGGTCTAGTACCTGCCTACCTTGCAGGGTTATTATGAGGACCAAATGAGATATTTGTAGAAAAGGGCACAGCAGTTCTTGGACCCTAGCAGACACTAGAGAAATGTTTATTCTCTGTTGCTCCCCTTCCCCGATTTCTAGAGCCCATTTAAAGTTTGCAAAGTGCCTCACATATTCTATCTACAGAAGAAAGCAATGGCTTGGGAGTCAGAAGACCCCCAATGGCATCCCAGCTCGGGTCGCTTAACCTTAGGAAAGTCACTTAACCTCTGTCTGTAGAGTAAGGGGCTGAACCAGATGAGTCCTATGAGGCTTTGGCAAGGATTTGCCATTTCTGATAAGGAAGGCTCCCCAGCTCTGCTAGCCATCTCTGAGCTTTCTTCCCTGGCCTCTCCAGCTCACCATCCTGCCCACCCTGCTTTTGGGTCCCGTCTCCAGCCTTCTCTTTTGTCCTCCCCCCTCCTGTCAAGGCTTCTGCTGGGGCCCCACCGTCGGTGTCTCCTCTTTTAAAAGCTGGTGGTCTCACTTGGCTGTTTCGTCTGCTGGCAGAGACCTAGGTCTTCTGATCAAATCTCTGGCAAAGGGAACCAGGTCTCTTTTAAATGCTTTTTCTTCTTCCAAAACATAAATAAAGTGAGTTGGCTCCCCTCCTGCTCTTCAAAGTCAGCATTAACTGCCCTGAGCTCTCCATGCCCTCTCCCTCCCTCTCCTCTGCTTCCTAAGTCCCCCTCTCCCCTCCCAGCCCCTGCATTCTAGGCTTCCTGCAATAGAAGGAAAATATTTCAACCCCCTCCCATCCATGGCCTCCCTCCTCAGCTATCTCTCTGGCCATCTTCAGCCCATAGGCATGTCTTTCTGAGAACTCTCAGAATGCAGGAGAGAATCATGTAGCAGAAGAAGGGTTCTCTCCCCCGAAGAAGGGGCTTTGGGACCCTTCAGATTCCCAGACACAGAAGTCAATGCACCCTCAGAGCACCCAGGCCTTGCCATGTGCACCCTTGGGACCACCAGGCCCTGCCACCTTCTGCAGGTGAGCCTACTGTGTGCACTGTCTTGTCATTTGGAACGTGCACTGTGCCCCACAAGCGAAGGGACTGTATCTGTACACAGCATTAGCACAGTGCTTAGCACAGGGAAATAACTTGATTATTTTCATTCCATTCATTCATTTATTCTTTTCCTCCTGCCTCCTTCCTTCCCTTCTTTCTTTCTTTTTTCTTCTTTCTTTCCTTCTGCATTTCCTTCTTCTTTTCCTTCCTCCCTCCCTCCCTTCCTCTTTTCCTTCCTTCCTCCCTTCTCTTTCTTCCTTCTCTCCTTTTCTTTCTTTCCTTCCTTCTTTCTTTTTTACCTTCCCTCCTTTCCTTTCCTTTCTTCCTCCTTTCCTGATAAGGCCTGCATATCCTGGATTTTACATAGTAGCTCTGTAACCAGGGCAAGACCACTTAATCTCTGGAAGCCTCAGGGTCTTCATACATAAAATGGGGATAAGAGTCCTGACCTGCCCACCTAGAAAGGTGGAAGTGCTTTGTAAACCATAAGCATGAGCTGTTCTTATTATTCTAAGTCTTAATATCCAGAGTACTGGAAAACAGATGGGGCCATGAACCTGCTGGGGCATTCACCTCTCCTATTCCTTCCTTAACTCCCCCCAGAGCTCCCCTGGTAGTTCCAGCTGGGTCAGACAAAGCCTGAAGGGTGATAGCCTTACACAGTCCCAAGGCCAGGTCCTTGATCTTAATTCTTGGGGGATGTTATGTAGATACACTCAGAACCCGCTGAAATCCAGCAGAAAGGAAGGGCTTAAACAGCCAGCATCTGTCCATTAGACATCTATTAAGCACTTACTGTGTGCTCCCTGCCCCTGTGCTAGGTGCTGTAGATACAAAGACAAAGCAAAACTGTCCCTGGCCCTGCAGCAGCCTACATTCTAACGGCAGAGACCAAGGGCCACGGGGAGCCCTGCGGTTGTGGTTTTCAGCCAGAGAGGTCCCAGGGGAGCCAAAGCTTTGGTACCAAAGAAGAAACCAAATGTGAAAAGAGTCAACAGAATATCACAATGGTAAAGCCCAGACAGAGGAGAAAAGATGGAACCAGTGAAGTCCAGAGACCTAAAGAAATTGGACAGGAGTGTAAAGGAGAGTCATTCATGTAATACAGTGCCTAGTAAATAGTAGGAGCCTAATAAATGTTGATTTTCATTAGTCCATGATGGAAGAGGTGTGGCTAGACATCAACTTGTCAGAAGAAGATCTGGGGGTTTTAGTGGACCGCAAGCTAATTGTGAGTCAACTGAGTCAACAAGTACGATTTTTTGGAATAAATTTACTTTGTTTTCATCTCAGCTCTATTTCCCATCATCTTCTTTCTCCTACTCTCTTCCAAAAGAGCCATCCCTTGTAATAAGAAATTTAAAGAGGACGCTAAAAAAAATTCAGCAAAACTAACCAATATGTAAAAGTTTGGTATTATATGTAGTGTTCCATGCCCATGGCACCCCACTTCTGCAAAGAAGTGGGTGATGGGGGTAGACCATAAGCTGCCTTAAGAGAGATACAATGGGGGCGGCTAGGTGGCTCAGTGAATAGAGCACTGGCCCTGGAGTCAGGAGGACCTGAGTTCAAATCCAGCCTCAGACACTTGATACACTTACTAGCCATGTGACTTTGGGCAAGTCACTTAACCCCAATTGCCCTCCAAAGAGAGAGAGAGAGAGAGAGAGAGAGAGAGAGAGAGAGAGAGAGAGAGAGAGATACAATGTCCAGAACTGGGAGAAGTTGTGATGCCATAGAGTACAGAGTGCTGGGCCTGGAGTCAGGAAGACCTGAGTTCAAATCCAGCCTCAGACACTGACCAGCTGGGTGACCCTGGGTATGCCACTTCATGTCTGTCTGCCTTGGTTTCCTCCACTAGGAGCAGAAGTCTCCAAGGGGTAGATCTAGGCTCTGTGTCCTAACCATGAGATCTGTTCAAAATTACATTGTCGGAGGAATTTCGTTTCTCTCCCTTCCTCCTCCCCCACCTTCGTGTAAAGACTAGCTGACTCCTTGGGGGCTATGTTATAGAGGATATGTTTGCGGGCTTATCTGGGTCGGTCTAGATGGCCTCTGAGATCCCATCCAATTCCAAGATTTGGGGACCATCCTTCAATGCTGAATCCCTTTTGTTGACAACCCAGTCCTACCATGGAAGCCAGACGAACCATTTATGCACCATGTTTGGTGCGGTGCCTCAGTTTCCCCATCTGTAGAATGGGGACAAGACTCTGTGTGTTTAGTAAGAATGTTAAAAATGAAAACTGTTTTTTCAAGGGGTTCATGTTGCTATAACATCTGAATGAACTTAGCCCGCTTGTTTATAGACACCTTTCAGATAAGATCATCCCTCAGACATGGATAAGAGAAAACTTTTGAAGTCCTGTCGTCTACCCCCCTACCTCCTGTAGAAGTCTGCTAAATCATACCAGGCAGAAAGGTCCTTTCTGTTTCTAAACATCTCCAGATCCCTTAGCGTTTGGGGTTTTTTGTGGGGGCATTTAATGTCATGGACCCTCCACCCCCGGCAGTTAGTCTGCTGAAACTTACAGACTCTTTCTCAGGGGAATGTTTATAAATAAATGAAGGAAATGCTAAATTCCAAATAAAGATATCATTTTACAGGCCTACTTGGAGGTCAATAGGCCCCAGATTAAAAACCCCTCATTTAATTCCAAAGGACTCATGATGAAAAATGCTAGCCACCTCCAGAGACAGAAGTGGTAGAGTCTGAATGCAGATTAAAGTAGACTTTTTTTCACTTTCTGTATTTTTTCCCTTTAGTCCTGTGTCTTCTTTCACAACATAAATATGGAAATATGTTTTGCACATGTATAACCTATATTAGATTGTTTACCATCTCAGGGAGGGGAGAGAAAGAGGCAGAAAATTTGTTACTCAAATTTTTTTTATTATTTTAATTTATTCTTTTTTTCCAAATGCTTTATTAACTTCTGGTTTACATCATTCATTTCCACCAGATTTTGAGTTATAAGCTTTTCCCCTACCGCCACCCCAGAATAGCAGTCCCACAGGATATCCCCTCCTCCAATCTGCTCTCTCCCATATCTTCTCCCATACCCCCTTCGACTTTTCCAGTAGGGCATAGTGAATCTCTATGCCCCAATGCCTGTATATCTTATTTCCCAGTTATATGTAAAATAGTATTAATAATAGTATTTATATATTTTTAAAACATTTGATTTTAAAAACTTTGAATTCCAGATTCATTCCCTTCCTCCCTTGTCACCCACCCTTACTGGGAAGATTCAGTATATGTTGTACATGTGTAGCTATGCAAAACATTACCATAGTAGATATATTGTAAAAGACTGACTATATTTCTCTCCCTCCTATCCCACCTCCCACTGGTTCTATTCTCTACTTTGATCCTGTGCCTTTTCAAAAGTGGGTGCTTACAACTTCCCTCCCCCGCAGCCTGCCCTCCCTTCCATCATCCCCCCTCTTGTCCCCTTCCCCTCTACTCTCCTGTAGGGTGAGATATCCTATTTAGAATGTATGTCATTCTCTCCCTGAGCAAAATTCAATGAGAATAAGGTTTTGCTTTTTTGCCTTCCTGTTCTTCCCCTCCATTGTAACTATTTTCCCTTGCTTCTTCTATATGAGATAGTTTACCTCTTTCTGTCTCTCCCTATCTCCTCTTGTTATATTCCTCTCTCACCTCTTAATTTCACCTTTTAAGTATCATCCCTTCCTATTAAATTTGACCTGTGTCCTCTATGTATACCTGTAAACATATATATATACACATTCACATATGTATTCATATGCCCATATACACTTCTTCAACTATTTTCATACTGAGAAAAGTTTCATCAGTTACAATTATCATTTTTCCATGTAAGAATGTAAATAGTTCAACTTTGATAAGTTCCTTATGATTTCTTTTCCCTCCTCAAGCTTCTCTTGCTTCTTGTATCTGAATGTCATATTTTCTATTCAACTCTGGTTTTTCATCAAGAAAGCTTGAGAGTTCTCTATTCTACTGAATGCCCATATTTTCCCCTGAAACACAAAACTCAGTTTTGCTGGGTAGGTGATTCTTGGTTTTAATCCCAGCTCCTTTGACCTCTGGAATATCAAGCCCTTTGATCCCCCAGTGTAGAAGCTTCCAGATCCTGTGTTATACTGATTGTGTTTTCACAATATTCAAATTTTTTCTTCCTGGCTGCTTATAATATTCTCTCCTTGATCTGGGAATTCTGGAACCTGGCTATAATATTCCTAGGAGTTTTCTTTTGGGGATCTTTTTCAGGAGTTGATCTGTGGATTCTTTCGACCTCTATTTTGCCCTCTGGTTCTAAAACATCAGGGCAATTTTCCTTGAGAATTTCTTGAGGGGGGCGGCTAGGTGGTGCAGTGAGTAAGAGCGCTGGCCTCGGGGTTGGGATGACCCGAGATCGAATCCGGCCTCAGAAAATGAGCACCCACACACAAATAATGACTAGCCGTGTGACCTTGAGCAAGTTACTTAACCCCAATTGCTTAAAAAAAAATTACAAATGAGAATTTCTTGAAGGATGATTTCTAGATTCTTTCTTTGATCATGGTTTTCATGTAGTCCAATAATTTTTAGATTGTCTCTCCTGGATCTATTTTCCAGGTCAGTGGTTTTTCCCATGAGATATTTCATATTGCCTTCTGTTCTTTCATTTGTTTGGATCTATTTAACAGCATCTTGATTTCTCATAAAGTCACTAGCTTCTATTTGCTCCAGTCTAATTCTGATGGAATGATTCTCCTCAGTGAGCTTTTGAGATTCTTTTTCCATCTGGCAGATTTCGGCTTTTTAAGGCATTCTTCTCCTCATTGCCTTTTTGAGCCTCTTTTGCCATTTGAGTTAGTCTATTTTTTAAGGTGTTATTTTCCTCAGTCAGGTGTTGACTTTCCTTTCATAATTTTCTTGCGTCGTTCTCATTTCTCTCCCCAATTTTTCCTCCACTTCTCTTATCTTCTTCTTAAGGTCCTCTATGGCCTGTAACCAGCTTGTATTTTTCTTGGAAGCTTTTGGTGTAGGATTTCTGACTTCACTGCCTTCCTCCTGTTCCATACTTTGATCCTTTTTGTCTCCAAAATAGGAGTATAAAGTTAAGAGTACTCTGTTTATTTTGCTTCCTTTGCCTACTCACGTTGCCACTCAATTACTTGACTTTTGGGCTTGTTGCCACAGTAGAATTCTGCCACCAGACAGGGGAGCTTCATCCCAAATGCTAGGGTTTTCTCAGCTGCTGGAGGTATTAGTTGGGTGCCCTCTCTGAAGCCTCCACACTCTCTGGCAAGCTGATCACACACCCCAAGACCTCCACCCTAGACCACAATCCAGATCCAAGAAGGTTAAAGCAAGAGCAATTACCCCCTCAGACTGATTGCCTGGTCCCCCTACAGTCTGCAAGCCAGGAGCTGAAGCTGCAACATGGGGCCAGCTGCCCCAAGGCTCCTCAGTGGCTTCTCACCCTGGGGAGAAAAGCCATGCACTCCCAACTACTGGTCCCAAAATCCATACTGCACTGACCTCTCACTTTGTCCTTGGCATCTATGTGTTGGTAATTCTGAAAATGCCACAGCTGCTGGTATTCTGAAATCCCTCTAGCCGGCTGCTGTTCAATCCACCCTGGGGCTAAAACCTCTGGCTCACACAGGCCTGGGCTCAGCTCCCAGAGCTCTGCACTGACCTCTCCCTGCCGGGCTTCCGGGCTGTCCTCAGTGGGAGGTTAGCTTCTCTGTGTCATTTTGTGGATTCTGTCCCTCCAAAGTTTGTTCAGAGTCCCCTTTTACATAAATTGGAGGTGGTGGGAGGCAGAGCTGCATGGAAGTCCTGTTTCTACTCCACCATCTTGACCCCACCCCTGTTACTCAAAATTTTGTTAAAAATTGAATGCTGGGGTGGCTAGGTGGCGCAGTAAGAGCGCCAGCCTCAGAGTTGGGATGACCGGGGATGGAATCCGGCCTCAGAAAATGAGCACCCACACACAAATAATGACTAGCCGTGTGACCTTGAGCAAGTTACTTAACCCCAATTGCTTAAAAAAAAAAAATTGAATGCTAAAAATTGTCCTTACATGTAACTGGGAGGAAATAAAATATTATTAAAAAAAAAAAACCTGGTCTATAGGACAAATGATTCTCCAGTCTTTCTAATCTAATCTCCAAGCTCTAGAGGAAAAGGTTGATTGGTTTTGCTTATTTTATATCTTGTAGAAAATGAGCTGATGATTGGAGTTTGAAAGTTAAGAACTCAGGAAGCATCATCTTACTTTTTTTTCCTTTTTTGTAGAATTAGTGGGGAAACATGACCCAAGAACAAGCCATGTGAGGGCTCACTGCATTTCCCTTTTGACAGGGTCATAGGATGGTTGGAGGCCAACCCCACCATTTTATAGATGAGAAAAATAAGACCTGGAGAGATCCATAGCATCGTAGATTTAGATGAGCCCAAGTTTATATCATTACTAATCAGCAGAGCTGGTCTTGAACCCAGATCCCCTGACTTCCCATGCAGTATTTCTCCCAGATATGTGTGCCTATGTGAGCTAAGTCCACATGGATTGTCTAAACAACAGCTCAAGAAGGGCATGGATAGATATCTCTGGGATCTGGCCAACCCCTTCCAAGGGAGACTTCTATTTCCAGCTTGAGGAGAGCAAGAGAGTGGATATGACTCAATGACTCTGGAGGAGAAAGAGAGACTGGCAACTTTGAGTGGCCCTGCCTCACTTAAATCAAGTTCCCGTACAAGTCGAGGCATCATGACAGTGAAATCATTTGTCCTCTTCAAGAACAAAGGACAAACAGCAAGTCCAAGAGGAGTACTGGATTCGAAGTCTATCTATCTGCACCCCCTCCCATAATAATAATTGGTCTTTATCTCATTTCTTTAAGCTTTGCAAAGTACTTTACACGTATTTGATTTCACAAAAATCCCGTGATGTTGGTGTTGTTATTTTCTCCAGTTTATGAATGAGGAAAGGGAGGCTCAAAAAGCTGAAATGGCATGCCTTGAGTCAACCAGATAGTGTCAATGGCAGGATTTGAACATATCTCTTCCCTACTCAAAGTCCAGCCCTCTACCCATTAAAACGGGAATTGTTCGACCATCAGGAACCAAGTTTTAAGATCTTCTTTGCCAGGCATTGCACTAGACTTTGGCAATAAATATACTAAAGTGAAAAAATCCCCTGCCCTCAATGGGCTTACACAGCACACCCAATCGAAGTATATAAAGGATCCATAAAGAATGAATATAAGATAATTTTGTGAGAGAAGGCACTAGTAGCTGAGAAAGCTGCATGCAGAAAGCCATGCCTGGGATGAGTCTTGGGCTTCCAAAAGATGGAGGTGAAAATGGAGAACATTCCAAGTTTGAGAGAAAGAAAGAACAAAGGCATAGAAATGGAATCTCAAGGTAACATACTGGACTACCATTTTGTTATGAGAGCTTTATTTTTCTTTCCTTTGCCTTTTTCCCAATGGGGTGAGAGGTAGAAGGGGGAAAAAGTAAATGTCTTTTAATTTACATAAGGGCTGCTACCAATGTGAAATCAACTTTGATATGAGGTCACTCTACTATTAATTGTACTTAACTGTTAACTTCTTCTAACAAAGCGGGAGTAATTGGTGTTTGTAATGTAAAAACAAAATATCAATTAAATTTTAGAAAATCATGTGTAAGAAAACTGGAAAGGTAGGAAGGGTCCAGGTTGTGAGGGTCTTTAAATGCTAAACAGAAAGAATTTATATCTGATCCAGAGGTAATAGGGAACCACTGGAGATTACTGGGGGGTAGGGATGGGGGTGGGACATGACCAGACTTATGCTTCAGGAACACCTCTTTGTCAACTGTGTGAAGGTTAGATTAGGGTATAGAGAGGTCGGAGGCAGGGACTAGTTAGAAGTTTATTGTAATAATTCAGATCAGAGGTGGGAGCTGCAGTTGTGGAAAGAAGGGAAAATACAGGAGAAATGTGAATTGCAAAATGACAAGATTTGGCCATTGACTGAGTATGAGGAGGACAGGAGAGGGAGGGGTAAAGAATGAAATCTGGTTGTCCAGAAGACTAGTGGGGTCCTCTGAGATCACAGGGAAGTCCAGGAGAGGGGTGGGCTTGAGGGAGAGATGATGAGTTTTGTTTTGGACACTGATTGGGACCTCCAGATTAAAATGTCTAATGGACAGATGGTGATGTGGGAGGGAGGCCAGGGTTCAGGTTGGACACAGATGGGAGTCACCTGTATAAGGACAGTGAATGATCCCATGGGAGCTGATGTGGTCATTAAATGAGAACAAAGAGAAGGTCAAGGACTGGAGATACAGCGACACTTTGTGAACATTATCATGGGGATGATGAATTCACAAAGGAAGCTGAAGAGAAGTCAGACAGGCAGGAAGAGAACCAGGAGCTCCCATGGTCAGGAAAACCCAGAGACAAAAGAGAACCCAGGAGGAGAGAGTCCGAGGCCATGCTAATTATGATTCTTTAACATGTGTTGATAATGCCCAGAAGTACATAATGTTAGAGACGTGTTGCCTACTTCCCCTGGACCCTTCTAGGAGACATGATGCTGGTGGACTCTAGAAACTTGATTTGGGGGCGCTGGAAAGTGACAGATGTGAGCCACCATTTGTAGAGAGGGGAAGCAGCCTGGAAGCCAGGGAGAGATGTCCCCAAAAGCGGCTGACTGGCGAGCGTCTGACCCAGACCCAGACCCTCTACGAGCTCCTCTCCAGTCAGGTTTTCCAGTTCTCCTGTCCTCCGTGCCAGGCTTTCCACCTCTCCTGCAAATATAACAATAGTGTTGTATCAGGCACTGTGCTAAGTGCTTTACAAAGGTTTCATTTGATTCTCACCATGAGGGAGGTGCTGTTATCATCCACATTTTACAGGTGAGGAAACTGAGGCAAAGTCACACTGCTAGGAATGGCTGAGTGAGGATCTGAACTCAGATCTTCCTGACTCCGAGCCCAACACTCCTATCTACCATGCCACCTCGCTGTCTCAAAATGAAATTAATTCTACCATTGCTGGAAATACAAACCCATCACTTATGTTATGGTTCTGCTCATCATCCCCCCCATGACCAAACTCTTGCTAGAATGCAAGCTTCTTGAGGGCAGGGACTGAATGTCTTTATATTTGCATGATCAGTGCTCAGCACATTACCTAGAACATAGCGAATGTTTATTTTTTCATTCATTAATTCAAAAAGATTGTGCTAGCTTGAAATTGTCTCAGCAGTGAATGAGTGTACCTGTTTCTTCTCAGCCCTGCCAGCACTGAACTCCATTGCTTTTGACTCATTTTTACACTCTGGGAGGGGTAAGGAGCCTTACCACTCCTGATATTTTCCATCTCCCCTCTCTTTTCTCTCCAATCCCCCTTGACTGCCTTCTAGAGTCCACACCAACAGAAGAAGCAGAAGAAAGGACAAGAGAAAGGTTTTGATCCTCCCCGCCCATACTGATTTGCATCTAGCTGGGAAGTTTCTAGGGTGAAGCAAAGGACAGCTGAATCTTTATAGCATCTGTCTTAAAATATTTGGGAGCTTTCATCTCAGATAAGTATGTGCTCCCCACAGGAACTCCTGTGCTGGTCAAGATCCCTGCAAGAGGGGACATTTCAAGGTCAGACCAAGGCTAGATCTTCACAAACAATATAAAGTGAGGGCTGAAGCAATTATCCAGTAAAATTGGGCTATGTACACTGAACTGAATAAATCCAAGAGCACTTCTTATCCCTTCATAACTGGGGATATATCTACCTTTGTTCTGGGAAGCTAGGTGGTGCAGGGGCTAGAATCCTGGGCTTGGAGGCAGGGACACCTGAGATCAAATCCTGCCTCTGACACTTCCTAGCTGTATGACCCTGGGCAAGTCTTCTCCTGTTTGCCCTGCCTACTTAAAGTCCTACTTGGTGTTTGGATGGTGGAGATGGAAAGAAAAAGGACCAGATGGCTGCCACAGATATAGGAATTTCCAGAACACATTTGCAGTGGGTTTGGAATTCCAGGCATGCTTGAGTGACTGGAGAGGGAAGTCACAGAAGGTCTGCATTTGGCTCTTCCAGATTCACTGAGGGTATGAAAGAGCTCTGGAGTCAGAGGAACTGGGTTAAAATCCTGCTTCCGACTTATTCTGTGTGTCCATGTGGGCGAGTCTTTATTTGTAAAATGAAAGTGTTGGATCAGATGACCCTGAGGACCCTTCCAGCCTTAGAGTGAAGATATTATGATTTTGGATATTTGGAATAAAGTAGAGGGAGTTAAATGCAGATCTCATCCTTATAAAGTCAAAAAGACCTGAGGAAGAGAATTTGTGTTTGCCACTATGGTCACAATTCTCTAAAAATGCCAAACATCTATTAAACACCTACTAGGAAAAAAGACACCATGCTAGGTGCTGGTGATCTAAAGACACAAATGAAGCAGTCTGCCCTCAATGAGTTTACACTCTACTGGGAGCAGAATGTTCCATGGACATTTATCTTGGTTAAGTCTAGGGATGTCTCTATAACTTATGTTAATCTGCTTATATGTTCTCTGGCTTACTGGGGATGTATGCTCGCCCAGGAGTATAACAGTATTATCCTCTATGTTTATGGGAGTCTATACAGTATTATTGGCCTCCCTTCCTCCCCCTAGAGCCCCAGCCTGCACCGCAGGAGGGATAGGTTTCCCATGTCCAGTGATTCATCCAGATCCCTTTCCCATATCTCTCCCAGGGGCACTGTTAAGCTCACACATGACCAAGATTTGTGGCGTTTTCTTTGTTTATAACTGGACACAGGACATACAAGGCAATGGGAGAGTGGGGAGTGTCCTGGCCACTTTGACAAGGGCTGGATAAAGGAGTCAAATCTCCCTTCCTCCTTCCTTTTCCTCCCCCAACCAAGCAAGACTCAGGGTGAGGCCTGCAGCTCTGAATGACATCGTCCTCCTGCTGTGTCTCACCAGAATTCCAAGGCAGGGGGACTAGCCATCGGGCTTGGCTTGACCGTGCCAATGGCATGTCCTGCCTCATGGCACAAGATGGAGGGCAGACACCGCTCTTCAGGCTGCTTCTTCCCAGAAGCCTCCGAAGCCAAGTTCAAAGATGTCAACAAAGTAGTAAACTGGGAGATAGCATCAGCATAAGCCTCCTGAGTCTAGAACAAGGCCAGAACCTGGGGAACACAGAGTGATTCGAATAAGTAAATGCCAGGTGATTCTGGGGGAGATAACTGAGGTCACCAGGAATGACACCCTTAAGGAGAGGAAGTCCCTTCCAGACAAAGGAGCCAGCTATTGTAAAAGTCCAGAGGTGGGTGACGGAAGGCCAAGTCAGGGCATCAGTTTGGTTGGAATATACAGAAGGTGAAGGGGAATAATGTAAAACAAGGTTGGGAAGGCAGGGAGAGGAAGGAGATAGGAAAGGAATAAACATATATACCAGCTATCATGTGCTAGGCACTAGGCAAAGCACATCACAAGATATGTTATCTCAATGATCCTGTAAAGCTGCTATTATCTCCATTGGACAGCTGGGGAAACTGAGGCAAACAGAGGTGAAGTGACTTGCCCAGGGTTATACAGTTTGTAAGTGTTTGACGCCAGATTTGAGCTCAGGTCTTCCTGACTCTAAGTCCAACACTATTCATTTTCACTTGTTCAGTCATGTCTGACTCTTCATGACCACATTTGGGGGGTTTTCTTGGAAAAGATACTTGGAGTGGTTTACCATTTCCTTCTCCAGCTCCTTTTACAGATGAGGAAACTGAGGCAAACAGGGTCAAGTGACTTGCCCAGGGTCACACCGCTAGGAAGTGTCTGACGCCAGATTGGAACTCAGGAAGATGAATCTATTCATTGCATCACAGCTATATTTTTATCTATGGTACACTCTAACGTGGTGGATGGACTGTCACTGAAGGCATTATGGAAGACCATGTCTAGGAGTCAAGCTGGATGGGTAGAAATGCCTGTGGGTTGTGATCTGTATCTCTGGAAGGGAGGCACACATCAGGCAGCCAATGGGTGCTGGGCTTGGATTGAGGAAGACCTGAGTTCCAATCCTAACTCACCCACTTCCCAGCCGTGTGACTCTGCATTAGCCTCTCTCAGCCCCAGTCTCCTCACTGGTAAATAGGACAGCAGCGCCTACCTTACAGGCTGGCAGTGAGGGTCAGACGGGATGGAACTCTTGCTGGCATTGGTGTCATTGCTATAGTGTCCTAAGAGGGAAACGGGCAGCGCCCAGCAGTAATTAGGCTGCAGGATTTCTAAGTAGAGAGAGAAAGCCATCGCCGGACCCAAGCCCTCCCACCTGAGGGCCAGCCATGCATCCGCAGAAGCCTTCAGCACAACTCCATCCATTTTCTATTCTAAATATCCGAGAGCCTGAAAGCGTCGCTCCCCAGCCGGCTCCTCTTCCCAGCGTCCTTGTCTCTGCTGACGCTAACTGGGCCCTCGGGCTTGAGAGCTAGGGTTGACTCATCCCTGCCATTCTCTTCACCATCATCATCATTATTTCTGAGATCATCATGCTCCCTGATTCAGGGCAATATCACACCACTCGCTGGGAGAGGGCCAGTTAAGAAGATCACCTCTGGCCTCCGGAGGGAGCTGCCCAGGAGGGTGGGAAGCACCGCACGCTTTCCCAAGTGCACCGTCCTCCTCCCCCGATCCAGTTTGGGGCTCAGCTCAGAGTCCCTCTTCAGCACCCATCCAGGGGCCAGAGCCAAGGCACTCATCCACAGGTTCTCTGGGCTGCCCAATCAACTGAATGTCAGAGTCAGGGAAATGCCGTCAGACATTTAGGTGACTAAACTGATACATGCGTCTTCTCTGCTAGTGTGTAAACTCCTTGAGGGCAGGCAATGTCTCACTTTCAGTTTTGTATATATGTAAAAGACAGTGCCTGGCTTATAGTAAGTGCTTAATAAATATTAATTATTATCTAGGGGAACAAACATGAAAAAGAGACATTTTTCTGTCAATACACCTGGGATTACCTGATCACATCCTACCTTGTTTGTATATTTGCCATATCTCCTTTATCAGACTGTAAACGCCCTGAGGGCAAGGACCATGCCAGTTTTTCTAACTTTGTATCCAGACTATTCTGACCCAATTCACTCCATTACCCCAAACATTTATTAAGCACCTACTGTGTTTCCAGCAGCATGCCGACACTCATACTGGGATACAAATGCTGCCCTCAAGAGCTTACATTCTACTGAGACACAAGTAAGTTTAATCAAGGGCAGGGAATAATGGGGGCAAAGGAGAGTTACGACCAAAGAACACCAGGAATATTTAAGGAGGGAGGAACCACTTTTAGGTGGAGGTGATGGTGGTGATGGTAGCAGATGATGGCGGGTGGTGGGGATGTTGGTGAATCAGGGAAATCATGGAAGAGAAGGCACCTGAATGAAGACACACACACATAAAGGAGGGGACCAGGAAGGGAGATCTGGTTGGGAAAGTCGCAGGGGTGCTCCATGTCAGTACTGATCTGATGTATTCCAGAACTGGAGAGGCAGCCTCAAAACTTGGGAAATGTTGGTTCAAGTCTTGCTTCTAACAGAATCTGGCCCTGTGATCCTGGCCAAGTCATTTCTCTGTGGGCACCCACTGCTTCACCTATAGAATGAGGCAAGTCGGTCTCTAAAATCCTTGCTCTAAATCCGTAGGAGCCTGTGAAAGCCTGGACTTTCTGTGGAAGCCGAGAAGCCCTCCCTCTTGCCCAGGCCAGAAGCTGGCAGTGAGAAGTCAAGAAATGAGCATAAACCACTAGTACCAATCCTGCTCAGCTCCCTCAGCCCCCCACCTCACACTTGCTTTTCTAGGTGACAGTAAAAGCCCAGAGTGAAGTTCTCTGCACTCAGACTCCAATCTCCCTTGGCACCTTTAGCTCCCATGGCTCAGGACAAACAAAATGATTCACCATTCCACCCGAGTATTCTCCCACCTCAGTAACTTTGCCCTATGCCTATACCTGCTGAAATCCTTCAAGACCTTGTTAATACACCACCTCCTCCGGGAAGTCTTCCTTGACACTCATGCCAGAAATTCTTTTCCTTTCCTTGATTGTCCTATAGCCAGGCATGACTAGAGAGATGGGCCTGAAGTCAGGCTCCACAGTGACAGGCAAAATGACTTAATAAATGGTGCAAAATTTAAAAACCAAAAAGCCAAACCTGAGTTCCAATCTAGTGTCAGACACTTCCAAGATGTGTGACCCTGGGCAAGTAACTTGACCCTGTTTGTCTCAGTTTCCTCATCTGTAAAAGAACTGGATAGGTGGGCGGCTAGGTGGCACAGTGAATAAAGTACTGGCCCTGCAGTCAGGAGGATCTGAGTTCAAATCTGGCCTCAGACACTTAACACAAAACTAGCTGTGTGACCTTGGGCAAGTCACTTAACCCCAATTGCCCTCTAAAAAGCAAAAAAAAAAAAAGAGCTGGAGAGGGAAATGGTAAATTATCTTTGCTAAGAAAACTCCAAATGGGGTCACAGAGTCAGATGTGACTGAAAAAAGACTGGACAACAACAAACTTCCTGACCTTATGGTCAATGTTCTCTCCATTGCCCCACACTGCTCTGGTTTGTTTTTCTCCCTCGCCGGCCTCTTAGCAGCCCACACAGGCGAGTTTACACACGTGAGTGCACACACGCGCACGCACACACACACACACACACACACACACACACACACACACACACACACACACACACGGCAGGATTCCAAAGCTGAGGAGAGCCCATAAGGAGGAGCGAGCCTCTGTGTCTGCTCCATGATCCCCGTCTCTCTCAGCCCCCTCCCTCTTCTTCCCACCCCCTTTGGCTCGTTGCTTCCTGTGACTCATCCCTGAACATCTGAATCTTCCAGCGTCTGCGACTCCACAAACTCCCCCAGATGCAGACGAACGTGCTCGAGGGCGCCCCTGATGAGGCCTGCCAACACTAATCCTCTTGGCTGGGGAGGGACTGAGGGAGGTAGGGAGAAAGAAAGCAAGGGCTGGGGGGAAGCTGGGAGAGCTCCTCCTGGACAAGGGCTCCCTTCGGAAAAGATACTTCGCTTCTCTCTCCCGTGTTCTCCTGTGTGAAGGGCAAAGGCCTGGGTGGGTGGGCTCAGTGTGGGGAAAACTTCCTGATGGCTTAAGCTGAGACCCCAGGAGTGTCGTGCTCAACTTCACACAGGTAGTAATTAGCAGAAGTCTTTCCTGTAAAATAGTGAGTTCCCCATCCCTGGAGTATCCAATCAAAGGATGGAGACCCTTCAATCACTTCCTGGGGATGGTAGGGAGGGGGTTTTACTCAGGTACAAGGGGACTACTACCATGGCCTCTGTGAGGTCCCTCGAAGCCCTGAGATTCTCTGGCACTTTAATAAAAGTCATCCCAGCATGTGTCATCGGATGTTTTCCTAAGATTACCTAGGAAGGTCAGAGAAGCCTCTTTGGTATTTACAGAAAAAGGAAAGTGGGACCAAGATGTGCAGCCCAAGACAAGCCAGTCACTCGTGTGTAGGTTTTCTTCTCTCAGGTTTCCACAGACACATAGAGCATCATTGGAGGGAATGCCTAGAACAATGTCGAGAATTTTATTATTTAACATCTCCCCTGGGAGACCTTCTCTCTCCAAGGAGGGCATCAGCTCCCAGCTCTCAGCCTGCAGGGTGCTCAGGGCAAGTCCCAAATAAAATAAAATGCTTGGGGCCCCCCACAAAGGAGAGCAATCACCGTGAAGTCCAGGGATCAAACAAGTCTAAGGACCCCAGGTGAAGAGCTCTGCTGGAGAGAACACTCAATTCTTCATCCATTTAGCAAACATTAATTTATGAAGCATTTACTGGGGTTGGGGAGTTGGTGTGAGGTTGATGTGAGGCTGGGCTGGGCGGGGCTGGAGACTTTACTCTTTCGTGGGTAAAAATACCCTCTATGTGTTTCTTTCCCTTCCCCCACAATTGTTTAGTATCTACCTCTTTAAGATTTCTTGAAAATAGATCCTTTGATGCCTTCAAAATTGAAAGAAGGGGCAGTTAGGTGGCACATAGAGCATTGGGCCTAAAGTCAGGATGACTCATCTTCCTGAGTTCAAATCCAGCCTCAGACACTTACTAACCATGTGACCCTGGGTGAGTCATTTAACCCTGTTTGCCTCAGTTTCCTCATCTGTAAAATAAACTGGAGAAGGAAACAGCAAACCACTCCAGTATCTTTGCCAAGAAAGCCCCAAATGGGGTCACAGAGTCTGAAATGACTGGACAACAACAACAGAGTCTAAGAGAGGGATGTGACTGGAGGCAGAATTGTAACTCCTGGATTTAGTGGTCAGGAGCACTGGAAGGGTAGATACCCCTGGAGTGTGGCTGCCAGAGGAGGGAGGATGCTAAAGGCCTGGTAACTGTGGGGGAAGAGGGAGGAGGAGAAGGAAGTAGAGGGAAGAGGGCAGGAGAAAGTTGGTGAGAGGTCCCTTGAGGAAGCAGGGGAAGAAAGGTGCAAGAAAGATTTTCTGCACCCTCTAAATGTTCTGCCTGAGACATGGTCTTGGTGGCCTCACCCTAGGAACAACCCAATACACAAAGGCTTTCATTAGCTCACAGACAGATTTGAGCCCTCCAGGTTACAAAGACTTTAGCAGCATGTCATGAAGAACCCTTCCTTCCTGAAAGTACTTCTGTAGCCTATGTGAGAGATTCCCCCAATACCACCTTGAATGTTCAGATGAGAAACGTCCAAAATCATTCTTTGCTGGTGTGATGTTTCAGTGGAGTGACTTTGAAAAGCAACTGCTTTTTCATTTATTTTTTTGTACAAAGAATGCCTCTATAGTTCAGCCTAAAAAGATCAATGAATGAAAATGTGTGTGTGTGTGTGTGTGTGTGTAGATATCTCTCTCCATATATCTCTATACCTATATATATCCTATCAATATCTATCTATGATCCATATATCTCTATAGATATTCTATCTATATATCCATGTATTTCTCTCTATCCACCCGTCCCTTCATCCATAAAGTGTTTATTTTGTGCTGGGTGCTGGTTGAAAAGCCATGTACTAGGACATGCCCCTCTGACAAGAGTCAAGGTCAGGAGCTGGAGGAGACATTGGAAGCCACATCTCTAGCCCTGCCAACTCATATGACAAATAACAACAATAACAGTAACAAAAAATAGTAATTATGTCTATTTTGTAAACGGTTCCCAAGGAACTAGTGACTTGCCCAAACACACCGGCCCGCTCTTGGTTCTGGAGCTGGGCGGGGGGGGGGGGGGTCTTTAAAGGTGCTACCCCTACTCCTCCCTCCACCCTACATTTTACCAGTGAGGACAGTGAGGGCCAAGGAAGTTAAATGACTTGTCAAAGGTCATGCAGAGAAGACAATAGCTCTAGAGGTACAGAGCCCTTCAGAGGACATCTCATCCAGTCCCATCCCCCATTTTACAGATGAGGAAACCAAGTTGCGGGTAGTTTAAGAGATCTTAAGATCACAGTCTGATCTAACACTCTCACCCCACTTTTTACAGATTAGGAGACTGAGGCCCAGGGAGGTGAAGTCGCTGGTCCAAGGTCACACAGGGTCAGTGGTAGAGTCAGGATCTGAACCCAGATCTTCTGTGCCCAGTTAAAACACCCTTGCTCTACCATGTTGGGAGATCGGTGTAGACTGAGGAGGTCAGCAGCAACTTTCAGTCTATCCTCTTGCCTGAAGAGTCTTGGGGCAGGAATGAGTCAGTACCACCAACATGGAGGGAGGGAAGACTGAGTCAGCCAGGCGTTTCCCAAGGACTGCTTAGTGGGCCCTCCTCCAAGGGTTTCCAGGACTCCACCATGCTTACCTCCTAAGACCTAGGAGGACCCCTGTCAGAGGCCGCCCAGGACAGAACACCCACTGCCTACCTCAGCCCATTTTATCTCTGGTGGCCCCAGCCAGACAAACTGGCAAATCCTTCCAGATCTTTCAGCTTCAGATTCTGGCCTGCATCAGCAGGGCTCCCATCACCCCATGGAGAGATGCCAGGCCTTCTTAGCCCGGGGTCAAAGATGGTGCTGGAGCAATGGGTGGCCAGGGGTGGAGCATAGCCCCATTACTGGGAACACATTCAGCAGTCAGGTCCCTGTTCACTAACTATGCCCCTATTCCTAGGTCTATGGAGCTACCTGCTGACCACTGGGGGGATTCCATTTCCTATGTCCTTAGGCCTTTTCCCCTTCCTGGTATACACCTCTGCCTCCAGTGGCTGTTTTTGTGGTGGCAAAGAGCCAGAAATAGAGGGGTGCCCATTCACTGGGAATGGCTGAACAAGTTCCAGTATATGGATGTGATGGGATACTATTGTGCACCAGGAAATACAGAAAGAGATGATTTTAGAGAAACCTGGGGAGATTTTATGAACTGAGAGCAGGGGAAAAGGAGCAGAACCAGGAGAACCATTTATGTAATAACCAACTATAACACTGTAAAAAGAAACCACTTTGAAAGCCCTCAGAACACTGATCAATGCAATGATCAGCCTCAGTTACAGAGAACCAGGGATGAAGCAGGCTGCTCACCTCCCAACAGAGAGTGACAGACTCAGGCAGCAGCATCAGACAATCATCTTTGGACGTGGACCATGGGGAAATTTGCTTCAGTTTTTTCTTTTCTTCTTTCAGCAAGGGGAGGGAGGTGATGTGGAGAGGAGAAAAGCATCTTTAAGATTTTAAAAATACGAACCCTTCACAGGGCTGTTGAAAAGACCAAGTAAGAGAATGCATAGAAAGTACTTTGTGACCACAGCTGTGAACTATTGTTGTCATTGTTGGTGTTGATGATTGATGGGGATAGAAAGTACAATTACTTCTCCTGGGTCTGAAATGACATGAATACAGTATAAGTTTAATAGATTTCTTCTCAAGACTCCCTCTTAAATTTGGCATCAACATCACAGTCCTCCCAAGTTCTCGACATTGTTCCAAGTGACAGATGCATCTTTTAGTAGGGACCCTGAAATAGGGTGGAGGGCAGGGGTGGGTGGGGTGTGAGGCTACCTGCATGCACCTGAGTTTCAGGTTGCTCTCCATCTATCTGGTGAATGATATGTAGGGTTACTAGGGCCCAGGCTGGGCTTTTTCCAAGGTGGACAACCCTAACATTAACAGAACTAGGAGAGTTTTGGAGAAGGCTGAATTTAGAGTCAGAAGATGTGGAATCTGATCCCAGCCCTATTACTGCCTCTGTGACCTCAGGGAAAATGGTTAATCCCTCCAGGCCTCCATCTCCTAGTGTCTAAAAGGGAGGTGATTGGGTTGCTACAGGTTTAGTGTAGGACAAGCCTACTGAGGACTTTCAGCTCCCGCAATCCATTATAGCTGTATTTTTTGAGGCCAGGGGTGGTATCTGATGAGAGCAGACTCAGATCAGGGCCAGATAAATGGGAGGAGGGATTAACCAAAATCAAAATAATAATCAATAATAATAATCAAAATAAACAGTTGCTTTTAATAGAAAAAAATAAAGCCTTATTTATCTAATAACAAACAGTTACATTTAATGCTTTTTTTCTCTTTTTTTTCCAGTGAGGAGAGAGGTGGAAAAAAGAAAAAAATTCATTAATTCTAAAAATAATTTAAAATTTTTACATATGATCTGCTCTCAGTTAGAAAAAGGATTAAAAGAATAAAAACCAATAAGTACAAATTGTGTAGTTTGTTCCTAACAGCTATTCATAGCAGGGGGAACCTTTGGCCTCAAGGCCCACATGTAGCCCTCTAGGTCCTCAAGTTCAGCTCTTTGACCAGTGGGACCAGCAGTCCCACTCTGCATTCTCCTTTCCAAGCTAAACATCCCACATTCCTGCCATCCAGACCTTCACCATCCTGGTCCACCCCCTGTTGGGTGGACTTCTGTTTGTCAGTGTCCCCTAGAACTGAACCCAGCATTCCAGAATGAAAGGGCCAGAGCAGGCAGGGTCAGAAGTCAGGAAAGCATCCAAGAAACTGGATGTCCAGCCCAGGTATTCTATTTATAACACAATCTCCCCAATTTGACTTAAGCCCTCCATCTTTTATTGTCCAGACTAACCCATCATTCTTCAGCTGAACCTCAGCTGTGGACAGCTCCAGGCTGATTCTCACCCTTTCTGTTTTGGATGGAAACAGCTGAATCAGGCAATTGTGGATCCTCGCTCTGCTTCCCCCCAAACACCCTTGGATCCGAGCTTTGATTTCATGGTTAAAGCCAGTCTTAGAGCATGACCCAGGGCACTCAGAGGTTAAGTCACTGGCTTGACTTGCCAATGGTCACAAAGTCTGAATGTGCCTGGGGCAGGATTGCAACGATGGTCTTCTGGGCTATGAGACCAACCCTTTATCCACTATACTACAGTTGCCTCCTTTTGTAAGGGGAGGAGAGTACCACCTATTCATCTACCCATCGCTCATCCATCCGTGACCTACCCATCCATCCACCCATCCATCTAACCACCTACCCACCCACCCACCCATCCATACATACATACATCCACCCCACCACCTGCCTGTCAACCTATTTTTGCACCATGGGCCTTCCTCTTCAGCAGGCTGGTGAAGCCTACAGACACATCACTGGACAGTCAGTAAGCACTTATTAAGCACCTACTTTGTGTCACGTGCTAAGCAAAGTGTGTGTGGTGGGGGTGTCCTTCCCCTCCTGGACCACACAGTCATGTTTTTAAACAAACACAATGAAATGATAGGATCGCAAAGGAAACCAGAGGTTAGTGAAACAAAGATGTCCTTCTGCCCCATTCGAGTTCATAGACCCCCTGAAGTCTACCCGGGAACAGGCCCCAGGCTGAGAAGCCTGCTGTGGGAGGACTGGGTTTGGTTCCCGTTCCCAGTGACTCTGCAGGGCATGAAGATTCTGGCCGAGATCTGGGTCAGATACAAACCAAATTTCCTAGCACGATTCGTCTTGACCTTGGCCCTACCACATCCCTGTGTTTCCAAGCAATCCTTCACTCATCTTTCCACTCAGCCGCAAGATGCCCTGGGCTCTCTTCCCAGTCCTGGGCCAATCTTCCCCAGCCTCATCTTAAGGGCTCCTCAGGGAATCAGGTGTAATTATGTTTTTAATATCTCCCTGTTACTTGTTGAGCCCTAATTGGTCTTAATTGCTCCCAGTGAAGGCCATCTCTGCCATCTGTTCAATCTCTCCTCTTGGAGGATGTAAGTTGTCTTTACAAATTGGACCAACCTCATTCCTTTGAGTAGGAACTTCATACCTTTAGGTCCCCTGCCACAGAAGAATGGATCTGACTTTTATAACCCAGCCCCTGTTTTTAAAGTGGTCAGAACCATTTTCTTCTAAATTGAAAAAAAAACTATTAAACAAGAGATATTTCAATAAATACATACAGATTTCTTTATATACACATTATGGGACAGCTAGGTGGCACAATGGACACAACACAGGGTAAGGAGTCAGGAAGATCTGAGTTCAAATCCAGACTCAGACACTTACTAGCTGTGTGACTCTAAGTCACTTAACCCATGCCTGCCTCAGTTTCCTCGGCTGTAAAATGGGGTCAATAACAGTGCCTACCTCCCAAGACTTGTGGTGAGAATCAAGAGAGATGTCTGTAAAGAGATTGGCACATAGTAAGCAGCGTATAAATGTTAGTTATTATAGTTAGAATCAGCTGTAGCTATCAAAGTACTAACCTCTCTTTTGGGGGAAGAAGTCTTGGATGTTCCCTTCTTACACATGGATAACATGACAGAAAGCACATTATACTCAGATTAAGTGTGACCTGGAGTTCAAGTCTGGTGTATTTGCAGAAGTCTCTCTTCATTGGTGGAGAAAACATTACTCATAGGCACAGAGAGTGGGAGGGATCATTCCTTCCACCAATGAGGAGTCTTATGCAAATGATAAGGTTTGAACTCTGGGTTACATTTAAAAACATGGGTTCTAGACTTGGTTTGGCTATGGGATTTCAGTGTGTATAGGGATATGCATATGTATGCATTTCTGTTTAAATTATATATATATATATGTGTGTGTATATACACATATACACATATGTATATTTCAATCTATATTGAGACAGATTTAGATGTACATATGTCCCATATGTGTATGTATGTAAGTATATATAGATGATGCACATATAAATATATAGATGTTTATATTAAACAAAACATAGGTATTTAAATATATACATCTTATTGAAAATCTCAAAAAGTTCTAAAACCTTCAAAAACCTCAGTATCACTCCATGTAAGGAGGATGGCATCTGAACTAAGGAGACCTAGGCTCAGCCTCCTAGATTGGTCCCCTGTTGTTGCCTTGGTGACCCTTAGGCCCATCATGTAAACGCTGCAGACCTCAGTTTTCTCATCAGTAAAATGAGGGAGTCAGGTGAGGTGGCCTCTAAAGTCCGTCACGGCTCCAATCAATAAGTATTTATTTTGTGTTCACTAAGGCCTAGGCACTGGGGATTTAAAAAAAAAAAAGGCTCTGCTCTCAATGTATGTCTGAGGATCACTCTTGTAACTCATAGCTTTTTGATTCCTTTTGTAGCCAGGGGCCATGGGGACCTACCCATTGACTCATTCACATACCTTTCTTTTACAAGCTTCAGTAGGGTGGAGTGTAGGTGAGAAAGGCCAGTTCACCATGCAGAGATGACTTATCTTGACTGTCACCATCACTATGGTTTTTGCTCCATGCCCAGTCCTGTAAACAGAATTGCCTACTCTAAGTAATAATTTATGTCAGGAGAATAATGAATGTTGCGCTCTCTCTCTCTGTCTCTCTGTCTCTCTGTCCCTCTGTCTCTCTGTCTCTGTCTCTCTGTCTCTCCCTCCCTCACTCCCTTCCCCTTAAACTCCTTTAGTCGTTATTGTCTGTGACATTCATTTACCACTTATGACACTAATAATAACACTAATAATGATAATTCACTAACCACTAAATAATAATAACAATAATCATAACAATAACTAGTGTTTCTATGAGTCATAAAATATTACCCCCTTAAGCTGGGGATGCACTCTCCCTCAAATGCACACAGCATCAATGACACAAACTTAGATTTTGATGGAAAAGAGGAGCACATTTAGGGAATTCACATGGCCAAGGCAATCTCACCTCCAGTAATACTAGAGTGCCTCCGTGTTCTTGTTTTTCCCACTTAGCTCTTACATGGCTCCCCCACAGGCTTGGCATCTCTTTGGGGAGGATTGCTAAGCTGGTTTCCCTGGACCTGCTCCTTTCCACAGTTTGACCTCCCACCATCAGAGTTAGTTTTCCTGAATGCAGAGTTGGCTCTCCTCTCTGCTGTCAGGGGCCACACTCTAAGCTGCTTCCTGCCTCTGGCTCTCCCATTTCTGAGTCTAGGGAGAACGTCTTTTCTTTTTAATAGCCACCAGGATAACAGTCTCTCCTTGGCCAGCAGACTCCATAAAAAGATAACATTTACCACTAGATAACAACAATAATAACAATAACTGGCATGTGATTCAGTGGTAAGTCGCCATTTCCTTCCCCAGCTCATTTTGCAGATGAGGAAACTGAGGCAAACAGGGTTAAGTGACTTGCCCAGGGTTACACAGCTAGTAAGTATCTGAGGCTGGATTTAACTCAGGTTCTCCTGACTCCAGGGCCCATGTTCTATCCACTGTGCCAACTAGCTGCCCCTGAACATAGCACTTAAATGTTGACTGACTGACTGACTAACTGATTCCCCTTGGTCCTGTGTGTCATGGGGTGTGAGAGAATGACCAGTCAATCTTGGAGAGGGCACCAGGAGATGTGATATTTTAGAGAGAAAGTTATGAACCCCAGAAGCTGGAATGAGTGTAAGAGGCAGGGATTTAGGGTGAAAGGATCTTGGATATCATCTCATCTAAACCCCTCATTTCACAGAAGAGGAAGCCAGGGCACAGAGAGGTGCAGTGCCTTGCCTATCCAGGGTCACCCAGGTCATATGTGATAAATCAATAATTTTAGCTGAATTCCCTGACTCTTAATACTTTTTGCAAAGGACAGTCACAGAAGAGGATGGGGACTAGGGAGGGGCTAGGGATTTAATGTTGAGGGAGATAGGAGAAGGCAGTGATTGCCATGGGTCAGGCCTGTGACTAGCAAAAAGTCAGAGTTGGACAAAACCTTTCAATAGGAATTCAGCACAGGGAGGAATTTTAGACCTTACGATATAACATCAGAACTGGAAATGATGTTAGATAGTCACAGGAGTACTATGTCACTAAGCCCCTCCATAGGTCAGCCCCAGGGATGTCCTCATTACATCAAACTTTCTCCACACACAGAGTGCCAACGTCCCACAATCTCTGTTGTCACTCATTTTTGTTTTCATTATTCTTTTTTAAAATGTCCGCCTCATGAATTACAAAGTTGATTAAAAGATATATTTTCCACTCCCTGCCTGGGGCCCCAATACTCCTAGGCATCCACTGAGCTATTGATCTCCCTGTAGCTGGGGGACTGACTTGGAGAATTCCTCAAGCCCCCTTTATGCTCCATTGGTAAGCTTTCTTTGTCATCAATTTTTCCAGTGTCAGAAAGTCTTCAGGGAAAAGAGAGACTCTTTAAGGGTGTGCCCTCCTCCCCCCATCCCCAGTGCTTGCTTCAAACCAGTTGGGATGGTTTTACTGTCTGGATATACTTCCTTCTGTGGTCTCTGCGGTTTCATTCTGGCCATGGTTAATGACAATGAGTAATGTAACATGAAAAGGCCGTTGACAGGTCTTTACCAAAGGACCCAGTTAAATTGCAGCTTGAGGATTAAAAAACAATCTCACCACCCAGGAGAGCCTGCAACTTTCTTAAGAGACAGAGTGATAATAATCAAAGAGCTGGAAACAGTTCTATAATTTAATGGACAAATAGAAGAACTAAAAAGCAATTGTAAGCATTTCTCCTCCCTCTCCCCCTGCGCCCCCTCCCCCAGCTGTTTAAGAGATGAAAGTTAACTGATGTATTTGGCTCTTGAGTTACTGATAAAGTTAGAACATTTGCCCAGAGAAAGCATAATTGCTCCACAGAGAAGGGCTTCTGGGGTCCACATTTTTGTCAGAATTTCTATCCCCTGAGTGACAAATGGGATCATGACCTATCTTCACCAGCCCGACAAAGATAGACTTTAGCGGCGTTGGGAGGGGAAAGAAATCCAACCTTTCTCTAGACAGTACCACTTTAGAAAAGCTTTTGAAAGATGCCAACCCTATGAGCCCTCTGTTGGCTTGATTAGCTAGATCTGGGAATTGCTGACCCAGAACACAAACTTCTTCCCCAGTCTGATGGGGCAGCGGAAAGACAGTTTGAGGCATATAATATGGATGGGGATGAAGTCTGTGTCCTCAGGACTGACAATAGCATGGCAAGAATCTATGATAGCTTCTGGGACAAAGTGGAGTCCATTGATCTCAAGTGTGGTCTTTCCAGACCCCAAGTTCTGAATCGTGACTGAGAAAGGATGTCATTATGATCTGTAATGAAAAGGTTGAGAATGTCAAGGGTTTATTCACAACATAGTGAGGATAGGAGAGTGATAAAAGAAATAAACCGGTGTTGATGATATATAAGGATGGGATTGATTGAGTGAATTAAACAAGTCACTCTCTTTGATGAAAGTAAGTGGTAAAATGTCCTGATACCTTAGGGTGAGACTAAGGCTTAATCAACCAGTCAGACACTTTACATTAAATGTCCATGGGTGAACTGGGGTGAGTTTATTGGGAGGACTATTTGGATTGGCTGAAGAAATGTAATGATACCTTGTGAGGTCCTGAGGCTTAAAATAGACCAGGACAAAACCTAAGTTTTTAGAGTATCTGGCAGATATCTGTATTCCAGCAGATGCCAAATAAAGAGAGAATGTTCCAGCTAAATCCCTTGAGCAGTCTCTTAGGGATATTGGGAGCCCTTCAGCTTCAGACTTAGTCTCCTCCCTCTGCCTGCCTCCTCCCTCCCTTGACCAGAGGAGGAACTTGGGAACTTTAGAGGTCCAGAGAATTTCTCATCATTCCATTGGCATCCTAGTGGTGTCCCTGGATCAGTTGAGGGTATAACTGCATTTGGGAGCCAAGGGCAGACTGAATGTAATTCATGATTCTACAAGGAACCCAGATAAGAATGAAACCATACCTAAGGGGCTGTCTTGAGCAACCACATGGGAGAGATTGATAATTGTGGGGAAAGGAGAGAGAGAGAGAGAGAGAGAGAGAGAGAGAGAGAGAGAGAGAGAGAGAGAGAGAGAGAGAGAGCGCAGAAGATTTAGGGGTCAAACTGGTGGAGAAAGCAGGAGGGAAGAGGATGAAAGGCTTTGCAAGAAGAGTTGCCTCATTATTGGAGGAAAGGTAGAGCTGAGGATGATGAAAAGGGCGTTTTGAGATGAGGAGGAGGGGAAAAGATGGAGTTCATGATGAATGGCCTCAATTAGTCCAATAAAGCAAGAAGTGGGGTCCTCCGCTGAGAAGGCTGTTGAGGGAGTGTGGAAGACTGGTGGGAGGAGAAGAAGCTTCTGTGGCATGTGGAAAAATGAATCAATCAGGGAGGATTAAAAGGATTTTCTTATTGCACTGAGGGCCCAGGGGAGATTAAATAAAAGAAATTTGTAGTATAAAAAGAGGTACAGCAGTAGTTTCTGTGGCTCCAAATTTAGTCCTTTTATTACTGTTACCATCATTATAGAGAAGATTGAAAGGAAAATGGAACTCGAGTTACAAAAAATTCTGATCTCCCCCATGGCTCCCTGAAATGACTTTGTATTTATTGACTTTGAATGTATACTTTATTCTCCCCTCCCACCCAGTAGAATGTAAACTCACTGAGGGCAGGGATAGTTTCATTTTCGTCCTTGGGTCTCCATAGTCTAGCACAGGGACTGTACTATAATGTTGTTCAGTCATTTTAGTCGTGTCCAATTCTTTGTGACCCCATTTTGCAGTTTACTTAGAGGAAATACTGCAGTGGTTTGTCATTCCCTTCTCTAGCTCATTTTACAGATAAGGAAACTGAGGCAGAGTTAAATGACTTGCCCAGAGTCACACAGCTAGTAAATGTCTGAGGCTAGATTTGAACTCAGGTCTTCCTGACCACAGGCCCTTTGCTCTAAAAACTGTGGCATCTAGCTGCCTATTTCCTACTGAGAAGACTACTTTTCTCTTCCCAGAAAGTTCCCAGAGAGGTATGGTAATACAAGCATGAGATCTGGAGTCACAGAAACCATATCCTTGCAGGGAGTTAGGTGCCATAATGAGTGAGGGGTTAGACCTGGGTTCTAAGCCATTTGTCCTCAGTGTCTTCATGGGCAGAATGGGGATAATAAATCTTACCCAGGCGTTGTAAAGATGACATGAGATGAGGTTTGTAAAGTGTTTTGCAAAACTTAGTGTTAGTGATTATGGTATTAGCCCACCTGGGTTACTTGATAGCTGTGTGACCTTGCTTATCTGTGCCTTGGTTTCCCTCCCCGTAAAATGAGAGGGCTGAGCTAGACATAGATGGCTTCTTCGGCCCCTTCTGGTTCTAGCTTGTAGGAGTCTTGCTCAGGGACATATAGCTGGTCATTACCAAAGGCATGATTCAGACCTAGGTCTCCTGACTCAGCCTGACCATACTTTCTCTAGCATTTTCGAACTGCAAAGTATCAGAGTGGGACTTGAACCCAGGTCTCCTGACTTCTGGGGAGGTTCCTTTCCACTCCATGGCTGCCTCATCTTCATTGTCCTGGAGAGCTCCAGGGAATACATCTCCTTCCCCACTTTTCTGTCTAAAAGAGGGCTTGTTCCTGGTACAAAAGGAGGGCAGTCAAGAAGGTCTCCAGAGACTGTCCAGTGATTTTTTTTTCCTCCTCTTTAAAGAAAAGTTATATTGATTAGACCCAAGAGCTCATTTTAAAAAAAATTCCCCCAAAGTTGTTTCTCATAGTCATGGCCTTGTCCTGAAAGTAAAGAGACTGGGCTCTTTACCAAAACAAAGCCACATTAAAAACTCTTCAGATACTCAAGGACTTGGTCAAATATCCTCTCCTCAAGCCCCTAGACAGCAAGATAACATAGGCATTCTCCCCATTTGCTTTTAATTAGTAAATATAACATACACAGGCTTTCATCATTTGACCTTGCTTTTTGGGGACTAACATCCTCCTTGGAAGAAGAAACAGGGGGGCTAATAAGGGATGGGGACTGAATCTATACAAGGAAAACGAAAATAATTTTATATGTAACTATATATCATAATAATTATCATATGTCTTATAATTTGAGCCAAAGACCTGCTGCTAAGTCAAAACGAAGTCTTTGGCCCAGAATCATTCTGAGATGCTTGTCTGGGTAGCTGAAAATCAGAAGCCATACCAAATAATGAGAACCATCACAACCCAGCTTGTTTTTAGTCTATAAAGCAACAAGCATTTATTAAGCACCTACTATATACTAGGCATTGGGGATAGAAAGACACAAGTGAGGCAGCAGTGAAGCAGTGAATGTGTCTGATATAATAGTGTTCCACTCTCACTTCCTCTGCCCTACAATGCCATAGACTCCGGATCACCAATTTACAGCTGGCAGGGACCTCTGAGGGCATCCAGGCCAATCCCATCCTTTTACAGAGGAGGAAACTGAGGCCCAGAGAGCTGAAGGACAAGGTCACACGTATAGTGCCAAAGCCAGGATTTGAACCAAGGGCCTCTGACTCTGATTCCAGGGAGCTTTCATTGTCCCAGCACTTCCTAGCCACTGAACAAATGTTAGATGACTGACTGCCACAGCAATATTCTGGCACCCATTAGGGTGAGTCTAGAGTTCAAATCCTGACTGCCCCATCCACCTATGTAACCTTGGGTACTGGTTCTGGGACTACAGACTCTGGGTTCAAATCTTACCTCTAAAGCTTACTACCTATTACCTTGGCCAAGTCACTTTTTCTCTCTGCCTCAGTTTCCTCATCTGTAAAATTAGGACATTGGACTAGATGGCACCTTCCACTTGTAGATTTACAATTCTTTGATTGATCTCTCCTCTGCTGCAGATAGCAGCCTCTCTATAACTCAGTAATGTAGTCTTTGATGGATGTTGTTGCCCCTACAATCATCACCCTTTGAGTGGTGTACATGGCTAGTCTGGTTTTGCTGTGACTATAGACGCATCAATGAGTGAAACCTGTCCTTCCTCAGAGAGACTTGACTGAATTCTCTTTCTCTGGCTCTCTCTCTGTATATCTATCTATATCTATATATTCTCCCTCTACTGTTTCTCTTTCCTTCCTTCTTTCCCAGCTCTCTTCCTCCTTCCCTCCTTTCCTTTCTTGCCATCTCCCTTTTTCCTTCCTCCCTCTTTCCCCCTTCCCCACCTCTCTCTTTCCTCCTACTTCTCTCCCCTCCCTCTCTCTCCTTCCCTCCCTCTCCTCCCACTTTTCTCCCTCCCTCACTCCTCTCTCTCTCCCCATCCCTCCCAACACCCCCCCCCCCATTAGGTAAGTGTTAGACAGTTTCCCTGATCAGCTATTCTGATCCCTGAGAAAACTAGGCTATGGCAAAAAGAGGTGTAACCAGACTTGATTCTCTGTGGGACCCCATCATAGTACTTCTTCCACAAGGAATCACTGGGAAATTGACTTCCACCCCTCAAAGGCAACTGATGTAGTAGCAGGAGGACTGAGAGCCCGGAGAGGACCTCAGTGATCCTTTGGTGTGGGGAGTCCTCCCCTTTTTTGTGTCCTGACCCCTGTGGCACTGGGTTGGATGAAATCTCTGGACCCATTCACAGAATGATGTTTTTAAATTCACAAAACAAAATACACAGAATTACAAAAGAAACCAGTTCAAATGAAATATAGTTATTTTTTTTAAGTTCACAGACCCCAAGTTAAGAACCCCCTGCTCTATTCCAATTCTCTCATTTCGCAGATTCAAAGACCCCTCGCTGAGGGTCTGGGCTGAGAAGACACAGCTTTAAGTAGGGGGACAAAGACTTTACCCCAGCTTTCTTTCTACAGTATACAGCTGCCTCCCATTGGCTACTCTCTCAGTTCTAACATCTCTGCTGCTCACTCGTTTTATGTAAAAAACAGTGTATAATTTCACTGAGTCTTCATAAGAGGAGAAATTTGGAAATAGGTTCCCTCTCCCTTCCCCTGCTGCTGTCTCACCAAACTTTTCCTTCTATCCCCCCACACAGCACAACCATCAAAAAGTCACATTCAATTATCTCCAGTGAGTTACCATGGGGCAACTTTTAATTTAATCAAAAGTTAGATGGAGAGGGAGAGAAAGTGAGAGAAGATGTGAAGGATGACACCTCCCCAGAGAAAGGGGAGAAATGGTGATAAAAAGAAGTGGAGGGAAGGAACTTTTCAAATGCATTTTAATTTCCCCCCCATTTTCAAACATCCCACCCCTCGAATAGATTTATTTTCTGTTCAATGCTGCAAAATTCCCAAGGTCTCAGCATTTCATAAAGCAGGATCTTGACAGGCACCTTGTAGAAAGATTTCCCACCCAGTTCATCAACAGTATTTATCCAGTTCAGGCTCTGGCAAATTAACTCTGGGCTGTCAGCTTTAGGTCACAGTCACCAAAAACCATGAGTCCATTAAAGTTCTAACCTAATTCACACAGAGAAGAGTTCAAGCAGGGTTTGTCCTTTTAAGGATTTCCAATTTTCATTGTCCATCCATTGACCCATACATTTTTCTCTATAATTTACCATCATCTTTTACGGATGGGAATTCCAGGTGTTAGTTTCTTTAAAATGTCTAGAATAATGGCTGGATTCTGGGATTCTGTTGAAAGTCTGTTTTTTTTTCTTTCCTACTCCATTTCTAATCCTCTTAACCCACCCCTTGCCATCCTAGGATGTGGAATTAATAGGAATGTATCTGCTTTCTTACCCCCATGCTTTTCAGAGAAAGAAGTACAGGAAAAGATATTAACTTTAAAAGTCCCTTTTAGTTGCTGGCATATGATTGTTTAAGGGGGGGAAACCCCTTAGAGCAAAAGAACAAAAATACCTTTTTGTTCCCCCATCGAAGCAGTCATTTCTTTTTTCCTCCCGAACATCTTGACCTGAAGGAGAAACACCACCACAATGGAAACTCCTTGGATGAGTTTTTGACAAATAGGTAGGAAAATGTTTAGAGTAGTCCCGAAAATAATGCCCTTCCCCCAAGATGATGCTTCCTAGCTGCAGACCTCCTCACACTCACTGTAGGGAGAAGAGGCTGAGGAGGCCTTGGACTCTCCATCACTGTTGCACTCTGGTCTTGGGTCAGCGCTGGACATAGTTGGGCTCTCCTTGGCCTTACTGCAAGCTCCCAGAGAATGAGAGTCGAGCAGATTCTGGAGATGTTTGATGTAGCTGATGGCAGCTCGGAGGGTCTCCACCTTGCTGAGGCGCTTTTCCACCAGCTCCCGGGGGAGGTGGTCCCGGAGACGAGCATATCCCTCGTTCACACAGCGCACCCTTTGCCTCTCCCGCTCATTCCGTTTTTGGATGAAGGCTGGTTCGAAGGCACAGTCTAATACTTCAAGCTGTCCTGGCAGAGGAAAGCAGGCAAATCTTCCTGAGCAGCCCCCATAGCAGGCCCGGTCCCAGTAACCACTGTCTAGGTGGAAGGAGACATGGAAGGGTTCTCCCAAAGACAGTCTGGTTCGATTCCCTGGCATGCTCACGGATGTGGCAGTGAAGTGGCATGGTATTCTTTTCAGAGTGCCATCAGAATTACTGCCCTCCATTATTTGCTGAAAAAATGAGTCACCAAAGGGACTGATTTCCAAGCAGGGGTGATTGTTATCTGGAGAGACCTAAATCCAGACCACTACTTCCTAGTCTGTCTCAGGTGAAGATCTGGGGTCCAGACAGGAATCAGCAAACTCATGTTCCCATGGAGGTTTCAAGGCATCTTTCCATGGCTTAAACATTCACTGTACTGAGGTCTTTATATAAGGATCTGAGCTGGGTTGGTAGGCAAGGTTTACAGGACCACTAATCCATACTTTAAACCCACCTTTCTCCCCCCACTCTGATCTTCTTATTTCAAAAGATAACAAAGGGTCCCCTACATTCTGTCCGTTAGCCTGGAAATGCCAGCTCACAACCAACACAAAGTAATCTTCCCAAAGTACCAACGCGTTTCAATTATTATAATCCACTGAGTCGAGGTCTTCAGGAGATGAGCAGCTTGCAAAGTGCACAGGAATGTTCCGTTTGGGAGAGCCCCGCCCAGGAACCCAAGGCTCTGCTGTCAGCCCGAGAAAAAGTTTACCCTAGGCTCTTCTGCTTGAAAATCAAAACCCACCTGAAGGCTTTGTGGTTTCTGGTGTTCGGGGCTAATGGGAAGAGCTCTTAGACTGTTTGCAAACTTAAAACTCGCTCTTTCATTCCCAGGGAGGTGGGGGGCGCAAGGATCATCAAAGGAAAGAGTGCTCTCTTGTGGCTGTGAGGTGTGTCAAACCCAGGAGGACCCCAGGGCCAACAGGACCGCCTGGCCTTCCTCTTCTTGTCCAATTTAAAGGGGATAGGGAGATGTAGTTTAGCTGTGGCTTCATGCAGGAAATTGATTCTCAATTAGTAAGGTTTAAAGGGGACAGGGAAACTTTTTTTTATATATCGATGACTACATATAGGTATTCTTTCTTTTCTTCCAAACACACTGTCAAGGAAGGAAGGAAAGAAGGAAGGAAGGAAGGAAGGAAGGAAGGAAGGAAGGAAGGAAGGAAGGAAGGAAAGGAGGAAGTAAGAAAAAAGAAAGGAAAGGAAAGGAAAGGAAAGGAGAAAGGAAAGGAGAAAGGAAAGGAGAAAGGAAGGAAAGAAGGGAAAGAAGGAAGAAAAAAATGTGATGCTCAAGTCCCTATAAGATACTGAAGTTTTCTGAGGATATAACATATGTGTTTTTAGGGAGGTTTTTGAGTCAGGGTTCCTGGGACTGAATCTGGTCTCTGTCATTACGGCCTGTGTGACCTTAGTCAAATCACTTACTCTAACTAGAACTTCTTTTTCCTTATCTGTAAAATGAGTCCTATGAGTCAAATTTTAGATTTAGAAAGAAAGCAAGGAAGGAAGGGAGAAAGAGAGAAAAAAAAACATGAGACAAAAGAGAAAGAAAACAAGAAAGATGAAGCGAAAGACAGAGAAAATGAGAGGAAAGAAAGAGGGGGAGCGGAAGGAGAACCTCCAAAGGCCCCACAGTAACAAAAGCCGCCAGATACTCCTCCCTGTGCTTACTGTAAACAGCTCTAAGTGCAGCTTCTCCGACCTCCTGTAATCCCACCCAGAATCCAAGGACCCCGTCATTCTAGAGAGCACAGGGAACTGTTTCCTTTCTTTTCATTGTTCACACACACACACACACACACACACACACACACACACACACACACACACACACACACATAATTTATTTTCCCCTTGGGGGTGAAACCGCTCTACTTGAAAGGGTGGGAGCCCCAATTCCAGGGAGAAGCAAGGCTGACTTTGAAGAGTTGACTTTTTGCCACGCAACCAAAATGACTAATTAGTCCATTCGTGTAAGGGAAGGCTTTTGAAGATGAAAGTTCTTTAAAGCCTAATTGTATCATCAGTGTCCAGGAGTGTGTGTGTGTGTGTGTGTGTGTGTGTGTGTGTGTGTGTGTGTGTGTGTGTGTATGATCCCCTACATACACCCTGACTTTACACACAGAACTTCTGCTTGTAGGTCACATTCACAGTGTGGCCCCAACATGCTCCTGCTCATGTCCGGTATTTCACTGTTTACTCTCAAGGATCTGCCGGAAGTTACTGAAAAATTCTTCCATAAAGGCAAATGAAAGGGAAATAATTACCCCCTTTCAGTTACAGGTTAGTCACCTCTTAGTGATCTAACTTACCCTAAGATTTGTCCTGGCAAACAGGAAGAGTCTAGGAGACAGGCACAGGATCATAGGGTCACCAACTCGAATCTAAGAAAGTCATTTGACCCAAAGGGCTTATTTTTCAGATAAGGAAAATGAAGGCCCAGTTAGATTAAGTGATTTGCCCGAGGCCATACAAGTTGTAATGGCACAGCCCAGATTCAACCCCAGGAAGGATTCCCTATTCAATCCCAACTTTAAAAACTCTCCCAAAACATATGAGACGCATTCTCAGAAAACTTCAGTATCTTATAGGGGCTTGAGTTTCAGAACCTCTCAGAACCCTCTGCCTGGATTTCTGGGGCCTCTGTGCCCTGTGTAGCTCACTTGGATTATACATTGCAGAGAAGGTGCCCACTTTCATCAGTAGAGGGGGTTTCCTTATCCAGAAGCTTTCTACACCAGAAGTGTCAAACACCAGACTAAAATGTAATTGGACATTTTTTTTAATTAAGGGGTGAAGGGAAGAAGGGAGAGAATTTAGAACACATATTTTAAAAAAAAGAGAATGTATAAAGTTATTTTTACATGTAATTGGGAAAAAATAAAATATTTTTAAATAAATAAAAATAAATACTTAAAATATTTTGATTAAAAATAAAATAGAACACAAAGTTAATGAAATAATAGGGCCATCTCCTGTCCTTAGCCTTCCTGGCCACTCAAGATCTTTTAATGTTAAGTTTTTTCTTCCTGTTCTTTTACTTTGTGTTGTTTTATAATCTGAAATCTCTACTTGATGTACTGTTCTTGAAATCCTCAGAGAAAAAGGGAAACAAGATTTAGTAAGTGCCTACTATCTGTAGAGGTACTTCGCTATTACACACTTTACAAATATTGTCTTATTTGATCTTATTTGCTATCTGAATATATAAGACCAAGAGCATTTACCCAGTGGATAAGTGGTCAATAGATATGAACAGACACTTCTGAGAGGGTTGTCAAACTATTAAAAGCCATTTGAAAGATTTCTCCAAATCATTAATAATAAGAAAAACGGAAATAAAAACTCTTCATACTTTAGCAAACTGGCTTAGGAAACAAAATGTGAAAAGAATCAATGTTGGAGAGGCTATGGAAGACAGACACACATACATAGTTGATGGACTTGCGAATTACTCCAACCATACTGGAATGCAATTTGTAACTATGCTTAAAAAAAAAAAAGATGACTATACCATCCATGTCTTTCAAACATCCCACTGCTTAGGTACATACTCCAAGGAGGTAAAAGACAAAGAGGCTCCACATAGACCAAAATATTCACAATACTCTTTGTGGTAGCAAGGAACTTGAAGTAAACCAGTTGCCCATCAACTAGGGTCAGCTAAACTGATAGTGGTATATGAATTCATGATTTTCCCATAAGAAACAACCAGACTGAGGAATTCAGAGAAGCATGAGAAGAGTTATATTAACTAATGTACAGCAAAGCAAATAGAACCAGGAGAACAATGACTAACAATAATGTAAATAAAAACAACATTAAAGGATGGGTGAAGTTGAATTAACTGCAAGGACCAATCTTGATCCCTGTAGCGGCAAGCACCCCAATATCCCCAGGGTGACTGCCAACACAGGTTCTTAGATCTGTTTTTCAAAAGGAAAGCAACTCAAAATCAGTTAACAAGCTTACTTTAATCAAACAAACACACATTACCTAGTTCAGGGGAAAAAGGTCAGCATCCCGAACTTCAGAGTATACATACAGATAAAACAGGCTTCCAAACTGTCCAACCATTATCAATACCAAATCACAGTTACCAGAGAGGGAAACATCAACATCTGGGTTTTCAAAGCCGGGGGGCTCTCAACAACGGCTTCCCAGAGACTCATCTGGTCAAATCACACAACACTTCTCAAAGTGAGCCCCAAAGCAAAGCCTCTCCTCAGGGTTTATATAGCCTTCTCCTGGCTCAGAGAATGTAACAAACTTCTGGACCCACTGCCCAATCACAAAGTATCAAGGTATGGGCTTTCCTGAAAAACAAGCCTCCCACCACAGGCTCCAGGTGCACTTAAGCTAGGGGCAGGGAAGATCTTTAAATTTGCATTTCCATTACAATCCCAGAGCACAGATAATGAAAACTCACTTCCCTTCTCTCAGTAGAGAAGTGGGAAACTAAAAGGAAGAAATATCGTTAGTAATGGTCATTTTGTCAAAAGGCTTTGCTTAACTAATTTTTCTTTTTACAAGACACTCTATCTCTTGACTCCACGAATTTTCACCGGCTACCCCCCATGCCTGGAATGCTCTCTCTCCTCGTCTCTGTCTCTTGACTTCATTGGCTTCCTGCAAGACAGCCAAAGCCCCTGTCTTCTGCCAGAAACCCTTCCCAGTCCTCAAGGTTAAGGCCTACCTTCTATGATTATTTCAAGTTATTCTGTATATATCCTGTCTGAACACACACAGACATGTTGTTTTCCACATTAGACTGTGAGTTCCTTGAGAGAAGGAACTGTCTTTTGCTTTTCTTTGTATTCCCATGCTTAGTATAATGACTGGCACTTAGGTGCTTAATCAATGCTTGTGGTAACCAGGTGGCACCACAGTATATAGAGCACCAGGCCTGGAGTCTGGGAAGACTCATCTTACTGAGTTCACATCTGGTCACAGATACTTCCTAGCTCTGTGACCCTGGTCAAGTCACTTAACTCTGTTTGCCTCAGTTTCCTCATCTGTAAAGCGAGCTAGAGAAGAGCAAATCACTTCAGTACCTTTGCTGAGAAAACCCCCAGTAGGGTCATGAATGGTCACATACAATGACTGAACAACAACCAATGCTTGTTGACTTGACTTAACAAGGATTCATTTGGGAGTGGGCAGTATACTGGGAAATGAGTTTGTCATAAAAACAAACAAAATCAATTTAAAAACAATAAAACTTTAAAAAGTAAATAATATTATAGTCTATGATGTGTGCTGCTGACTAGTTCTCCTAATTACTATGCAGCACAATAATTGTGCATAGTTAGATGTTAGATACATCTTGTTGAAAAAAGATCTTTTAAGTGCTATGTAAGGAAACCTACAATTGAATATTAATTAGTGATGGTAACATTCACTTGGTTATCTATGAGGTATCCAATGAACCAATTTCATGTCTAAGGTAAGCCTGTGCATGCCTCTGACATACACACATTAGCAATCTTACCAAGGCAGAGATTTGTCTTAAACTTGCATGATAGTGGGATAAAAATAATCCTCCCTCGAGCACATATACCTTATATCTTTGTATGAGTGACATGCCCAGGGCCACACCAGGAGTGAGGGGGAAGAATTAAGATTCAAATGCCTGTCTTCTAGCTCTGGACCCAACGTGCTTTCCATGACACCCCACTGCTCCCTGCTCTTGTACCTTTGGAATCCTTTTCTTTCAAAACCTAGTCCAGTCTTGTTCTTTCCTCATGAAGCCTCCTCTGTTCCCTCCACTAATAAGTGTTCTCTCCCTGCTAAAATTTTCCTACTTTGTTTCTCTCTTCTGCCCCAACCACTTTCTACTTTGTATATACCTATCTTTGTATTTGTTCACAGAAACAGAGAATCAAAGAATTACAGATTTGGAACTTTTTAAAAATAAATTTATTAGCTGTTTATTTTTAGCATTCTTTAAAAAAAAATGAGTTTAAAATTCTCTCCTTCCCTCCTATCTCTCCCCCACCCATTGAAAAGGCAAGCAATACAATAACAATTATACATGTGAAATCATGCAAAACATATTACCATAAGAGGCATGTGGCAAAAATAGGCAAGAAAAATAAAGTTTAAAAATTATGCTTCAATCTGTACTCAGAGTTCCTCAGTTCTTTCTCTGAAGGTAGATAGCATTTTTAAAAAATTGTGAGTCTTTTAGAATTATTTTACATCGTTGTTTTGATTAGAGTAGCTAAGTCTTGCATAGTTGATTATCCTTACAATATTGCTGTTACTATCTACAGTGTTCTGATTCTGCTTTGCATCAGTTCATAAGTCTTCCCAAGTTTTTCTGAAACCATCACCCTCATCGTTTCTTATTTCCATCACAACCATATACCACAACTTGTTAAATCATTCCCCAATTGATGGACATGTCCTCAATTTCCAATTCTTTGTCATCACAAAAGGAGCTGCTATAAGCTTTTTTTTTTTTTTAACAAAGAGGTCCTTTTCCTTTTTCTTTGCTCCCTTTGGGATACAGACCTAGAAGTGGCATAGTATTGGAAAAAATTTCAGGGCTATGGAAACCTAAAATTGAATATTAAATAGTAGTCAGAGGTCCAGGTAACATGCTCTTGGTTGTCTATGAGTTATAAGGTTGGGAAGGGCCTCTG
The DNA here is from genome assembly GCA_011680675.1 of Gymnobelideus leadbeateri. Classification (NCBI taxonomy): domain Eukaryota; kingdom Metazoa; phylum Chordata; class Mammalia; order Diprotodontia; family Petauridae; genus Gymnobelideus; species Gymnobelideus leadbeateri. The sequence continues at coordinate 233,860 of WOXC01005561.1, read as the reverse complement.
TGACCATCTCCTCTATCTAGAAAAGAATGCCATCTACAGTTTACCCAAGTGGTAATTCAGCCTTTAATAAAAGAGCTCCAGGGAGAGGGAGCCCTCTGCCTCCCACGGGAGACCATCTCACTTAACTATTAGGATGCTCATGCTGCCAATTATGCCTGCGTCTATCTCTTTGAAACACGCTGGTCCTAGTTCTGTTCTCGGGAGCCAAGCAGGACATGTCTAATATTTCTCCCACCTTTGTATGTATCGTGGACTGCAAGTTCAATATGTCAGGAGTACATGATATGACCATGAAGAAAGCAAATGGGGTCTTAGGATGCATTGAGGAAGGAATGGCTTCTAGGAGTAGAGGGTGGATAGACCCAATGTGTTGTGATCTGGAAGCCCAACAAAGTGTCATCCAACCATCTATGGAGACTGTCTAGAAGAAGGCTACCAGAGTGGGAAAGGGCCTTGAGATCATGCCATAGAAGGATCAATTAAAGGAACTGGAATGATTAACCTGGGCAAGAGAAGACTTTTCACAGATATAGTCACTATTTTTGAGTCTTTGAAAAGTCATCTCGTGGGAGAAATATTAGACATGTCCTGCTTGGCTCCTGAGAACAGAACTAGGACCTGACTTTTCAAAGACTCAAAAATAGTGACTATATCTGTGAAAAGTCTTCTCTTGCCCAGGTTAATCATTCCAGTTCCTTTAATTGATCCTTCTATGGCATGATCTCAAGGCCCTTTCCCACTCTGGTAGCCTTCTTCTAGACAGTCTCCATAGATGGTTGGATGACACTTTGTTGGGCTTCCAGATCACAACACATTGGGTCTATCCACCCTCTACTCCTAGAAGCCATTCCTTCCTCAATGCATCCTAAGACCCCATTTGCTTTCTTCATGGTCATATCATGTACTCCTGACATATTGAACTTGCAGTCCACGATACATACAAAGGTCTTAATTGCTCTAATTTCTTTAGTTTCTTCCTCTGAAAGAGAGGAATAAGAGTATGTACTTTATAGATTTGTTGTGAGGATCAATTAAGATAATTTATGGAAACCACTTTGCAACAAGTCCTTTGCAAAAATGATGGATAAATCTCAGCTACTAAGAGCCCCATCTTTTCTGGCCTTTTTGAAAATGTGGCCTTAGAAGACTGGGCCCCAGGCATTCAAGGATGATATGACTGTGGTTGCTAGAGTTGGATGGATCCAATAGAAATCTTTTTGTAGGAGCCATGTACAGGGAAATTTTGATTTCTTTCCTTAAGGTATGTGTATTTACATATAAAATAAATGTTTGCTGCCTATTTCCTGCCTGAACATGTTGATTTCCTTTATTTGATAATCCTTATCTGTATTTATAAGGGTGTGTTTCTGTTGGGGCAGATTTGGTGGTGGTGTTAGTTCTCTTTTCTGGAAGAGGACTGTGACATCAGGAAGATGATGGCATGACTTGCAAGTGAGTTGGATTTAAGTGAGGCAGGGCTGTGCAAAGCCAACAGCCTCACTTTCTCCTTCAGAGCCTCTGGGTCCAGTGGCAAGATATAGATCAGGACTGGATCACTCACTGGAGATGGTCCCTCCCCTCTCAACCTCTCTCCCCTCTATCAAGGGCTAATGATCAAGAGAGTGGCTTGAACCTAAAACTTACTTCCCTTAGACTACCTATGCTTGGAGGGGCAGGGATAGACAGATATAATTCTAGCCCAGTGCCCCTTCTTTGAGGATAGCAGAGTAGGTTGCTTCATGGCCCCAGTCTCCTGCTCCCCTCCTGTCAAAGCCTCCTTAAAGCAGGATGGGCAGAAGTAATTTCAGAGATATCCATTCATGCCTCCATTTGAGTCACTTCTAAAAAAAAAAAAAACACATGAACACTTACAGACTGCACGGACGGGGACACACACATATACATCCTGTGCTTTTGATGATTTCTCCTTATAGGCTCTCTACCTTAATTTGAAGTCTGGGGGGAGGAACGTATTCCCTTTTTATGCCCCCCCTAACCCATTCAAGGTCACATCACTAGTGTGTGAAGTTGGACTTGAACTGAAGTCTTCCTAATTCCTGCTTTACTTGGCCCTGGTCAGACCCTATCTGGAAGAATGGGTTCAGTCTGCAGTAACAAATACTTGGAAAGATGCTGATGATGGAGATGTCCTGAGGAGGGGAGTGAGTGCAGTGAAGGCCATCTGGGCATCTGCTTAGGCTGGAGAAGGGAAGACAAGTGGAGATATTGTCCATGGAAGGGTGACCCCATTCGTGCTGGGTGCCACAGGTGGAGGATGTGATGAGACAGAGACCCTTCTTCACAATCAGAGCTCTCTGAAAGTGCAATAGGCTGCCTCGCATTGAGGCTGGGAGACCCCACTTCTGGGGGGCAGATCTTCAGGCAGAAGCGGGATGACTGTGTTTAGCACATCCTGGGGGCTTCTTTTGGGTTACAGGCTGGAATGGACAGCCAGATATCTTCCATCTCAGCCTGTGAGCCTATGTTCTCTTCTGTCTCTCCTTCCATCTGTCAGGGTGCATCTTCTCAGCTTTCTTAATGAGGTCATTCTCTTATCTCTCCCTTGGCAGGGGGTTTCTTAATGATCTGTCCTTAGACACCTCTCTCTGTCTCTCCCCATACACACACACACACACACACACACACACACACACACACACACACACACACAATATTTCTAAGAGAGCTCATCAGTTTCCAGGGTTTGAGGGCAGGGACTGCTTCTGTCCTGGTTCCCCTAGCTCCTAATACAGTGTCTTGTACTTATCAGCCACCGGGTAAATGCTGGTTGAATTGAGGTTTTGGAGTGGGCTCAAGACTCAGCAGCAGAGGACCCCCAGTCCTCACCCCCTCTCCAAGCTCCAAGTCAGGCATCTTAAGTTGCCTGATGGGTTCTCTTCCTGGCTGTCCCAGAGGCCTCTCACCTTCAACATGGTAGTGACAGGACAGTCACCTTCTCCTCCAAAACACCCACCATCCTCCCAGGAGCAGGCTTACACCCTCAGAACCCACCCCACCTCTTCCACCCTCTCACCTCCATATCCAACCAGTGCCAAGTCTTCCATCTATTTCACCATTCCTCCTTGTTTCCCTTCCCTTCCCAACCCATCACCTTCTACACTGTTGTGAACTCCTCTGCCGAGGGCCAAGGCTTGGCCCTCGGCTCCAAACCTCAGCCGCCCTGCATTGCCCTCAGAGAAAACACAGCCTCTGTGGCCAGGCACCGCCCTGCCGAGGTCTGCCACGCCCTCATGCTCCCCCTCTTCCATGGAAGATCTTCCTGGATTCCTGGATTTAGATCTGAATCCTAGCTAGCTGACACTACCACATATGAACTCATGTATTCGGGGCATTGGCTGTCCCTTTCAAAGCCCCTTCCAGCTCCAAAGTGTTTGCCCCAGGATGTGGGATAGGGTCACCCCCCACAGGGTCTCTCTTGTCCTATTGTCTTGTACTCACTTGTCTCTGTACAAGTGGTAACCCTGCCTCCCACCCCACCCCCAGCAGAATGTCAGCTGCCTGAAAGCCAGGGCTGGTTCTCTGATACAGTTATATGCCACCGCTGTGGGGCAGGAAGTCTATAACTCATTTTACAGATGTGTAAACTGAGGCTCAGAGGGGGGAGCCCACAGTAGCACAGCCAGAAAGTACTTGTCAGAGGCCAGATCTGACTTGGGTCCTCCTGACTCAAAGGCTAGCAATCTATCTACCAAACCATATCACCAACTTATAATTTAATAAGACACACAACAACACCCCACATTATAAGAAAATACCTCTTTTATAAAACAGCTCCAAAAGACTCATGGTCGGAAGAGATATCCACCCCCAGAGAAGGAGCTGCGCAGTCTGAATGCACCTGCTCTCTTTCTCGTTCTTGCTTTGTTCTGTTTCCTCTTTCCAATGGATCATTCCGTCAGTTATAACCCTTTACAACCTGACTAATGGTTAATGTGAAGGGATTTGTAGATCCTATATTGGAGTGCATGATGCCATGATGGGGGGGGGGAGAGGGAGGGGGAGAAAATTTAAAACTCAAGGGACTGTGGAACTGAATGCTGTAAACTAAAAGTAAATCAACAAATTAATTTAAAAAAAAAGAAAGTACCTTCTGCCTTTGACCACTTCAAGTCTCCAGGCCCATTAGCTACTGAAGCCCACAGAGATGAAGGGACTTCCATAAGGTCACATAGGTAATAAGTGGAAGACATGATCAGGGATTCAAAGCCAGGTTCTCTAAGTCCAATGATACCCATTCTATGTTCTGCCACTCCCTGTCCTGAGGGCCCTCCCAGCCCCGCCCTCCCCTGTCCTGAGGACCCTCCCAGCCCCGCCCTCCCCTGTCCTCAGGCCCCTCCCAACCCCGCCCTCCCCTGTCCTCAGGCCCCTCCCAGCCCTGACATCCCCTGTCCTCAGGCCCCTCCCAGCCCTGACATCCCCTGTCCTCAGGCCCCTCCCAGCCCCGCCCTCCCCTGTCCTGAGGACCCTCCCAGCCCCGCCCTCCCCTGTCCTCAGGCCCCTCCCAGCCCTGACATCCCTTGTTCTCAGGCCCCTCCCAACCCCGCCCTCCCCTGTCCTCAGGCCCCTCCCAGCCCTGACATTCCAGTTCTAGGCTCTAAGGTCCCTCGTGGCTAGCACACCAGACATGTGGTCTTGCAGGTGCTCGGACATACACTGCAAATGCTAGGGGGGGTGCCTCCCGCTTACTGCACTGCAGGAGGGAGAAAGCTGAGCTACTGTGGGACCAACCATCTCAAGTTCCCGTCCCTTACACCCGCCTCCGTCGCTTAGCAACCGCGGTTCGATGACTCGGCGCTCGATTCTTTCACGCTGTCTCTCCTTCCCCGGGTCCCTTGCTGCACGCTGCTCTTCCCCGGGGGCCCTTTGGTGCGCACGCGCAGAAAGCGTTTGGGGGGGCGGTAGAGCGGAACGGTAGTTTGGGGGTGGGGGGGAAACTACGGGAGGGGGTTAGGGGGAGATGTGAAAGAAGCGGAGACCGGAGGCGGTGGCAGAAAGGCGCTTTGGCGGGTGCGGCCCGAGGGGACGGTGGAGGTTGGGGGAGGGGCCTTGGGAGCTGGCGGAGTCGGGCTCAAAGGGGGAGGGGAGGTGCCGGGTTTAGCGAGTTGGGGGAGGGGCGGTGCCTGGTGCGCGTGCGCGCGCCGGCGGGGAGGGGATTGTGGTGAGGAGGCGGGGTTTTCACCCGTGATCCGCCGCCCGGGAACAAAGCGGAACTGGCGCTCGCGCTCCTCCCCGCCGCCCGCTTGCGCGTGCGCGGCGGATGGGCCGGGCACAGGGAGAAGCCGACTCTGCCTCGGAGTATTGGCTGTACGCGTGCCCTCGCTGCGCATGCGCCCCCGCGGCCCCTCCCCCGGCGGGGGCCGGAGGATGCGGGACCAAAGTTAGCTTGGAAAAAAAAAGAGAGAAGAGGTGTGTCCAGGGAGGGGCGGGGGTCGGCGGGGGCGTGGTTGGCGCTGCTCAGCCTGCTGCCTTCTCTCTTCTGCAGGATCCGGCCCCAGGCTCCCCCGCGGAGGCCCGGGATGCGCTGCCGGCGGCCCCCGGAAGACTGAACGTCCCCTCCCTCGAGGGGCGGGAGGGCAGGAGCCCCCCAAGGGCGACACCGAGGGTCCCGGCGCCCTGAGCCTTCCTCCCGCCCGCCTCACTGACACCTGGCGCCGAGCCGATGCATCCCAGGTGAGCTTGGGACCCGCCCCCAGCGGGTCCCCCGAGGGTGCGGGGGGTCGGGGCGCCCTCTGTGCGAGGCCTGGCTCCGGGCCCGGGGTCCCCCGAGACGGCCGAGCTGAGCCGGGCTGCGCTCAGTGCCCCCGCTTTCCGGCCGGCGCCGCTGGCGGGGGGCCTGGGGACCCCCTGCGGAGCCCTTCACGCCCCGCCCCCGCGGGCTTCCCCCGAGTTTAACCTCCACGGGACGCTTTTCCGGCTGAATCCTGCCTTCTGGTCCCGGTCCCCGGCCTCCCACCCGCCGTGCCCGGACAGGCCCCCCCCTCCGGGGCTGGCGAGGGCCGAGCTGGACGGCAGGCCCGCGGTGTGTGTGCGCTGGACACCCCAGCTCCGGGTTAGTCTGCTTGTTCGCTGTGCTGGACGGCGCTGATGCAGCAGATGAGAGGCCAGGGCTGGAGGGGAGGCAGAGCCGGGGGCAGGTGCTGTCGGCCATAGCCAGCTGTGTGTCTGGACACGTTATGGAGCCTCCGCTTCCACTCCACATCCATCCTCCTGTGATACAAGTAAAGGTGGGCATCGGGAAGGAGGTGTCAGAGGAGGGACTTGAATCCAGGTCTTTGCCGTTCTGAGGCTCACTCTCTCCTAGGTAACTGTGGCCTCTCCGGGGAGGACAGGGCAAAAGTTTTATTCACTGATGTGCTTATTTAAAACTATCTTTTGTTTTGCCAAGTAGGCAGGGATGAATTCAGCCATTTGTGAAGGGAAGGGGACAGGTTTGAGAGCTGGCCTCGCTGCTCATGCACACCTGTCAGGATCAGAAGCAGCTCCTGTGGAAGGGCAAGGGAGAGGAGAGGAGTATCTGAGGTCATGGTGATGCTTGGCCTCTATCATGCCTTCTACCTGAGGCAGCCACAGAACAGGTCTTTGGGCTGGGTTAGGGTCGAGAGCTGGAAGGCAGATGTGGACTAGATGAGAACAACAGATGAATTCCTCATTTCGCAGTGTGAAGTACTCACTGCCCTTGGTTTCTGGCTGTCCAAGAAACAGCATCTGCTGAGCCCTTCCTGCCTCCCATTTCACTTCTCTTGCCATCAGACTGGTTATCTATCTTGGTCAGTCCACTTCTCCTTCAGGAGTGGGTTTTCATGAGGAGCTGGAGCTGAGGGCTTTTACCAGGTGTGATCATGCTGGCAGGGGCCGCAGCCGTATTTACATCAGGAGCCCTAATTGCATTTGAGTTGTGTTGGATTTCTTGTAGTGTTGCTGATGTTATGTCCTCCAGAGGAAGCTTGACAGTGCAAAAATGATGTGAATGGTCTCTTTAAACTCACAGAATCCCCAGCCTTACCTTTTGAAAAGTATATTTTTTTGCCTGCAGAGAGTTTTGTATCCTAGCCTGGGACACGTTGTAGCATGGGAGCTGTCCAACCAATGCAGCCCAATGATGCCATCATTGCCGTAGCACCTGCTGTGTTCCAACACTGAGTCTTGTGCTTAGCTGGAAGGGTGATGATACAGATATGATGAGTGCATGGTCTCTAAGAATGGGACTGTATTACATACATAAAAAAAGACAATATGGAATGGAATGTGATCAGGATCCTATTTGAGATTCTCAAAGTAAAAAAATCATTTCTGACCAGGGTATAGGGAGGAGGTGGCATTTGAGCTCAGTTTGGAAGGATAAATGAGATTTTAGAAGGCAGAAGTGGGATGGATGGAGAAGGAAGGGCATGATCAGGGCTGGAAATAAGTGATATGAAGGGGATAGGGAAAATACGGGACAGGTAGTAGGGTGTTCAGTTGTACTGAAGTGCAGCATGAGAGAAAACTGCAAAGACGTGGTGGCCTCAGATGGTGGAGTCCCTTGAATACTACATTGAGTAGAGAGTGTTGGTTTAATTCAGGAGCTGGTAAGAAGCCATTGGGGGTTTTAATGTAGAGGAGTGGTCTCTAAGATGTGTGCTTGAGGAGGATTCATCTTGTCTCAGGGCTAGGTTCCATAGGGAAGGCAAAGGAGACCAGAGCTGAAGTTCTTGAAGTCTTCTCAGTGAGGAGTAGATGGCACTTGGACTAGGACAGTGACCTGGAAATGGAAATGGAAGGAGGGACGTCAGTCTGTTTTGGACATAGGATAGATTGGATTGGTACCTGGTAGGATGGGAAAGATAAGGGAAAGGGAAGAACCAGAGGTAATGTAGAGATGGATGTGGGTGACTAGCTGGTTCAGTGGTACACCTAGATCTTAATGTTAGGAGATCAGGAGTTCTTTGTTGGGGGGTGGGGGGGTTATTGTCCGTTTCAGGTTTGAAGTTGATTTGAATAGGACATTCAGGATTAAGTGCCTAGTAGGTATTGGGAAGTGTAGATCTCAGGAAGCCCTGGACTTTGCAGCCTTTCCATTAGGGGGGATAGTGTTTGCACTGGTTTATACACAGTTTGTTGCCTGGTCCAAGGGTACACGTTGATTCTTTAAAAATATTTTTCCATTTTTTTCTCATGGAAATAAAAATTTTTAACATTTGTTTTTTTTTAAATTCTGAGTTCTAAATTCCCTCCCTCCCCTCTCTTCTCCTTGAGAAGGCAAGAAGTTTGATAAAAATTATACATACAATATTAGCCATGTTACAGAAGAGGACACAGACCAAAAAGAAAAACCCAAATAATAAAAAAAATAACAAAAAGTGTGCTTCAGTCTGCATTCAGATTCCCATCAGTTCTTTCTCTGGGGGTGGATAGCATTTTTTCATCATAAATCATTCAGAATTGTCTTGGATCATTGTATTGCTGAGAATAGCTAAGTCGTTCATCATTGATCAGTGTACAGTATTGCTCTTACTGTGTGCAGTGTTCTTCTGGTTCTGCTCATTTCATTTTGTATCAGTTCATCAGTCTTTCCAGGTTTTCTGGAAGCACCCTGCTCATCATTTATTATAGTGCAGTAATGCTCCATCACAATCATATACCATTCTGCAGTTGATGGACATCCTCTCAATTTCCAGTTCTTTGCCACCAAAAAAAGAGCAATTATAAATATTTTTGTACATCCAGGTCCTTTTCCTTTGATCTCTTTGGGATATAGACCTAGTAGTAGTATTGTTGGGTCAAAGGGCAGCCCCAAGGACACACATTTCTGACTGGGTGAAGTTTGTGACTTCGGAATGCTATGAAGTTCACTGACCTATGAATATTTAAATAGTCTCCCTACCACAGTCGGATTACTCCACTCCTTTCTTTGGCTGCCGCAGGTACTATGAGATGTGTGAAGAGGAAAAGTTCAAGTGCCTTACGAGATAGCTTTGTTTACATTATTTTGGCCTGTTGATTTCTAGAGTGAGATCCTCTTCTGGGTTACCTTTCGCTCGTGGCCACCAGGTTTGGTGTGTACTTGGATAAGGAGGCAGGATCACTGTGGCTGCCAGTGGCTCAGAGAATCCCTCGAGCTAGTGATGCTAAGATGTTAGAGATTAGTTTCTGATCTGAACTGATAAGTAGTTGATGCTAACCTTGTATTGTTCTTTCATCCACACCTGCACCACTGTTAATGCCAATGACGACTGTGAGGAGTGGATGGCTGGATTGTCCAGGGTATCTGAGGTCTCTCCCAGAAACATTGGAGATGTCATAATGTTAGAGGAAAGTGCACAGCATTTTTGTCTTTAGCTAAGTTACAGTGATGAGGACATAGCAGTACCTGACATAAAGGGCCTGAAAGTGTTACTGACATTCCCTCCCTAGAGTCTCATGACAGCCCTGACAGGCAGCGGTGACAGGTGCTAGTGTCACACCTCCATTTTACAGATGAAAGAGCTGAGGCCCCCAGGGGGCAGTGACGCTCCCATCCAGTGCTCTCTCCTGCTTAATCCAGATCTCAGGGCTAATGCTCCTGTTGAGCCCGGTGACTTCTCAACAACTTGAAGGCTCACTGTTTCCTGTGTGATGTTGTTCCACTCTCAATGGGAAAAGCACTGATGCAGACCTTGTAGGCCAGTTTAAAAGCAAGGAAGCTTGGCAGTTTGGTTGTTTATTTTTATTTTAAACCCATCTGAAGGATTCAGTGGTTTGGCTGAATGCAAAGGCCATTTTCAGAAAGCAGTGGGTACTATCAGTGAAAAGCTGCGGATGAAGTTTTTCTCCTTGTCAGGGAGGGCAGCCTGTGGACATTGATTCCAGTGGAGCCATGTCAGGTGCTCCAGTGGAGGACTCCCCATTCCCTGGGCATCAGTGTGTTAGCTGACAGACCGTCTGTGCTCTTTCCTAGAATGAATGAGATGAACCTGAGTCCTGTGGGGATGGAGCAGCTGGCTTCATCCTCGGTAAGCAACGCCTTGCCAGTCTCAGGAAGTCACCTTGGCCTGGCTGCCTCCCCTACCCACAATGCCATCCCTGCCCCAGGTGAGTGGTGCAGCCCTGCCAGAGGAGCATGTAACTGAACTCCCCTGAACCTGCGGCGGGTGGGGGGGGGGGTGGCAAACATGCTGGCGTTACACCCTAATAGCCAGGGCCCATGGATGCACTTCCAGGAGGTCGGGCCAGGGGGAGAGGTGGCTCTGGCTACAGTCCTGGGAGGGAAGGCCAGCACTGATGGGGGAGAGCCACCCTCCACACCCTTCTCCTGCCCAGCCTGTCTGTGTCCTTGTTAGTTCCAGACTGTGACTTTGCATTTTCAGTGGAACACGTTGGATGTGGGCAAGCAGATCTAGTAACTGGAAGATCTGCCTAATTCGATAATGAAGGACTTGTGGTCTTAAGTTCTCACATGTCTTAGACTTTGAAGGCGGAATTTACTGATGCTTAAAATTCTTAGACACATCATATTGGGTGCAGGGTCATGGATTTAGAGCTGAGTCCAGCTCTCCTTTCACAGATGAGAAGCTGTGGTCTCCATCGAGGTGAAGAGCTTTGCTCAGAGTCTCAGGATTTGGACCCACATCCTATGACTGCATTCTTTTTGCAATGCCGCACTGGCTCCCTTTGACTTCTTTGCTCTCTGCAGAATCTCCTGGAGTCATAGAACATTGGGATCCCAAGAAGCCTGGATGTCCTCTAGGGCATCTGGGCAGTCTGAGCCATCGTCCTGAGCCTCCCGTCTTCCTGGCCCTGCCAGTCTGTTTTTACCTCCACAGCAGTTTGCGTCTCCATCCCTTCCCACCTAGGCCACCCCAACATCAGCCTCTCCCCAGATAACAGCTAGGCTTGGAAAATAATCTAAAAATCTTGTCCTCTTTGGGCTTCACAACAACTATGTCCATTTTAGAAACTGAGCCTTAGGTTTACTGGCTGGATTTCTTTCTCAAAGACCAGGGCTTAAACCTAGTTCACTCAGGTTCTTAAGACTGGATAAGTTGAGTCAAAAGCCTTTCTATTTTGTGGAAGAGAAAGGAGGCTTAGAGGGTGCTATCCCTTGGCCAGGGGGTGCCCTGCTCTATATTATCTGTGACAGGAAGAGAACAAGGGCCCTCCAACCTGGAGGAGCTGCCTCTCTGCTGTGCCTGACGGTAGCTCCCTGATGAGCTCACTCTCGGAGAGGTCTTGGGCACCAGGGATTTGTGTAACTCCCTCCACTTCCTCGAAAATTTTGTTGTCAGCCTCCCCGAGAATGAGTGGAGCACAGCTCATGTCAGGCAAAGTGTCTGTTTCATTGCTGCTTGTGCCACAGAGATAAGGCAGGGATTGCTGCTCCTGCAGCTTCCAGGTGCTCCCCTGGCATGTCCGTGGTCAATGATGGGACCCTTGTGCATCTCACTCCCCCCTTAAGCCTCCAGCTCTGAGATCCTATTCCAAAACAGTCTTTGATTGAACAAGCTGTGCTGTGTCTAAGGTGCTATCTTTGTGCCCAAATGGGAAAATGCACTCACTATCTAAGATTTCCCTGTGAGACCATGGGCAAGTCATGTCTCTTCCTGGGCCTTGGGTCCCTTGTGGAATGAGGGGGTTCGGGTTATGTGTCTCTGAGACCTTAAACATGTCAAGTTTTAGTTTAGGATTTTTAACCCCATTGTGTAGATATTCACCATTTGCTTGTATCTGAATCATCTTTGAATAATTAGCTTATTGGCAATTAAAATCATCAGGCTCATTTTGACTCTTACTGGTTCTTATATAACAGCATTAAAATCTAAAAAATGTGACACTAGCCCCTGAAGTGAGGCTGGAGTTTGGACCTGGGACAGTGCTTGGTTTCATTGTAGTCCTCTTTGTGGGAACTGCTCTGAGGAGGAAAGACCAGGTATTTTTCAAAGCAAAACCCTAAGTGGGATAGTTATTTATTTACTTATGTCTAATGGGGAAGCCTCTCTTTCAGCTAATGTCGAGAGCTGGGTTAAGTCCCTCCTGGGGATACATGCAGGCTCAGTGACCCTGGGCAAGTCATGTCACTCCTCACTACCCTGAGGCACTTTCTTGAAACTCTAAAATGGAGAGAAGGCACTGACCTGCTTTAGGAGAGGGTGTTCCTGAAGGGTCCAGCTGGTGTCCCTATTTTTAAAAATGTATTTTATTGGTACCTGTGCTCTTTATATCTCAGTTGTTCCCCTGGCTCTCCAGATTGAACCTTACCTTATTTGACAAGAGAAAAATGGTTTTGTCAAAGCATCAAGTAAAAGACCTGACCTGATCACATCTAGAGGGTTCTGTCCCAGGAGTACCCACCTCTGTCTTGGGTGGGAGGAAGTAGGTTTTGTTGTCTTTTCTCCAGGTAAGTGGGATTTTTATTGATGGAAAGAAAGTTCAGAGATTTTAACCAGTGTTTTCCAAGAAGATATTTGGGAGTTTTAATTTGCTTTTTAAGGAAACTTTTGTTTTTTCCTTTTTTTTTTCACAGGCCTACCAGTTGCAATTCCAAACCTTGGTCCCTCCTTAAGCTCTCTGCCTTCTGCCTTGTCTCTGATGCTCCCGATGGGCATTGGCGATAGGGGAGTGATGTGTGGGATACCGGAGAGGAACTACCCTCTCCCACCCCCACCATACCCACACTTGGAAAGCAGCTACTTCAGGCACATCCTACCCGGTGAGTCTGTGACTGGCAGCAGGCTCTCTCAGGCAGGGGGAGCCTTTGTCTCTATGTCTCAGAAAGGCTTCCTTTTGCTTATGGAACCACCTCTAACACCTTTGTTTTATTCAGGGCCTTTCTTTTACAGCAGGGGGCTCAGAGACCTGCCTTTCAGGAACCTGTTTTTAAAAAAATATTTTGATCGCTATATTTCAGTATAATTGTTTTCCTTTGTCATCCTGTGTATCTTATTTAATGCATTTAAAAACCTGATTCTGAGAAGGAAGTGGCCTGTAGGCTTCACCAGACTGACTATCTGAGGGGCCCAGGACACACCAGTGGTGAAGAATTCCTGGTTTCAGGCAAAGACCCATGCACCTTCAAGTATCCAGCTGTGTGCTTTTATCCTAGTGCAGGCCCAAGGGTCCTGGCAGCAGTTTGGGGGAGCAGCCCCCTGCTGAGCCTCTCCTCCTTGCTCCTACTCCAGTGCTGGCCTCAGCTGGTCCTATAATTTGGGAATGTTTTCTGCCAAATCCCCAGGCAGCTGTGGGGTGGGGTTGGGGGGTAGCTTTCAGGGAGGCTGAGGGAGGCCTGGCTGCTTGTGAGTTTCAAAGTGTCCTTCTCTGGGTCTTCCTCATCCCCATTGGTCAGCCAGCAAGCATCTGCTAAACACTCAGTCTGTGTGAAACCCTGTACTAGAAGCTGGTCTGCTGCTTGAGGGTCCTCCCTTCAGAGCAAAGTCTTTCATCGAAGCCCAGTGTAGAATTGTAAAAATAAAAATACACACCAGGGCCAGCTGGAGGTCAGGGTATTTAGGTCATTTTTATTCTACTTTAATTCTCCCTTCTCAGCAAAGGATTTCACAGGAACAGACTCCTGTTTATATTTACATTAATCCTTAGGGGAAAAAAAAGCTTTTTTTTTTTTATTCAGCTGGGAAAATAAATCCAGACACTCTGTAGGGAAAATTCTAGCCTGTGTGCATTTGTATGTACAGCCACTGCTGAAGTGCTGTGTGGAGAACTTTCATGTGCCTGGAGCCGACCAGTCCCTCATTTCCTCTTTCTTTGCTTCATCAGGCATCTTATCTTATTTGGCGGACAGACCTCCTCCTCAGTACATCCACCCCAACTCCATCAGTGTGGACAACAACCCTGCGCTGGCTGTCTCCAATAACCCTGCAGCACTAGACCCATATCAGCCCGGTGGTAGTGTGGGCTTGGAACCAGGCATCGTCCCTATGGATTCCCGTGCAGTCAGTGCCCATGGGGCCCAGAGCCTCCATCCCGGGGACGGCCATGAGGTGGCACTAGACACTGCCATCACCATGGAGAGCGTCTCTAGGGTGACCAGTCCCATCTCCACGGATGGCATGGCAGCTGAGGAACTGACGATGGAGGGCGTTGCAGGCGATCACTCACAGATGCCAAATGGTTCCAGAAGCCACGAACCTTTATCTGTGGACTCGGTTGGTAACAATTTGGCAGCAGACACTGTGGGGCACGGAGGTGTGATCCCTCTTCATGGGAATGGCCTAGAGCTCCCTGTGGTCATGGAGACTGACCACATTGCGGGACGAGTCAGCGGGATGCCTGATAGCGCTCTCAGTGACTCTATCCACACTGTGGCCATGAGCACCAACTCCGTAAGCGTGGCCCTCTCTACCTCGCACAGCCTTGCCTCCCTGGAGTCTGTTTCCCTGCATGAAGTGGGCCTCAGCCTCGAACCTGTGGCTGTGTCCTCCATCACCCCAGAGGTCGCTATGGGGTCAGGCCATGTAGATGTGACTTCAGACAGCCTCTCCTTTGTGCCACCATCCCTGCAGATGGAAGACTCCAACTCCAACAAGGAGAACATGGCAACCTTGTTTACTATCTGTGAGTATGCCCAATGGGGATGGGGGTAACAGTGGCATCAGCACACCCACCATCTTTAGCAAATAGCCCAGCTTGGAGGTGGGGGAGCATGAAACATGTCAAGAAATCAGAATGTGTTCTTGAGTTCAGACTGGCTTTTGTGTTAAAGCAATGCCCCCCAACCTCCTTTTCAAAGTGGCTTAGAGATCACTTCACATGTTTCATTTATCCTAAGAATTTCCTCTTAAAGTAAGGATGTGAAATGGCAGTCTGCCCTTTTTATACAGAAGCCAAGACCTAGATAGTTTCACACAAATTCCAGAAGCACATCTCAGGGCCCACAGCCCCTATGTGAGCTCACATTGCTTTTTAGCACAAAATAATCAAAGTTGTTTGTTCTATAAAGCTTTAGTGAGAAGAAATGTATGCTTGAGAATGCTGCTAATGGGATCTCCTGCGGAAAAGCACAGGCTTTCCCTCTAGAGCCTTCAGAGGGGACCATGGTGTCCCCGTTCAGTGGCTGCGCCCCTGAGGGGCCAGCCAGAGAATACCAGGAACATGATTAAGAGAAGAAAAAGGACCAAGGAAAAGCCATTATTTTGATGCCAAAATTCCCAGAAAGAGTCTAGCACAGGAGGGGGGACCTATGGCCTTGAGGCTACATGTGGCTTCTGGATTCTTACTTGCAGCCTTCTGACTTTTCAGGCCATAGAACACCCCCCCCCCCTGCACTCCTCCCTCCCCCCAGTCTGATGGCTGCTTGGCATGGGGCTCGGGGGAATATTCTAACTTTAGAGGACCCGTGAAAGTATCACACACAGGCTTGTTCTTGATACAAGAGGAGAAAGGACACCGTCCGTTTGCTTACCACTTTGTAATACAGTTTTGAGATCTGGTATGGCTATGCCGTATACCTTTTCATTTTTTTTATTGATTCCCTTGATATTC
This sequence comes from Gymnobelideus leadbeateri, assembly GCA_011680675.1. Taxonomy (NCBI): domain Eukaryota; kingdom Metazoa; phylum Chordata; class Mammalia; order Diprotodontia; family Petauridae; genus Gymnobelideus; species Gymnobelideus leadbeateri. The sequence goes on along the minus strand of WOXC01005561.1, from coordinate 218,389 downwards.
CTGACCTTTTGTTCTTCCAGATAAATTTTGTTGCCACTTTTTCTCACTCTATAAAATAATTATTTTGGTAGTTAGATTGGTATGGCAATGAATAAGTAAATTAATTTGGGATCCCCAATTTTTAACAATGTAAAGAGATCCCAAGACTAAAAAGTTTGAGAACTATTAACCTCAAGATTGAAGGAGAGACTTGTCTGTTGAATTAGAAGGAAATTTAAGATCTTGTCAGGTCCTGGAGAAGAATATGCTACAGTTGCATAGATTGGGGGTATGAAATCTTGATTACAGTAATTCTGACACGACCCATGTTTATACTCACTTCAGATTTTATGAAAGTAAATAAAAGGCAGGCCCAAGTCTCACTTAGTTCCAGGATCCATTTGGGTTTTGTTAAAAATTATCTTGTCTTTTCTATCTCCAGGGTGCACACTTTGTGACCGAGCCTACCCCTCAGATTGCCCTGACCATGGACCTGTGACCTTTGTTCCAGACAGCCCAATAGAGAGCCGAGCCAGGCTATCTCTCCCAAAGCAGCTCGTCCTCCGACAGTCTCTCATGGTGGCAGATGTGGGTAAGAGCCATAAAATCCCCAGCATGCCACCTGCCTGCCTTCTCCCTCACTGCTGCTAAGTTGTAAGGATGGGAGCTGCAGGGAGATTACAGGAGTCCAGGAGGAATATTTATGGGATTTAGGGATGGTGGGAGTAGCTGAAAAGTGTAAATCAGGGTTAAGTCCTTATGAGAAAACTTACTTTCTCAGAGAACTATCTAATAAATTGGTAGGACAGAACTCTGCCCTGTCGGGGTCTTCTGGATTCCCTACTGAAAGGTCAGGAGCAAGTTTGTCCTTCAGGCTGAGCATTCATTAGCAACATGGAAATGACACTATAAATATCTGTGGTCACAAGGAGTATTTTGTAGATCAAATAAGTTACTGGAGTAGTGCCTTGAGTGCCAGAGAAGAAAAGAACAGCTGGCTAGAATACATTTACCCCGATCTCACTTAAATCAGGGAGTATAGGAAGTATTAGATATCAATATATTGGGTTCTGAAGTCATCAGCCACTTTTCAAGTTCTTTAACCTGATAAATTTTCTAGAAATAACTGATAAATCTAAATTATCCACCCAAGGAGTTGGAAGCTTCCCCCCTTTTTTTTTTTACAGTAATTGGGAGTAGAAGCATTTATAGCATGACATCCTTAGATTTCTCTGAACATTTTGAAGAACAGTCAAGTTCCTTGACTCCCAGACTCTAGAAGTCAGTGATATCTGACATCTCTTTAGTCCCTTGTAAGATCTACTGTATCACATTTTCCCTCTTTGTCGAGAGGTACTAACAAGGCTTAAATGCTTTGAAGCTCCCCACTGATGAGACTCAGCACACGTGCCCAGCCCTTCTCTTTCCCTGTACCTTTGGGACCGGCTTTAGACCTGTGATTGTTGGATTCTTCCTGCTGATAGGTGTATGGACTGGAGAAACCATTCCTGTGCGGACCTGCTTTGGGCCACTGATTGGCCAGCAGAGCCACTCAATGGAAGTAGCAGATTGGACAGACAAGGCAGCTAATCATATCTGGAAGGTTGGTGTTGTGTGTCTATATGAGTTTTCCGCTGCTTTTCAAAATGTAACTATTGGTACCTCCCTCCCACCCTAGGGGGTGCCATTGCGGATAGAGCGCCAGGTCTGGAGTCAGAAGACTCATCTCCCTGAGTTCAAATCTGGCCTTAGACACTTACTGGCTGTGTGACCCTAGTCAAGTCACTTCACCCTGTTTGCCTCAGTTTCCTCATCTGTAAAATGAGCTGGAGAGGGAAATGACAAATCACTCCAGTATCTCTGCCAAGAAAACCCCAAATGGGGTCATAGAGGGTCGGACATGACTGAAATGACTGAACACCAGCCATTCCTGGAAGAGGTGGGTGATTAGCCATGGAGCCTAGCGTCTACAGGCAGGCTCAGTTGATGTCTTGTCTAGTTTAGCCAAATTGCTTTTTCCCCTGTCTCCCGTATTTTTTGTTATAAGGGATGCCTCTGTGAGTAGGGAAGAGAGAACTACTTGGAAATGAAGGCGGTGTTAAAACGAGAGACAATCCATAAAAATTAAGACTTGTTAAAAAAAAAAAATTAAGGCCATTGTATTAAAAGTGGAAGGAAAGTGAAGTGGCTGAACCTCCTCTGTTTACATAGTTCTCCTATGTAAACCCTTGGGTGGCTTCTTGTATTCTTTTTGCTCCTGGGCCCTGGTAGCCAAGTGAGTATTACAGAATGAACCTAGGCAAAGAGATTTGGAAAGTAAACAATTTTAGCAGCCCCTCTGTGGGGCATATTTGATTTCAGTTACCATATTGGTCAGAATCTAGGCAGTCACCCAAAAACAAGATGGGGTTTTTTTTGTGGTTGTTTGAAATGAAAAGGTTATATTGATAAATATTATTCTGCACCATGAGCTTGTTTTGGAGCATGAATACCCCATGCATGCAGGACCTGAATAGGCTTTTCACAGATGAGGAAGTTTTGATGCAAACAGGTTCACTCTGACTTGCCTTCTTTGCCTCTTCCCCTGCCTTTTCTCATAGCCTTCCTGACCCCACTGCAAAGCCTGCCGTGAGATTCCCCTGCCTCCTGCCTCCTTCCCTGGTCTGCTTTTCCACCCACTGACAATGAAATTCACACTGTTGCCTGTGCTGAGAGCAGCAGCCCCAGCACTGTCCCTGTACAAGTGGACAGTAGAAGCCAAATAAGGGAAAAAGGAGGAGTCTGCAAAGAGGGATTCTTGGAGATCCCTTTCATCACTGTCCCTTGCAATTTTCTACAAGCGTCATGGAAGGGAGAGAGAGTAGATGGGCTTGACAGTCAATTCCCTGTGTTAGAGGATCTCATGACATGATGATGCAGTCAGTCCCTGGGAGTGTGCTCACAGGAAGGGCTCCTCTCCCTTGGCTCACAGTATGAGCACCAAGGATGTCTAGCTGAGGGGTCTTCTAGGGTACGTGTGTCCACACACACACACACACACACACACACACACACACACACACACACACATCAATGGGAAGGCAGCAGCTCAGCAGCTGCTGCTTCTGGGGAGCTGGGCCTGCACTCAGGCCCAGAAGGACATTGCTGGCCACTCTTGATGGGGTGGAAAAGCTGAGCCTGAGTTTGTAACTGTGCACTCCTGTGGCAGCGCTGGCTGGAATCAGCCAGCTTTGCTCCTCTAATTTTTAATTTGATTTGTAGTCAATTAAAATGAGAAGCTGAGGCTCTTCCATCTTCCTAGCTCATGAGATTATCTGATGGGAAGATCTGAAAGCCCCCAAGTTCTGACAAGATAGCCACATCAGTGCCAGGGTTTGTCCCTCCATTCAGACACTGGGCCAGGCCTGCCCTGGTGAAGCTTTCAGGCTTGGGGGTGAGGGCTGGACTTGGTGTGCCCAGTGGGGTTACTTGGGCAGCAGGCACTGAGGTTTGCATCCTTGTGGTCTAGGTGCTCAAGATGCCTCTGGGTCCTTGAGTAGCCCCAGTCAGTGATAATCCATCCTGTCTATAACCACTTCTCCCTTTTTTTTTTTTTTGCCTTCTGTTGGCAGATGTACCACAATGGTGTCCTTGAGTTTTGTATCATTACAACGGATGAAAATGAGTGTAACTGGATGATGTTTGTGCGCAAAGCCAGGTGAGATGACCCTTGGTGTGAGGAGTACTGGGCCTCCCCAAGGCTCTTTGCTTGCCACAGGATGCACATCCTCCTCATTTCTCAGATGAGGAGACAGGCTTTGAGGGGAGGTGATGAGCCTGTGCCTCCTGACTCCTCCTCTTCCACTATGCTATCTGACTTGAGTAGTTTTAGGGGAAATCCACAGAAAGACCTAGGTTCACACCTACTTCCAGACAAAGGAGCTACTTTTAAGGTTTTTTAAAACTGACCACAAAATGTGCAGCTAGTAAAATAATGCTGAGGCAGTTTTTATTATTTTGTTAACAGTGACATGTCTGCTGCTTGTAATATGGTCTCACTGGCACCTCAGCAAGAAACCAGGACATGAGCTTGATCACTTTATTCATTAGGCTAGCAGTAACCAATAAACTGGGTCATTGGCCTCTCTGGATGACCTGAGACCCTGAGCAAGGGCTGACAGGGTCTTTTAAACCTAGGTGTGTCTTCCTTCTAATTGGCCTGACAGTACATCATTGGGACCTCTCCCTGGCAAAGGTAAGACAACCCCAGTTGTAGGTAGGTTGGCCTTCAGGTGTGGATGCTCACACCCTTCTCTGGCAATTAAGCAATGTTAATTGTTTGCTGGGCATCAACTGCCCATAGTAATGTTGGCCAGAAAATCATAACCATCCTAAAGGGATCCCCCTGGTTTTGTCTTCCTTGTGGAGACCAAGTCACCCCTAGTTTCACCAAGGAAGCAGGACAGGAGACTGGTTCCCTTGGGAGGAGCCCAGGCCAAGCTGATTTCTCTGTTTACTGGTAAAGAGGAGCAAGGGCCCCACTTGGGAGGGGCCCAGCCTCAGCCCAAACTGCTTAAAGATTTGATATTTACTAAAATAGACCTGTAAACTAAGGCTAAAAGTGCTTTTAAATCAGCATTGACTTCACTGTCCTTTAATGTTTTTGGAATGGCATTTATCTGTTTCCTTCTTCACCTCAGATTCAAGCCCCACAAAGGGAAAAACTTCAATTTTATTACCTATGACTGCCCTGTGAGGAGAGTCAGCAAATTATTATGTTGATACATTTAGGAAACTCAAATAGCAGTTGGGAAATTATAACTTAACTAACCATCTTAAAATTGTATATATGAACCCAGTTTTTAAAACTTGTTATTAGAATGTACTCAAGGCCTTTGTACCCATTAGAACCATTCACATTTGACATACATAATCATCTGATCTTGTTGCTTTCTCAAAAACATTTTTTTCACTCCAGCTATTCCCTCCAGTTGCCCATTCCCCCCTTAGGAGGATGAGATGCTGCTAAGGATCTAATTCTATACATGAGCACATAGATAACAACACTCTTTGTAAGTAGATGATGTCAGTGCCTAAGTTTAATGGCCACATAAATGAATTGACCAAAGAGATGCTTATTTTACTACCATTGTCACGAAAGACCTGGGAAGGGATGTGTAAATAGACTAAGTAATTAATTCCAGATTGTATCAGATGAGTTGTCTGTAGTAAAACATGTTCAGTTATTAACTGTGTTCTAATGAATGTAGATGTTAACAACCACATAGACCACAGCTCTTGAATCCTCTCTAAACACAAGGACATAGTTAAGAGAATGCTTGTGTAATTTGCTTGCATTTCAGAGCATGCCCCAAACACAAGTTCATACCAAGGATCTAACATTATACCTGAACATAGAACCATTAATAGGCAGAGGAAAAACCCAAGTACTTCTTAATTTAGTTGTTTAGGACACGGAAAGGACTATAGCTTCAGGTTAAAAAACTTAGATCTTACGTACCTCCATCTTATTATAATAAATGTTATTAGTCTTACTCTGGCATTAGTCTGACTCTGGTAGATAAAGATTTAATATTGTGTTCCTTTGTTCTATTGACCACTTGATATGATTATTGAAATTTGTCACAAAACGAGAGAAGGACATAGCTATAGTAAGGGAAACATTCTTCCCCCTGAGCTTGGTGTCAGCTCCAGCAGAAGTCATGTATTACATGGCGGTCATTTGGATTGACAGAATGTCACAGCTAGGCTCACAGTGAGCCAGGTGGGAAAATGTTCTGTTCAAAAGGAAATCTCACATTGGGAATCAGTCAGAAGAGTCCTGCCTCAGCCCATGCCAAAAGTCACTCTCCCAACTCTGTGCTGAGGCACCTGTTCACTCATCAGTCACTCCCATCACAATGCTACCAGCATTGTGGGTCATTGGCTCAGTGACATTTCCTGGCAATCATACCTAGAACCAGACTCAGAATAATACCAGTTATAATCCCATAAGATTTAGCTGTAAATAGCAAATTTCATTAATCATAGCTTAGGGCTGAATTCACTTATTACTCTCATGTTCTTGAGAATAAGTATTTTACATATATATTGATCTCTATTAAGTCCTTAAGAATGGAGTCTTTTAATATTAGGATGATTTAAGATAATATCTTCAATATATACAATTCTAGGTATAACTTCATAAATTCCATCATCCCAAATCATCCTTTATACTGCTACTATAAGATAAACTTTGTGTTAATCATACAAGAGGTGATCTCATTTTCTCAGTAACCACATTCTAGAATTTCCTAGGATATGGGGGATAAGTCATTGGATGGGTGAAGGGGCTAAAGGTCTGGGTCACAATGCCTGGGGCCAACCTTCCCTGTCTTCTAAAATGAAAGGTTCCTAAAGCCAGTATGACAGCATTGGTGCTAAAGGGTACATTTTTAAATTCACAGGATGATTATATTTCACATCTCCAAAAGATGAGAAATTTTACTACCTAGTTAAGATATGGCTTAAATACAGCTTAATTTAGGTGGAACTTACTTGCTTAATGTGAGCTGATATGTAAACTTTCCCAGTGTCTATGAAGATAGTTTACGTGTGAATCTCACAGCTGTCAGATTTAAGCATCATAGAACCTTATATGTCGTCAGCAAAGCTGAGACAAACTGATCATCATGCCCAAATAACAAGTCTCAAGCATCTTATAAAATAAAACAAAGAAATCTTGGAAATTATTATTAGATCCTAATGAAATAGTTGGCAGCTTTTAGATAACTCCTTAATAGCTGAGTTTGCAACCTAACAGTGTCCAGATATAAGTGAAACCCTTTTTCTAACAGGGTTAGGTTCACAATATAAGGCTCCACCAGCTTAGATTTATAATTGTTATTAGGTTAGCTCAAAGTATGCTGGGCTAAATGTCATAAGCCATTGCTGTTAAAAATTTTCTCAGTCTAATATTCTAAGTGAAGGGCTGGTAGGGAAATAGAACTTTTTTGGCCCAGGCAAAAGGCTCTGAAGAATCAGGCCAAACTCTCACAGGAGAGTTTTTTCCTCAGGCCAAAATCCTTGAGAATTTGTATAGAACACTAGAGAGTTAATACAGTGATTCCTAATTTGCTCCATATAAGGAAACATATATAAGTCACAACTAAAATGGAACACTGAAAACCACCATAGCCAGTATTTACATGGTGCTCGATGTATGGCTGACATGGCCCATGCTAAGTACTCTACAAAAAGAGTTTCTTATAAAACACTGAAAGGTGGGTGGGCTTGACTCCAGACCTTATCTAATTTCATTTGTTGTAGTGTAAGAAGTTAAGGTTTCATAATTCTTAGGGCAGCATGGTATGATGAATAGGGATATGAATTGAATCTTTCCTCTGGAATTTATAGCTCTTAACTATATTTAAATTACTATACTTTAAATTGTTAGCAGAGTTGGTAAGATCTGAAGGCTCTGCTTTTCACAGATGAGGACACTTTAAGAGAACTTTGCTTAACAACTTCACAGAAAACCATTATTATCTTTTATATTTCTAAATAGTTATCAAACATTAGCCTTCTGACAATTGACTCTATAACCCTAGAGAATTAAAAAGTTTACTTTTCTTTTTTAAATCTTATTTAATATTTTCCCAATTACATGTAAAAATAATTTAACTTTTTTTTCAAATTTTGAGTTCCAAATTCTCTCCCTCCTTCCCTTCTCTCTCTCATTGAGAAGACAAGCAATTTGACATAGGTTCTACATGTGTAGTCATGCAAAACACATTTCCATGTAAGTCATTCTGTGAAAGAAAACACAGACCAGAAAACCCAAGAAAAATAAAGAAAGTATCTTTGATCTGCATTCGGGTTCTACCAGTTCTTTCTCTGGAAGTGGACAGCACCTTTCATCATAAGTCCTACAGAATTGTCTTGGGTCATTGTATTGCTGAGAATAGCTAAGTTATTCATAGCAGATCATTATACGATATTATGTTACTGTGTACAGTGTTCTCATGGTTCTCCTCATTTCACTTTGCACCAGTTCATGTAAATCTTTCCATGTTTTTCTCAGAGCATCCTGCTCATCATTTCTTAAAGCACAATAGAATTTCATCACAATCATATATAACAACTTGTTCAGCCATTCTCCAGCTGATAGACATCCCCTTAGTTTTCAATTCTTTGCCACCACAAAAGGAGCAACTACAAACATTTTTGTATACATATGTCCCTTTCCTTTTTGTTTTTTATCTCTTTGGGATACAGACCTAGTAGTGGTAATGCTTGGTCAGAGGGTATGCATGGTTTTATAACCCTTTGGGCATAGTTCCAAATTGTCCTCTGGAGTAGTTGAATTGGTATACAACTTCACCAATAGTACATTAGTGTTTTAATTTTCCCACATCCCCTCCCAGCATTTGTCATTTTCCTTTTCTGTTGAAATAGCCATTCTGACAGGTGTGAGGTAGTAGCTCATTTTAATTTGCATTTCTCTCAGCAGTAGTAATTAAGAGCATTTTTTTATGTGACTGTAGATAGTTTTGAATATTTTGTCGGAAAACTGCCTGTTCATATACTTTGACCATTTATCAGTTGAGGAACGGCTCTTATTTCTATAAATTTGACTCAGTTTTCTACATATTTGAAAAAGGAATTCTTTATCAGAGAAACAGAATTTTTTCAGGATAAATCTGATTACCAACTATGTATTTCCCTCCATCCTATTTTCCCCGTTTATCCTCCTCTCTCCTTTTACCCTATCCATTCTCAAAAGTATTTTGCTTCTGACTTTCACTTACCCCAGATTACCTTCCTTCTATCAGCTCTCCCACTCCCTTCTCTTATTCCCCTTCCCTTCCTACTTTGCTGTAAGATAGACTTCTACACCCAACCGAATGTGTATATTATTCCAATGAGAGGTTCATGTGTTCCATTCCCTGCTTCACCCATATCCCCCTCCACTGTAAAATCTCATTCAGGCTTCTTTTATGTCAGATAACGTTCCTATACTGCCTCTCCCTTTCCTCTTCTCCCAGTGCATTCTTCTTTCTCATCCCTTAATTTTATGTTTTTAGGTAATCATACCATCACATTCAACTCACCTCTGTCTTCTGTCTGTGTTATACTCCTAACTCCCCTAATAATGAGAAAGCTTTTAGGAGTTATACATATAATTTTCCTATGTAAAAATAGAAAGTTTATTTAACCTTATCCAGTCCTTTATGACTTCACTTTCTTGTTTACCTTTTTGTGTTTCTTTTGCATCTTGTATTTGAAAGTCAAATTTTCTACTCAGCTCTGGTCTTTCATCAGGAATGCTTGAAAATCCTCTGTTTCATTGATTATACTCAGTTTTGCTGGGTAGGTGCTTCTTGATTGTAATCCTGGGGAAGCTTCTGAGTTCTCTCAGGACTGGTTAACCACTTACAAAAGCCCAGTCTACTAAAATGATTAAGTCAACTCATAGCTTTTTTTTTTTTTTTTTGAGGCAATCAAGATTAAATGATTTGCCCAGGGTCACACAGCTTGTAAGCATCTGAAGCTAGATTTGAACTCAGGCCTTCAGAGCCAGCGCTCTGTCTATTGTGCCACCTAGCTGCCCCTCAAAGCATTTTTCCAGATCAAATTGTACTTACTGCCTTCTCTTTTCTGTCTACTTATTCTTTACTTTTCAGAATTCTGTAATTTCCTAATCAAGAAAGTTGCTTTTGTCAATTCTTAACATTTCTTTCATAAAGTTTTTACAATGGTAACATACATTTTTAAACACTAATTTCTGACCTTCTAAATGGATTGCATTCAGTGCCAGGATAAAGAAACTTTGATCATAGTATACTTTTGCAGTTTTTAAACATATTGCCATGATACTAGCTGTTGGGACAGAGTCCCAAGTTTGCACAGGTTATCTTGTCCCATTTGCTTTACAAGGAGATTTTGGCATAAGGGGAAAGGAAAGTGTCACAGAACGGGGACTCATGGAGTCAGACCTACTCATCAGGACCGATGTTCTTTTAGAGGTTCTAGCGATTGTATCCCTAACCTTACAGATAACACGGGGTTCACTGTTCTGGGGAGAGGAGTGAGGGTAACAGGCTGGGAAGACTAAATCCTCCTTCCAAACCCATGGCCCCTTAGTCTCCCTGAGCCCTCATGCATTGCTTTTTTCTGGCAGCCTCTAGATCCATTTTCCCTTTCATTCTTAAGGTCCCTTTTCTTTCTACAGTCTGGGGCAACACAGCAATAAAAAGGGGGTTTAAAGGGCATGTTCCTTGGGGTACCTTGTGAGATAGCCAGGAGTGATTTGCACTGAAGGCTTCTGCACTGCAGTAATGACAGCTTGCCTCCTCTTTTTCCTCTTGTCTTTCCTATGTTTGTTCTCCCGCTCAGGCATTGCCCTTCATCTGGCCTGTAAGTATCCCATGCTATCCAGGGTCTCCTTTATGGAAATACCTTCTTATTTCTACCAATGATTGATTAACCAAGTGCATGTCAATAATATGTGCATCTTGAGGGTTGAGGGGGTCTAATCTTGTATTCAGCTGAGTACTTCTGCACAGCCTATCATAAAAATGATCAGGATTCTCACCCTTCTCCTGCACTGTCTCCTGGGACCCAGTCCAGCTCTCTGGACAGGCTGTTCAGTCATTGGCCTGCCCTGTTCTGAGGCAGTTGTCCAGATGTTGGCGGCCCAGTGCGAGTCTTGTAAAGCCCAGCTGGGGAGACCCTTGGGGTTGGAGCCAAGCTGTTTGTTGCTTCTTTGATGGCTCATCTCTGTCCTGAGAAGAGGGATACACTATTCAGTCAGTTACATCTTCCCAGGCATGATTATAACTTCTAACTGACTTGAAAATCACATAAGGCTCCGAACGTCACTTCTCCAGATGGAGGGGGCGGAGGGACCGAGAGGCTGCTGTTGCCTGATAAAAACTACAATGCCTCTTCCAGCATGACTAACAGTTTTTTGAAGGGGAAAAAGGCCATCAGATCTAACTGACTGGGTTTTTATCTCTGCCAAGACTAGTCTTAAATCTTTCAGGTCATCATAATCAAAAGTTTCAAACTCAACCAGAGTAAGTCATCCACTGAGATTTTCCCTGTTTTAAACCAGACATTGCTTGGCTTTCTGGTCGGGCTCAGCTCACGTAAGAGTTCTCCCTTATCCCATGCTTCAAGGAGCCTCTCTAAAGCAGACTTCTTTGGCACATTATTTTGGCTAATCCTAGCTCCCATTAAGAAAAACCTCTTACATCTAACCTGGGAAAATCCATGAGACAGACAGACAGCCAGCACACACAGAGACGGTTAATTTGGTCTTCGCTCTGACTCTTAGTTTCATGCTTCAGTAATAGCCTCTGGATTTTACTTCCCCTTATCAGGTAAAGCACCTCATCTGCTTGGAGGAATTAAAAAGATTTTATTTATTGATTGATACGTTTTACTGGTTCAGTTTCCAGTTCAGCTTTTTGAGTGACCTGTAGAGATGTGATTTCCAAGAATGCCCTTCTGAGGTTCTGGTTATTTTTCAGGAGCCCCTCCCCAAGGAGCCCTATGGGTTAACTGAGTAGCCTTGTCAGAGGCCTAGTACTTGGCTTATGACTGTAATCAGATCTCAGGGGTACCTAGCAGGAATCTGTTCCTGACTGTTCAAAATGTAAAAAACACACACACACACACACACACACACACACACACACACACACTCATGATGCCAGTTTTTTTAGCACCAGAATTAGTGGTCAGTTAATGGCTGAAGAAGAGCCTGTTGGTGCTTTCTCTGGGGAGACAGGATTTCCCCATTGACTCTTGTTTTCTACAGCTGGGTTCCCAGTGTCGTGCTCCCCCAGCATAGGGACGGCTGCCAATAGATTCAGTCCTTTGTCTGGAGACAGTTTATAAACTAATGGAGGGCAGGATTAAGGACTAACCCTCTTTCCCTAAGCAAATTAAAGAGGCACTCACTCAGTACCTCTTGAAACTGCAGGTAAAAACAAAAGCAGACTTCTGTCACCACACTCTGCAGGCTGCTCCAGTCATGAGGGGAAAGGGGGCTTGCCTTACACTCACTTGTACATAAAAAGATAAATCTCCTTTAGGCCAGTAGCGGCATACAAATAATTTGCTTCATTCCTCTAGGACCATCATTAGGAGACTAGATAGTGATGGTTCAGCAGGTGCTCTCAATTCCCCAAGCTGAAAAACAAAAAGCACTGGTAGGATACTTTCATCTCTCTGGCTAGAAATATTATGGACTTCTCAGTTCTTCAGAAAATCTTGAAAATCAGCAAGGAAGCATGTTGGTGCCCACTTTTCTGGTAGAAATATGGAACTTTCTCAGTTTTGTAAGCTTGGAAGAATGCTGAACATTGGTGCTCACCCAAATCAACCCCCTGATTATCTCCCAGTCCTACTTGGAGAGACAAGCAATTCCTTTTACAGACAGTCCAGGGAATATAACTGGGTTTTTATGGCCAATTATTTCTAAACATATACACAGAGTTTTAACTTTTAATACAAAAATATCCCCAGGGAGGTACTTACCTCCTTGCGAAAGATCTTCAGTTGCAGGGGAGAGTCAGGTCACAGCCACAGTCACCTAGAGGAAAAGCATTCCTGTTGAGTGGCATTCTCCCAGGTCCAGAGAAGCAAGAGATTCTTCTAAGGGACCTGGCCTTCACCCTAAAATCCTCCATGAGCCCCGAAAACTGGAACAAGTAAAAATGACACTGGGGCAGTTTTCTCCAGGGCAAGATAGCATTTTATTAACAGTGATACATGTACTGTTAGCAAAACAATCTCACTGGCACCTCAGCAAGAAGCCAGGACATGAGCTTGATCACTTTATTCATTAGGCTAGCAGTAACCAATAAACTGGGTCATTGGCCTCTCTGGATGACCTGAGACCCTGAGCAAGGGCTGACAGGGTCTTTTAAACCTAGGTGTGTCTTCCTTCTAATTGGCCTGACAGTACATCATTGGGACCTCTCCCTGGCAAAGGTAAGACAACCCCAGTTGTAGGTGGGTTGACCTTCAGGTGTGGATGCTCACACCCTTCTATGGCAATTAAGCAATGTTACTTGTTTGTTGGGCATCAACTGCCCATAATAATGTTGGCCAGAAAATCATAACCATCCCAAAGGGATCCCCCTGGTTTTGTCTTCCTTGTGGAGACCAAGTCACCCCTAGTTTCACCAACGAGGCAGAAGGACAGGAGACTGGTTCCCTTGGGAGGAGCCCAGGCCAAGATGATTTCTCTGTTTACTGGTAAAGAGGAGCAAGGGCCCCACTTGGGAGGGGCCCAATTACTCCCCTTTAGGAACTGTGAATGATCTGGACTGAGAAGTAGAGTCTGACAGAAAGGGGAAAAGGATGGATTTCAGATTAATATGATATAACATAATACTTATTTTCCCCAGATCTTAGAGTGAGCTATTGCTTAAATTCATTGTTAACCTAAACATAATTCCCTTGAGCTGTGAACAATGTATCTTAATTTATCAAGTTAGTAAAGAAAACCATAGTTGTCCTAGAGTAATTTTTATAAGTGGGAATGTTACAAAATCTCAGGATTGAGAGTTGGCAGGGACCCTTGCCCCTGCCCCGCCATCCTGTCTCTGCCTGAAGACTCCTGGGGGTGTGATGTCTTCAACTTAGACCCATCGCTTATGTTTACACCCTTGGGTCAGAAAGAACAGGTGTTATCCCTCCTCTGGGACAGCCCTTCAAGTACTTGCAGAGGGCCCCCATGTCCCTCCCCCCCCCAGCCTCCCCTGGAGTCTTCTCTTGGCCCCAGACCTGCCTATTCTTTCAGCTGATCTTCACACACTGTAGACTCAAGGCCCTTCTTCACTGTGCTGGTTGCCATCCTCTGGACACCTGCCGCTTTTCCACATCCTTAAACTGGTGCCCACACCTCAGCACAATGCCCTAGATGGGTGTGATGAGAACAAAGGCCTGGATGGTCACTTCCCTCCCCCTGGAAGCTGTGCCCAGGATTGTGATGGCCTTTTGGTCTCCATAGCTTACTGCTTACTCATCAGCAGCTCCCCAACACCCTCAGATCTTTTTCAGATCTCTTATCTAAGCATCTTGTACTTATAAAGTTGGTTTTCTTCAACTCAAGTGTAAGACTTTATATTTATCACTGTTTAATTTCAAATTACTCAATTTGTCCCAGTGTTGTGGCTTTTCAAGAACTTTTGGATGCTGAGTCATTCACTACATTTGTTGCTATCTAAGCCTTTCTCTCAAGTCATTAATAAAAATGTTTCCTGGGGCGGCTAGGTGGCGCAGTAAGTAAGAGCGCCGGCCTCGGAGTTGGGATGACCCGAGATCAGATCCAGCCTCAGAAAATGAGCACCCACACATAAATAATGACTGGCCATGTAACCTTGAACAAGTTACTTAACCCCAATTGCTTTAAAAAAAAAAATAAAAATGTTACCAGGGTGTAGGCCAACACCTGGAGCACTCCACTGAAGACCTTCATCATTTGCCACTTACCTTTCCTGCTTGACCACTTCTCAACCCATTTAAATGGTATTATCCTCTAATCCATCTCTGTCCCCAGGTGCTAAGTTAAAAGCTTTGCCAGGGCCCCTGTGTCCCACATCTGGAGCATTCCCCTCATCCACTCTGGGCCAACCCTCCTGTCAGAAAAAGGCACCAGCGGTAGCCTGGCAGGCCCCTTTCTGGGGCAGCAGGGCCAGTTTCAGAAGGCCCTGCTCCCATTTCTCCAGTGAACCATTCTGGGATTTCCCCAGTAATCAGAGTTGGTGGGCTGCTCAACCTGTTCTCTTTGCCTTTTTTTGGAAAATTCTGACATTTGCCTCTCCAGGCTGGTGTTCACTCCCTTCTTTTCCATGATGTTTTACACCCTGGGTCATGTTCTTCCTGAGCTGGAGGCCAGAGCTGGACCCAGGCCTCCTCCTGGTGGCCCCTCCCATCAGGCCCTTTGGTCCTCCCATTCCCAGGGTAGCAGCTCAACCCCTCCTGGGCTGCCTTGTTCCCCTGAAAGCCCCAGACTGTCAGTCACTCCTTGGACTCACTTCTCTTCTGTTTTGGTTAACCCCCCTCTTTTTATTGGCTGTTTTCTCTGTCCACCTCAGCTCTGGGAGCTACCTGCTCCCAGAAGCCACCAGACCACTTCCTTCGAAGCCTGTGACCCCTGTCTCCTCCCCTTTGCCCCTTCCCAGCTGATCTCCATCAAGAGCTACTGTACCCTGGGAGATTGTGTCTGCCGTCCATGGGAAGACTTCTTCCTCACCATGTCCAGCTCTACACTTCACAAGAGGCTCAGCCTGTTCTTAATCCCCAGTCTTAGGACGTTCTTTTCCTTTCTCTTTCTTCTGTGTAAAAATGTGCTGCTATCACAGGTGATGATACAGGGAGACGTATGAATTCCATGTCCTGGCCTGGCATTCTTTGGGTTGATTTTGTTGGTTATAACTCAGGCACTGAGTGTCTCACCTGAAGCATAGATTTGGGTCTGGGAGGAACAGCAGGTTCCCCCTTTTGGGGAGTAAGATTATTTCTCATTAGAACACCCCCTTTCTCCAGAGACAGACTATGTTCAGGGTTCAGTTCAGCCAGGGCAGGGAACTGGTGTCCCTCAGTGATTGTGGAGGAGCCACAGGAATGGCGCCTTTTAGTGTCAGCTTATGGCCTGTCACCTGTTCAGAGTGGTGCTTTTGACATTTCCACATCCCAAGTCTGACTGGTTCTCAAATGTGTGGTGTTACAGGAACCGGGAAGAACAAAATCTGGTTGCTTATCCTCATGATGGAAAAATCTACTTCTGCACCTCCCAGGATATCCCTCCGGAAAATGAATTGCTTTTTTATTATAGCCGGGATTATGCCCAGCAGATTGGTAAGCCCATGCACCGATTCCTTCTCTTTCATAAATCATGAGTATGAAGAATGGGAGAAGCAGGAATAAGCCTCATCATGGACACCACCAGAGAAGTGGTGTTTCCTTCCACTCAGTGAGGATGTCCCTCACTGCCCAATGGGAGGGGGCCCTTCAAATCCCTGAGAGTCTCAGATGGAAGAAAAGGTCAAAGCTGAGCCTTCTCCCAGGAGGGCATTCCCCTCCCCTCCTAGGAGACAGCAGCAGAGAGATCTTGGAGGTTTGTGTCCAAATGTCCATATGTGATTCCATAGACAGTCATACCCCATGTAGTGGTGCCCTGCCTTTAGTCCATTGTGGTGACCTTCACAGGACCACAGATGGGCAGCTGGAGGGCCACAGACATTGGGTCTAGTCCCTAATTTCACAGAAGAGGAAACAAGGCCCACAGAGGTGACAGTGCACACACGCACCCAGGAATCACAATTCTCAGACTCCAGGCCCACAACCATAGTGGTCTTGTATTCTGCATACATGTAATCTGGTCCTTGGCCCCTGAGGACCTTGTGCACTGCATGAGACACATGACTTCTGCTCTGAAGTTCTGGTCCAGCCGGGGGCTGGGGCCCACTGGTGACACCTGGTTGTGCCAGGCAGGCGGTCACCAAAGCGGGGCCCCAGTGCCTTTGGGCCTCCCCTCCAGGTTAGGCCCTTGTCTAGATGGCTTGAGTGGGGTGGGGGTGGGAGGCTTTCCCACCACAGCCCCTCTTTGACTTGCTCCAGTATGTTGGTCATGGCTTATGGAGGAGAGACTCCCACGCCAGGAGCATAGCATGGTAGGAAGGAATTGTTTCCTATCTGTAAGATTCAACCGCTGTCTGTCCCAGTCTGTCCAAGTACCTGAGGAAAGCTGGAGGTGTTTGCCTGTCCCAGGGACAGACTGGCCAGAGGCCTCTCTGGTGCTAAGGTCGGGCACAGATTGGGGCTCACCCTGGCTGGTTTTGCCTGTAGGTGTTCCTGAGCACCCAGATGTGCACGTCTGTAACTGTGGCAAGGAGTGCAACTCCTACACGGAGTTCAAAGCCCACTTGAGCAGCCACATCCACCACCACCTGCCAAGCCAGAGCCACGGTGGTGGCCATGGGTCCAACCACAGCAAAGAGAGGAAGTGGAAGTGCTCCATGTGTCCACAGGCATTCATCTCGCCCTCCAAGCTCCACGTGCACTTCATGGGCCACATGGGCATGAAGCCCCACAAGTGTGACTTCTGTAGCAAGGCTTTCAGTGACCCCAGCAACCTGCGCACACACCTGAAGATACACACTGGTGAGAAGGGGAGGCCTGCGGGGCAGAGGGGCCTCTGAGGGGGCCTCAGAGGAAGCTCACAGTCTTGTCTTTTGTGCCACTGTCTAGGCCAGAAGAACTACCGGTGTGCCCTGTGTGACAAGTCCTTCACCCAGAAGGCCCACCTGGAGTCGCACATGGTCATTCACACCGGAGAGAAGAACCTCAAGTGTGATTATTGTGACAAGCTCTTCATGCGGCGGCAGGACCTCAAGCAGCACGTGCTCACCCACACGCAGTACGTAGGGCAGGCCAGCGCCCCCGGGGAGCTGCCCTCCAGTCCTGGACCCTCACATAGCCTGTGAAGGGGACAGTGACCGGCCCACAGTGGCACTGGCCACTGGCCGGGGGTGATTCTAGCCTGTGTTTCAGCTCTGGGCACAGGGTCCTGCCAGTTCTGCCACACTTCTGGGAGTGCGTACATGAGCAGGGGTGGGGTTGGCCTAGGTCACATCCAAAATCAGGCTTTCTCCTTTGTGCTCCCCCAGAGAGAGGCAGATCAAGTGTCCCAAGTGCGAGAAGCTCTTCTTGAGGACGAACCACTTGAAGAAACATCTCAACTCTCACGAAGGAAAGCGGGATTATGTCTGTGAAAAGTGCTCCAAGGCTTACCTGACCAAGTATCATCTCACGAGGCACCTGAAGATCTGCAAAGGCCCCACGTCCAGCTCATCGGCCCAGGAGGAAGAGGATGATGACGATTCGGAGGAGGAAGAGTTAGGAGACCCTGTGGGGGCCGAGGAGTGTCGGCTGAGCGGGGCCGTGTATGCCACTGCCGACGACGGCCTCTCTGGACACAAGTGAGGCTGGACAAAAGTGGTTTAGGGGAAGAAGAGGGAAAATCCAGTGACCTGCCCCCACCCCCATCCCGCATTTTTATATATAAATGCAGCTTTTTATTTCTTTCCAGCCAGTGGCCAAAATAGAATTTGAATGAGAATGGGCAGAGCACTTAGAGAAGCCTATGTCCTTCTTTCCACAGCTTTGGGAGAAGGGCAGACGGCTGGAAGAGCATCAGTCCCCCAGGGCCATATCCCAGCACTTCAGAGCCTCTGGTTTGAGTAATGGATGAGCAAATCAGATTATTGTAGATTCTGTCCTGATGGTTCCCTGCTTCCCCCCAATCTCAGAGGTCAGGGCTTGCCTTGCAGCTCCCTCAAGTACTGGACAGCACATCATAAAGTTACTCGCAAGGTTTCCCCCAAAAAGAAGGCTCATAGCCTACAGCCCTAGCTTTAGCTGGCATGTGGGCATTCAAAGCTACTTTCTCCTTGGGCCCAGACTCACCTGTCCATGTCCAGGGCTCCAGGTGCTGATGGTTCACAGGAGGAGGGGTATAGGAGAGCTGTCCAGGGACCACCAGCTACCTAGAGACCACAGGACAGAGGCTAGGTAACCATGGACAAGGGGCGGGAGTATGCCCAGAAGCCCCCACCAAGGGGGTGTTGCCAGGGGCTAAAAGTGGGCACCACTAAAATCCTCTTAGAGCAGTGAGGTGGTCCCAGGGAGGGTTGCCAGGCAAGAAAAGAGAGTTATCTGTGGCATTCAGATGAGACTCTCAAGCTTTTCCATCAGGACAGCTTTCCCTTCTGGGTAATAGGCCTCCAGGAGAGCCTGACACCAGAGGGGCACATGAGAAAGCAGGACACACTGGTGCCCAAGAAGCAGTGTGGGCTCCCTGCAGGCCTCTTTTCAGGCCACTGGTGCAGCCTAGGAGATGCCCTGCGCCTGGTGTCTGGGCTCTCCCTTTGGCTGACACTGTTTCTGGTACCAGTCCCCAGTGTAGAGGTCACATCCTCTGGGCTGGGAGTGGATGTGATTGGGAAGGTAATGCTGCTATTCTATTTATTGAATGAATATATTTCATTCAAACCTGTACTCTAGGAAAAAATTAAAATCAAAAACATTTTTTAAAGAAAAGCCGTATCGTTTGCAAAATGTGTGCACATGTTTAAAGCCGATCTAGGGGAAGGAAGCATCCCGTCGGCATCTGGTGGGGTTTTGTCTCGAAGCGCTTTGTCTTCGCTGTCCTTCCTCCCATTCCTCCTCCTTGGCTCCTCCACCCTCAAGCTTCTCAACATCAAGGAAGATGGAGGAAGCACCAGACTCCAAAGTGCAGGATCCTGTTGTGAGTGAAATTCAGCACAGGCAGACTGAGGCAGGTTTTCTCTTTAAAAAGATCATGCTTTATTAATGGGTGCTGCCTGCCAATAGAAAGGGTCATTTGCTTGCCTCAGTTCAGCCAAAGACCAAGGCTTGATGATTGCAGCTCAATTTTAGAAGCATCCGACAGTTGGTGATGAGGTTAGCAGCATCATGGGGGTGAGGGCAGCATGACTGGCAACATTAACAGAAGCGGGTGTACCAGGCCTGTGGGGTCAGGAGCACCCCTCCCTCCATCTCTCTTAGAGGAATGTTCTGTGGCTTTATCCCGAGCTATTCTCAGCTATGTGCTGAGGCGATGGGTAGCAAACCAGGTAAGCTGGTGACTGACTCACTGCCTCTTGGGAATGAGAGAAGACCACGCTTCCTTGGGTAAGGAGAAGCAGAGAGGAGGCCGGCCAGCTTGGGTGCTCCCCAGATAACGTACGGATGGCAGGGAGCTTCTCAGCAGCTGAAATTAGGAGGGAGAACAAATTTCCTTGGCACAAAGTGACTTACAGGTCAGGTGCTAGGATAACGGTTCCCTTAGAATTATTTTGTGAGAGCATTGAACCTTGAAACTTGGCTCAGACTTTTTCTTTAATCAAAGGTGATCGATAGGGAGAATAAACTTTAGCATCTAACAGAGAGGTAGACAAAACTTTTGAACTCTGAACTTCTTGGGGACAAAGAAAAGGCTGAGATTATATAATAC
Organism: Gymnobelideus leadbeateri; assembly: GCA_011680675.1. Taxonomy (NCBI): domain Eukaryota; kingdom Metazoa; phylum Chordata; class Mammalia; order Diprotodontia; family Petauridae; genus Gymnobelideus; species Gymnobelideus leadbeateri. The sequence continues at coordinate 198,372 of WOXC01005561.1, read as the reverse complement.
AGAATAAGGTTACAGAATTCTATCAGTTACAGAGTGAAATAAAAGCATAAAATACAGGATCAGTATTTAATTTTCACAATCCTTAGGATGCCCACATACAGGCTAAGGGAGACCAGGCACAGCCAGGGGAGGGTGGGCACAACCTTTCTGGGTCAGGGCCATGAATGTGGAGTGGCGTAGCCAGGGTCTGGGACCACCCCACTGAGAAAAGTCAGCTGGAAGCCTGCCGTCATGTCCAAACATGAGTTGGGTCCAGCCACAGCCAGGCCTCAGTGTCCCAAAGGGAACTCAGTTTTCACATGTGGGTAGTGGACTTGTGATGGCCCTGACCTTCACTCCTTGCCTTCTCTACGTTTTTGTCCCAAGATTCCATTTTTTTTCTTACTCTCAAGGGCAGCCTCAGTCACAGGAGGTAGATCTAGAAGGATCTTTAGCCTTGAGGACAGGCCCCCACATTTTACACATGAGGAAACAGGCCTGGGGAGGGAATGTAGTAGTAAAAACGGCAGCCAGCCCTTGAAGTCTGCCCTCATTTGATTCTTGCAGTTACCCTGGGAGATAAGTACCATCACGATGCCCATTTTGCAGTCGAGGAAACTGAGGCGTAGACAGGATGAGTGACGAGCCTCTGGTCACACAGCTGGTAAGTTCCTGAGGCCAGCCTCTGTGTCCAGCATGCTGCCCACTCCACTGTCCAGCTGCAGTACGCAATAAACCCCAGCACTTCACCTCTATCCTTAAATGGCCGCTGGCAATTATTTGCTTTAGGCCTAAACATCCATTTCTGGAAGTTCCTTACTCCCATTTTCTTATCTTAATCTCTAGCTGCCAAAGCCTCCACCAAGAAGGCATTTTGAAACCTTTCCTAGATTTGGCTTCATCATAACAGGCTCCACACGCCCTTCTGCCAAGGGGGGAGAGACTCCTAATTCCTGGGTGCTGGTACATTGTGCCCAGCTGCTGTTTAGCCACACAAAGAGCCTAGGAAAGGTGGCCAGAATGACCTCAGACTTTAGAGAGTATGGATAGGCACAGACCCTAAGCATGTCTTTATCTGGTCAACTCATCCAAACACCAGTGATCAGATACAAAACAATGGGGGATCAGATACAAAACAATGGGGGAAAAAAGAATTAGGAGCACAAAAAAGACCAACTGACTCCTCTGTGTAGAGCTTGCCTTAGGGGACCCCATAGGTGTCTCTCCAGTCCCCTCTCTGGATCCCTAAGGTGTCTCTGTTCAGTGGGTGACAAGGCTCCTAGAGACAAGCTCAGCACTTAACTTGGTGGGTCCTGAAGGACAGACAATTGAGGACCAAGCCCCAAGTGAAAGCCTTGCCAGTTAGGGAAGGCCCTCCATGGTGCAGCTGCCAAGAGCACATGTGTTCCATGAGCACGTGGGAGCACACAGCCTCTGGGCTGCCAATTCAGTCCTACCCACATGAGCAGCATCCAAGGCAGATGTGGTCTGGAGGACAAATCCTTATCAAGCACCTCTGAAGACAATCACAGATCCAGACTGGGTTCTAAACCTGGGGATTGGGAACTTTCTTTTGATACTTTGACAACTGTATTTCAATAGAACTGGTTTCCTTTGTAATACATTTTATTTTATGCATTTAAAAATCTTCTGGAAAAGGGGTCCATAAGCTTCACCAGAAGAGGGCCATGGCACAAGCAAGGCTAAGAACCCCAATCTAGAGCTAAGAGGTCTTAGAATCCATCAAGGCCAACCCCTTCATTTACCAGGTGGAGAAACTGGGCCCCAGAGAAATTGTGAGTATCTGCACACATTTTTGGTCAAATTCTAATTTTGAAGAAGGAAGTATATTTTGTGAAAAGGAAACCAATTTTGAAATAACTGAAAATTTCAGAATATCCAACTTAATTGACTGATTGGTTGTTTTTTTCTATGAAAGCTGATTGAGCATCACCTATGTATAAGGTGTGTGATGATCTGGTAAGCAGGCAGGGACACATTTCACAGAATTATTCCAGAAAAAGTCATGTAAAAAGGGTGGCAAAGATGTGTAGGAACCCAGTCTCCCTCCATAGGTACTGCATGTGAAATCAAACTGTGTGAGGGAGGACCCAGGGCATGGGGTGGAGCCTGTGGCACACCCAGCAGCATGCAGATGGGCATCACCCAGTTTACTTGTGTGGGGGACCTGCCTCCCGACCAGCATTGAGATCAGAGACCCATCAGAGAAGGATGTTCACGGCACCATGCAAGACCACTGGTCATACCAGGACAAAAAGGGAATGACTTCCTGTCCTCAAGAGGCTTATGTTCTGTCGAGGGCATCCTTCCTTCCTTCCTTCCTTCCTTCCTTCCTTCCTTCCTTCCTTCCTTCCTTCCTTCCTTCCTTCCTTCCTTCCTTCCTTCCTCCCTTCCTCCCTCCCTTCCTTCCTCCCTTCCTCCCTCCCTTCCTTCCTTCCTTCCTCCCTCCCTCCCTCCTTCCCTTCCTTCCTTCTTTCCTTCCTTCCTTCCTTCCTTCCTTCCTTCCTTCCTCCCTCCCTTCTTTCCTTCCTTCCTTCCTTCCTCCCGCCCTCCCTCCCTCCCTTCCTTCCTTCCTGTATCTATTCTATCTAGATCCTCATTCGTTCATTCACTCAACAAAACCTTTATTAAGTATGTGCCAACCACTGGGGTTATAAAGACAAAAAAGTGAAATCATTCTGGCTTCAAGGAGTTTACATTGTGTCCAGTCCCTGCTTCATTCCTTCAACATTTATTGTGGCATCTACCAGGTGCCAGGCATTAGGGGTAAAAAGACCCAAAATAAAAATGTTAAAAATGAAACTGCTCTTGTCCTCAAGGAGCTTATATTCACTCCACTCCCTAGAGAGAACCCTATATTCTATCCACTCATTCATTCAACAAAGCATTTATTAAACACCTACTGTGTGCCAGATAGGCCATGAGGAGATGCCACAGGGCAGAGAGCCCTGAGCTTGGAGTCAGGAAGACTCACCTTCCTGAGTTCTAATCCTGCCTCAGACACTTACAAGCTGTGTGACCCTGGGCAAGTCACTTAACTCTCCCTCAGTTTCCTGTAAAATGACTTGGAGTGGAAAACCACTCCAGTATCTTTGCCAAGAAAACCCAAATTGGGGTCACAGAGTCAGATCCAGTGGAAACAACTTAACCCAACAGCATCCTCATGAACATGTACCAGGCACTCTGCAGCTGGGGATAATTTTTTTTAAATCCCTGCCCTCAAAGGGGTATGGGAATCAGGGATAGTTCTTTAGCTGAAGGAGTGAGAATGTTCTTTTACTTAGAAAATATGCCTGAGGAGGATATGTAAGGGACATTACCGCTCTGGTTTATTTTTCTATATTAACAGGCATGTTCAGATAGACTAACTTGGCAGCTCAGAAAAAATTCTTTAGACTGAATTTCCCTGGTTTGGAAAGTCTTTCTCTGCTTCATCTAAGACCTACCCCTGCATTCTGGCTGTTTGCACAGCTGCTGGTCAGAGGCCGGGGGCCTTGGGGGCTGTGAGGCAGCTGAACACCCAAGCACTGGGCACCTTCCACACCTCCTAGATCCAAGGAGCAACATGGTTTGAGTTCGTGTGTTTCCATACCTCTCGGGGTCCCATTCACACTTTAAAAATGAATTAGTGCATGCTAGTGTGGACTCCACTGATACCTTCATGAGGCCTTAGGGCACTTCTGTAGGCACAGGTCTAAAAGACACATCCCCAGATGGTCAAGCAGCCAGGAGTAGAGACACTGGGTGGACGGAGCGACGTGGGGTCCAAGTTCCTGTCCGAGCTTTAGTCTCTACTTGCTTGTAAATCATCCTCTCTGGGTCTTACTTTTTTTTTCCTGCTTTTTGGAGGGGGGAGGGCAGGGTTAAGTGACTTGCCTAAGGTCACACGGCTAGTAAGTGTTAAGTGTCTGAGGCTAGATTTGAACTCAGGTCCTCCTGCCTCCAGGGCCAGTGTTCTATGCACCACCCAGCTGCCTCTGGGTCTCACTTTCTTACCAAATATATTAAGTTAATTATTTACTTTCTGCCGACCAGATAGGGATGAGATGATTTAAATGGCCCCAACATGGTGTAACAGTCTCAAAGATGTCTATTCACAACCAAAAGGTTATTATCTCCCAGTCACTCATTTTAAGCAAACACTCCATCCTACAAAATAATGGCCACTGATCTTTGAAGGGGCAACTGGGTAGTGGAAGTCAGGAAGACGTGAGTTCAAATCCAGCCTCAGACACTTACCAGCTGTGTTACCCCAGGCAAGTCACTTCATCCTGTCTACCTCAGTTTCCTCATCTGTAAAATGAGCTGGAAAAGGAAATGGCAAACCCCTCTGGTATCTTTGCCAAGAAAAACCAAATGGGACCACCGAGTTGAACAGAGCTGAAACTACTGAACGACAATTGAAGTTCACTGTCATGAGATCTGGATCTGGATTTCTCCTTTGCAGACAAGAAACATAGCCAGCTGTCTTCTGAGCTAGTAAGTGTTTATTGATGAATTGATTCTAAGCTCAGATACAACCTCATCCAAAGCATCATAATTACCTATTTTCATTTGATCTGTACTGTACACAACACACAGTAGGTGTCTGAAATGTTTGTTGGTTGACTTATACTAAAGAATTCTAATAGGACATACTGACACATACTGGCTGTTAGACCCCGGGCAGCTCACTTAACTACTAGGTCTGGAGACTTCCACTGATAAGAGAGTTTTCCTTATCTGGGGGTTCCCTATTTTCTTGAAATCTCAGGTCTAGTCCCTAATTCAACGAAACAGAATGAATGTGCATCACATCTGCTACAGTTATCCCTTCCATATCTTGACTTTCTCCATTGTGGTTTCAATATATCGTGGGTTGGCATAAGAAGTTAAATGGGAATTTTGGGGGAGTTTTGTGGAAGCTACAGACACTATGCACAGGTCAGCAGATGACACAGAAAAAGTCTGGAAATTCAGAAATGCAGAAAATATATGTATAGCGCTGTATAACATCAAGATAGTTTATTTCAATATCATAGTAATTCAGACTTCTTTGGTGTGAACAAAATTTTTATGTACATTTTCCAAGTTATGGAGGCACCGTGTCCCTAACCCCTACAATGTGGAAGGGGTAACTGTACTATCATGGGAGATGGTGTGAGGGCTAGAAGATCTAAGAGAAAAATACTCCTGGAAAAGAAGTCAGAGACAAAGCATTTACCCCAATATACCTCTATAGACAGAACAGAAATGCAGTCTGGACACAACAGCTTTGAAGGAGAGAACACCACCATGCTTGGATGGGCTTGAAGAATACCCTGCCCTGCTTTAAAAGTTTCCATACCTTGCCTACCTTGGCTAGTCAGTGCAGAGGTTCTTCACATTTTAGGGGTTACAGACTATGGACTCTTCTCTGAATGCTTTTTAGATGTCTAAAATAAAAGAGGATTACAAAGGAAACCAAATATAGCTTTATATAACTATATTTAACTATAACTATACATTCTATATAACTCTTATCTGTCCACCAGTCCATCCGTCTACCTATTTTCTTTCTTTCTTTCTATCTATCCATCCATCCATCCATCCATCCATCCATCCATCCATCTATCCATCCATCTATCTATCTGTAAATGTTTACAGACTCTAGTATAACAACCCCTGAGTTAGAGTCAAATCTGCTGAGTAGGACAAAAATTCAGACCCTAAAGACCCACTTCTCAATATTAGATGCTATTTGACCTCAGTGGAAAATCTTTAACGCACCCCACATTTAAAATCAACAATTGACCTCTGGGAATGGAGAGGAAGAACAATGGATTGATATCTTAACACAACTATTGAAGAGTCACAGCTAATGTTCGTCTCAGATGATTAATACCTTCATGAAATCACAGTTCGTATTTTTGTGATGCTTTAATGTTGACAACCCCCTCACCCCCATACCACTGCCAGGCAGAAGTGGCTAATTCAATTAATGTTATCCCCATTTCACAAAAGAAATTGGGGCCCATGGAGGTTGTCCCTTGCCCAGAGTGGAAAAGGGGCCCAGGAGCAAATTAGGATTCCCACTCCCTATCCACCTTTCCTTCTTCTCGTCCACACTCCCATAAGTTTCTGAATCTCAGTATTCACAGCAGGAAAGGGGAATTAAAGACTTGTCACTGTACTTATATTTCTCCTATAAAGAGCAATCACTTCCTTCTAACTCCCAAACGACCTTCATTTTGATTCCTTTGCATTTGCATTTATTCCCTTTATATTTATTATTCTCTATATAGGGTGTCCCAAACATCTTAGTATAGTCTTAAGCTATTAAGGCTTAAATTTTTCTCTTAAGGCAGATTTCTTTTAGCTATTAAGGTTTAAAACATGGCAGAGATGCATGGGACACGCTATAGATGAAATGTGGGGGTGGTGACCACAGAGCTAGGAAGACCTTGGTTCGAGTGCTCCCCCCACCCCAATTTCATATTGTCTGTGTGACCCTGAGCAAATTAACCTTTCATCACAGTCTCTAAAATGATAACGTGTTGCCTTGTATTGACAAAGGGAGCTTCTTCCTTTGGGAGATCCCTGTCCTCAAGAAATGAAGCCCCCTTCCCTTCCCCCTTAGCATGTCAGCTGCTTGGAGGTAGGGCTTATTTCATTCTTTATATCTGTGTACCCAGTCTTTGCTACAGCTAATATTAAAATGGGATTTATCTTTTGTGTCAGCTATGTGCACAGACTCTGCTATCTCTACAGTATCGGGTGCCTGATTATATTTTAAGATGTGCTCAGCTCCCCTCCAGGGTTCTCTTCTGATTTAATTGACACCTTGTGGATCCTTCATTGCCCTGCTAGCCCACCCGCCCTCTGCATTCCATGGACCACATGGTGGGCTCCAGGATCCATGTGTTTGCAGGGGGATTGTGTGGATCACTTTTATAAACAGAGAACACTTCTGTGGCCCATTGTGTTTAATTGGTTAGGGCTCACTGGCACTCGACTGTGAAATATAAATTATTCAAAAGCTCCAAAGATGATCAAGGCATATGCTATTAGGGACTTTCCAAGAGCTGGCCCAGATACAAGAAGAAAATATAGAAAACAACAAACAACAACAAAAATCAGATAATTTTGTTGCTGAAATTTCTGAAGATTAAGTTTTATGGTAAGGAGATGGGTAATTGCTTATTCCACTGAATTAATATTTATTGAGCAATTGCAATAGGTACATATATGCACATACCAACTTAGGTCCCAGGTGCTGTTTGAAGAAACAAAATGAAGGCCATGGATCTTGACATCAAGAGACTATTTCAGGGTCCATAATATACCACTAATCCTAGTTAATTGGTTGGGACATGGGCAGGTCAACTCAATATTCCCATCAATATGAGAAAATGTTCTCCCCTAAGCCTTCCATTTGAAGACCCAGAGGATCTCAGAGTTGTGAAGTGCCTTGGCCATGTCCCAGGCCTACTGACACTATTCAGTAACATGCCTGGACCAGAAGTCATACCGACACCCACCACATAACCAGGACTCAAATTTATTTTTGCCTGATCACTCACACTGACTAGAACTGCTGTAAGCTAGGGCTCATTACCGCCTCGAAATAAATGCAAAGTATTATATGTGACAAGCTCCAATGGTCTGATTTTGTTTTTAATACACAAAAAAGAATCCAAAGAGCAGTAAAATCCCATTTATTTAAACTATTAAAGAAGTCTTGTCTGAATTAGTGAAAGGGAATTTTCTAGTACATAAGTCTAATTAAATTAATTGCTAACAAAATGTTCTCGGTTTAACAGATGGATGGAGTCAGAGACAAAAAAGCCTGTGTGTCCCCTGGCAAAAAGTATGTGAGTAAGTCATTTAAAGAAGCATTAGGATGAAATGAGGCAGAGCTAGATAAGTAGAGCCAAAGGCCAAGAGACAAGTGCCTGTAGCCAAAGGATCACAGAGAGAGAGCCTAAGGCTGAGGAGTGCAAGAAGCCAGGAAGGCCCCAGAAGAGGGGGTAAGGAGGGCAGAATGCTATATACACGGCTAGATGCAGTCTTGATATTTGTTTTAATCAACTGTCTTTCTTTGATGGTAGAAAGGGAGATAGAGAGGAAAGGAAGGAAGGAAGGAAGGAAGGAAGAAAGGGAGGGAGGAAGATAGGAAACAAGCATTTATTAGGTGCTTAGTATGTTAGGTATACAAATACAAGCAAACAGTCCCTCCCTTCAAGGCACTGACACTAATGGGAGAAGACAACCCAAAAAAGGCAGCTGAGGAGCCAGGAACAGAGGAGGGGGACAAAGGTCAACCTGGGCCTCTTCACAAAATGGAGGCTCTGGGCAGTTGAGAAGGGGGTGGGCCTTACAGCAGGATGCCCCATGTCTGTAAGGCTACAGGGATGGGTCTAAGGGGGGGGGGGGAGACAGCAGGGCTCAAGGGTGGGGAACCAGCACTGAGGTTTCTATTTGGTGAGTGGGAGGAGGGCTGATGAGAGGCTTCAATAAGATGGAGAGGTCCTGGAGTCAGAGGACCTGGGTTCAGATACTGTGGGCTAGGCTGATAATACTCCTGAGCCTCCGTTTTCCCACCTGCAAAATGAGGGCCTCAGCCTGGATGAGATCTGCAGCTCTGAATCTTAAGTGAGGCCCCCCTTTGGGCCTCAGTTTCTTCTGTAAAGCGAGGGGGTTGGACGAGATGGGCCCTGAGGCTTCAGACCATGGTCTGAGAGCTCAGATTCTTCCACTATTGCCTGGCAAACTTGTCTTCAGAACAGCGCATGGCAGCAACAAGACATCTCCTCCAGACTAATGACCTCACCGGATTCTCTTCTGACCTCATGCCCTCCGCACTAACAGCATCATCTAGCTCAAGGTAGGGGCCTTTGGAAGGGCCTCACCACTGCCCTGGGAGGGAGCGGGGGCTATGATGATGCCCGTTTTAGATGAGGAAACTGAGGCAGGCAGTGGTAAAGTGACTTGTCCAGGGTGCCACAGTGATCTGGATTTGAACTCAGGCCTCCCTAACCCCAGACCAACGGCCCTAAGCAGCATCCTGTCGGAGACTGTAAGTTCCTTGAGGGCAGGGACCGATTCACTTTTGTCTTTTTATCCTCAACATAAGCATAGGGCCCCATAGAGAGCATGGATTTAGGAACCATTGACCCAAACTGAGAGCAGAAAGCCTGATGGATCAATCTCTGCCCTCAAAGAGCCTGGGACAGATGGCAGGGCCCCTGGATCCCTGCTGCAAAGGGTTCCTGATACTGTGTCATCATGAGGAAGGTGAGGACGGAGGGCCTCAGGGGACACCGAGGGGCACTCCATCAGCCGGCACCCTGGGATTCAGGCAGTAACAGGAACCTACTTTTCAGACCTGGGCTTTGACCCAGGGATGATGGCATGTGCAGATGTGTCTACATTTATCCCACCACATACACCTCCCACACTCCACATCCTCCACTTATCCCTCCCATATTGACCCCTGTAATGGGAATTTGAAGATCTTCCCGGCCCCTGAATAGACCTAGGGGGGAGTCTGAAGACCTCCCCTGCTGTGAAGATAAAACTCTGACCCCTACTAGACTGAATGTAGTCACATGGAGCCTGTGATGGGAAGAGTTTGCTGAAGAGCAGAGCCCACAGGAAGCTGGTCAGTTAGCCAGAGGGTGGGAGAGGACACTAAGGCAAGGAGATAGAGAGGTTTGTGAGTAGATAGTGATCTTGTATTGGTTTGTGTGAAGGCTGAAGGATGCGGTGGCTCTGTGTTATCACGGATTCTGAATATCTGGTACTGTGATGGAATCAGCTTACTGGTTTTGGGATTGGGTTTTCTGGTGTCTAAATAAATGCTTCAGTTCTATCCTCTATCTGGAGAGTTTGGTATATTTTGTGACTGAATGTCATACAATACTTATAGTCTTGGTGTTTATTGTGATCATGGGTGCTGTAAATATTGCATTGGTGCTACAGTCCCCCCCCCACACCCCCAACACACACTTACCAACCTCATGCCCCCAGACTCACTCCCCCACACTCACCTATATACTCTCACCCACTACAGCGACCTCCTCTTTACAATTACTACTCCCTCAACCCCACTCACTGTCCCTCTAGAAAGGAGGGATTGCAGCTGATGGGCAAAGCTTCCCTTCCTGGTTAGCCTGCGCAGCCAGCCACAGCAGCCAGTGAAAGGACACCCAGCAGGAGATCACAAGATAAAGATTTATTAAGATTCCATGGCCGTCTCCGAGTCCCCACTGTCCCTCCCTGTGAGGGGGAGGGAGCCATTGGCCAGGGAGTGTGACTGGCTAGTGACGATCAGCCGCTCTCGATGGCCAAAAACTTCATTCACTGAAAAGGAAACAAGGGGCTGAGGGTCATGACCTCCTGAACGATGAGTGACCAGCAAAGGCCCATGAGGGAAGTGAGCCCCCACACCCAAATCACTCCTTTTCCAACCATGAAAATGACCAGAGCTAAGACCAAGACACCCCTGGAGGCTGGGAACCTGGGAAAACTAGCCTCAAACCCTCACATTGCCTTTCTTTTGGTCCAGTCTCCTCCCTCCCACTCCTGTCCCTTCGTGTCTCTGGCTGTACCCTCTGTGCCTGACACTAGTCCCTAACAGACACTTGTGGAAGGACCAACACAGGACAACCTCAGAGATGAGGCCTGATCTGAGTGGAAGGGGACATCCGGAGGGGTCTGCACAGCCTTCCCAAGGCCAGCCAGCTCTCCTAAGAAAAGGGGCCTAGACCCACCAGGCTTGAGATTAGCACCAAGTAGCTCGGGGAGGAGGGGAAAGGGGAGGGCTGGGCAGGTGCCTCCATTTTCTTCTAGCTACCTAGAAAACATGCTGTGCCCCCAGGCTCTGCAGCCAGGAGGATCCAATTACTACTAGTTTTTTTTACTACGCATTGAGCGCTTTTCATAAAACTCTGTATGTAAGATGCAAGAGTTCCACATGAGGTGACCAGAGAGAGGGAGTCATTTAAAGTCAGGAGAGTCAGGAGAGCCTGAAGCCTGTGTTCCATGCTCCCAAATATCCTTGAAGCTGCAAAGTAACAAGCAGCTGCCTGCTGGCATTAGTAGAGGGAAGTTCCTCACTGGAAGTTCCCGACAGTGATGAAGTCACAGGCCTTTTCAAAAAATTAAAACCAGGGGCAACTAGGTTGGCACAGTGAGTAAGAGTGCTGGCCTTGGAGTTGGGATGACCCGAGATCAGATCCGGCCTCAGAAAATGAGCACCCACACATAAATAATGACTGGCCGTGTAACCTTGAGCAAGTTACTTAACCCCAATTGCTTTAAAAAAAAAAAAAATTAAAACCAACCAGAGGATGATGGAGACGCATGTGACCAGTCAGTGGTGGTCAGGAACCAAGTCCTCTCTCGCCCTCCAGCCACATGTGTCCAAGCTTAGACAGAGGAGAGGCCCAGGGAGGGTGGGCCTAGTGAAGGGGAGCCCTTACCTGAAGAGATGGTGCTGATGTCCCAGACCCGGAGCCCTTCTCTCTGACCCCCAAATGCATAAACAAAAGGCAAGTCCGGGCAACATGAGGCACAGAAGAGCACGCCCTGAGGGAGGAGAGCAGGCTGGGCATTGGTGCCAGGTTCACAACCTGCCACCCTTTGCTCCTGTACCTCCACAATCCTGGTCCCGGAAATGCTGGATGCCAGAGCACCCACTGACGCCCTCAAGGTCAGAGTGTCCCCCACCCCCGCAGGTCCATCCTGATGACTCAACACTCCCTGCTCTGGGCTGTTTCCTTATTCTCTGAAAAGGGGACAAGGATGCCCAAGGGGCCCTTGGAACAATCCTTTTGGGTGAAATGAAGGCTTGTCAAGCTGCCATGTGTCCAGACTTAAAGAGCCTCTGGCAGCAATGATAACCTCACTGGGGCCATCATGGCACTGAGTCTAGAAGGAGGGATTCCTTGGTGTCAGCAGCTTCAGCTCAGAGGCAAAGCAGGGCCAGGGAGGGACTGAAGCTCCCCCAGCCCCAAATGCCTCAACACAAGAGGGACTGGCCCCCCTCAGGACAAGGGCTCCAGGGCAGAAGAGGGATCAGGAGCCGCTCACCATTTTCATGTCTCTGGAGTGCACCAGACTCGGTCTGTCTCCTAAGATGTCCCAGATCTTTACATATTTGTCTGATGAGGAGGTCACGAGGCAGCCCTTAACCTGACTGCTTAGCTCGAGTCCTGGAAAGGAAGGCACCATGAGCACCCAAAGGAACAGGCTTTCATCTCCTTAATGCCTGTATGTAATTCACCAACAAATAGTGGGGAATGAAGGGAGGAACCACCTGCCCTCACCTGAAACTTCTTCGTCATGTGCCTTGAGTGTGAAGATGGGCTTATTTGAACGTGCATCCAGGTTGTACACGAAGCCGTCCTCTGTGCTGGCCTGGGGGGAACCACAAGGGACAAGGAGACACCCACGGGTCAGCTGTGAGAGCGGGCTTCAGGGGGCCTTCCTCCAGGCACCTCTCATCAGTCAATCACTCATCAAGTGCCTGCTTTAACCAAGGATGCACCCACTTGGACAGAGATCTTGCTGGATAATATAAAAGTGTCCTCCCCACACCGAACTCCCAGAGGTGGACTATGTCTCTGAGAGCATGTGGCTTCATCATTTCCTGAAGACCTCTGTAACGGGAAGGGAAATTTGAAGATCTTCCCAGCCCCTTAACAGACCTAGGGGGGAGTTTGAAGACCACCCACTGCTGTGAAGATAAACTCTGCCCCCTGATAGGCTGAAGGTAGTCACATGGAGCTGGTGGTGGGAGGAGCTTGCTGAGAAGCTGGTCAGAGCTAGCCAGACAGCTGGGGACAGAGGAGCTCAGGCAAGGAGATAGAGGGTTTTGTGAGTAAATTTTGATCTTGTGTTGGTTTGTGGAAAGGCTAAAGGATGCTGTGGCTCTCAGCGTTATCATGGCTTCTGAATGTCTTTGGTACTATGATGGAATCGGCTTACTGGTTTAGGGACTGGGTTTTCGGGTGTGTAAATAAATCCTTCAGTTCTATCCTCTATCTGGAGAGTCTGGCATATTTTGTGATCAAACGTCATGCAATACTTGTACTTACGGTCTTTCTCGTGATCATGGGCACTGTAAATATTACATTGGTGCTGAAACCTCGCATCCCCAAAGTGGCCAACAAAGCTATTGAGTTTCTCCTGCTGCAGACATCGTATGGAACGAATCACTGGACTCCCCCTAAAGGTCACGTGGACCCAGGAGCGACTTAGAGGCAGCTTTTAGGGAAACCCAAGGAAGCTGGCCTGGATGCCAGCCAGCTGAAGATCATCGAGGGATTCAAGAGTGAACTCAACTATGTAGTCAACAGCAAGCCCAAAACAGTTATCTGCTGGCTGGCGGAGGTGAAGGCCTAAAGCCCCTGGCTTACCACTGCCTGAAACTAGAGGAGGCCTGCAAGCTGGCACAGTGTAAGGGTATGGCCACACCTCTCTCTGCTCCAACACACCTGGATCCCAGGAAAGGGAAGGTCTTTTGAGATACCCAAGATTCAGCCTACTGAGGTTCTCAGGTGTCTCTTCTGAGATCAACCCCCAATCTCAATAGGTTATCCAGTCCTGCAGTACAGGGAAGTTGAAGCAATGAAACCAGGCTAAGCCTTTTCAGTCAGAGCAAACATCATGGTGCTGAAATGAAAAAAGTGGTATGGAAATATAAAGCCAAATCTCTGTACTCTTGTACCCGAGGAATAAACTGTGAGAAACTAAAAAAAACAACAACAAAAAAACACCAAACCCCAAAACAACGTAAGTGACTCTGGGGCATAAGAACTCTCTGTTGTGCCTGAGTGACCTCAGCCAACAAACAGAGAGGGTTCTCCAAGGCTGACTGGGGCCTTCTCTGTGGTGTCTTCTCCCACTGAGAGACTTGAGTCACATCAGGTGCCTGGAGGCACACTGGATAGGGCCCCCCAGGCCTGGGGTCAGGAGAAGTCAAATCTGACCTCAGACATTTACTAGCTGTGGGACCCTAGGCAAGTCTGCCTCAGTTTCCTTATCTGGGATGATAACAGAACTTACCTCCCAGATGTTCATGAGGATCAAATGATGTTTACAAAAAGCTCTGCAAACATTAAGGTGTTATATAAATCTGGCTATAGCATTACCACTAGGAGCTTGGTGAATGAGAAAGGCAAAAGCCAAGCCTGCCCTCACGACAAATATATGTTAACGGGGGGGGAAATGGCATGTGTGTCTAAGCACACAGCTTAGGACAAGCCACCCAGAGGCTGGATGGAAGGACGCCTCTGGGGGAGGGAAGGCTCTCCCAGCGGGGGCTGCTGTAGGCCTGGAGCTGGCCCCTCCTGGCTTAGGGTGGGCATGCCCAGAGGCTGCCTGGCCCTGCCTGCTCCTGACACATGCCACCTTCCACGTGCTCCCTGGCCTTGGAGACCCAGCTCCAACACCCCTCACTCCCCTCTCAGCTCCTCCATCCCTCCCTCATCCTTCTGACCAAACTTCCCCATTGTGGCTATTAACAGTCATGTGTGCCCATCTCTCATCTCCCTGGACCAGAATGAGACCACCATTACCCCGGCTTCAGCTCCTCTCATTCATGCAGAGTGAAACCTGCTTCCTCTGCAGAGCCTTAGCTGATAAAATGGCCTGGAGGCAGAGGCCCAGGTACCCCTGAAGCTCCTTCTTAAGAGCAGCCTCTCTAGGAAAAGGTCAAGGTTCTGTCCAGGTTCTTACCAAAAAGTTGCACGGAGAGAAGTGATTCCAGGTCACTCTTTCCACCTGCCCACTGAACTTCCAGAGGCGGTGATTTTCCCGGGGACTCCGGCAGTCATACAAGGCCACAGACCTGGAGGACCAAGGACAGGGGAGGTGAAGAGCCCAGGCTGGCGGGCACTAGCAGTGACGGAGAACTCCAGCCCTTCCTTTCCTCTTGAGGCTCTCCCCTAAGAGCACAGGCTGAAGCCCCTCTCTGGCTTAAAGGCAGAGGTGGCCCAGCGCAGGGAAGAGGTTAAGAGCCCATGGCAGCCGGGCCATGCGGGCACCACACCTGCGCACACAATGCTAGACTTGGCATCCTCGACTCAAGCCCTTGTTGTGTTACTGCTGTCATCAGTCATGACACGGTGCAAGTGGACAGCAATTTCCTCACTTGTAAAACGGGAATGATAACGAATGCTGGGAGAATGAGAAGAGATAACAGACTGGAAGAGGACACACCTACAACTGGCTGTGTGACCCTGGGTCAGTCACGTCACCTCTGCCTCAGTCTCCTTATCTGTAAAATGGGGATAACATCCACACCCCCCTCCCAGGGTCTGGGAGGTCATGTGGGGGGTCAAAGGAGATAGAGCGCTCAGCAAACCAATGCTAGCCACTCTGGAGTCACAGGGCCTGGGTTAAAATCTGTCTCCCGGGTCTCGGTTTCCCCATGTGTAGAAGGAAGCTGCAGGCTGATGGCCCTGTGATCCCCAATCTCTCACAGTCTTACTGGAGGAGGAACCAAAGGGCCACTACCACGACTTTTAGGACACAGTCTTCTCTAACCAAGAAACTGAGAGGGAAGGAGATACGCTTTCCACAGCTAAGACTCCCTGGAGATTGGTGCAGAGGCAGGGGCAGGGGCAGGCACTGCCCCAGGTGGGGCGACTGCCATGCCTGGGCCCGGCTGGAGAGCCAGCCCAGCCCTTGTCCAGGTAGAAGCGGCCTCTGTCCTGTTGATCCCCTATGTCATTTCTGAATAAATGGCAGAGGATCGGCCCCTTGGAGCTGAGGTTTTCATCACCACCATTTGAAAGCAAAGGTGGCTCTTCCACAGAGTCCCTAGGAGCGCCAACTCATACAACCCTGGCACACTCGGCCCCAACTGTCACTCATTCTTGTGTCGGACTCTAGCAAGGACCCCCCAGAACATGGTGCCCCACCCAGAAAGCCTCCCAAGATGCCACTGCACACAGAGAAGATACTCACTTGTCGTATGATCCAGAAATCAGGGTCTGTGGTTCAAATGGATGGAACTGGAGCGTCTGGACCTGAATGAGGCACACAACAACCTGTAACTGCTGGATGCAGCTTGAGAACACAGACCCCTTAGAACAGAGTCTGCTGGTCCTGAAGGAGGGATAAAAAACGCAGCTCCCTCCCCTCTTCCTCCCAGGGCAGGGGGCTATGGGTGTAGAGCATGGCAGGTAATGTCAAACTTGGATGATGTGTCAATTGTGCTCAACTGACTTTCCCCTCTTCCTCAAATATTTGTCGTTACAAGAGGTAGCTTGAAATTTACTTGGAAATGAAGATGATGTGAAAATAAAGATATCAATAAAAATCAAACCTTTACAAAACGGGAGACAAGTGTGTGATCCTTGGGTGGGCACAAGGAGACGTGCCCAGTCTAGCTTGGACAGGTGAGATCACACACGTCTGGACCACCTGACCACTGATGAGCTGCCTCCCAGGGATGAGCTGGCAGCAGGGGCAGCCTCTCCCAGGATCACAGAACAAAGACCCTCAGAGCCTCTCAGGGTACATCTTCAGCCCCTCCTTAGGAGCTGAAGAACACCTGGCCTGGGATCTTGGGACGTGTGAGATGGAGGCAATCTGTCTTACTGGGAATAGTGTGGTTTTTTTTCCTGGGATCCCAGAGAGAAAATACTAAGTCAAATACCTTGTCTGTGTGTAAGGTCAGGTTGGCCACAGGCTTCCCCAAAGCCATGTCCCAGAGGATGACTGTGCTGTCGGCAGAGGCACTGGCCAGCACATTTCTAGAAAACAAGAAAACACAGCAAGTCACCGTCACAAAACCTCAAAGGTATAACCTCGGACTAACACAGGAAAGGAGAGAGGACTTCTCTGTGCATGAAATAAAGAGGTGTCTTCAATGGAAACTAAGACCTAAATCTTCAGCCCTAAAGTATTACAAGAAAGACAAGGTGGAACCAAGTCATCTCTGAGAGTGGCACTCTGCCCAGAGAACCAACACCACAATGAGAGCTGTGCAGCGCACACAGGGAGGCCCATTCTCGGAGTGAAGGAGTCATTCTAGCGAGAACCATGTCAGCCTCTTACCATGGCCAACACGATGACTGCAGGGACCCCGGTAAACCTGTCAATTGCTAGGGAAGGCTCTCCATTACTGGCGTCACATTTGCTATTCTTGCTGAATAAGCTACAGAGGACTGACATTCTGAGCAGGTGTTTTGGTCACGAGTATTTGGAGGCACCATGGGCACTGCTCTGGATGCCACAGGCGCTCACGTCGGGATGATGTCCATTGATTGTTTCAATGCTGGGTGGCAAGGTGCATTCTCCACCCCAATCACTACAGACTTTTTTTTTTTTTTTTTTAAAAGCAATTGGGGTTAAGTAACTTGCTCAAGGTTACACGGCTAGTCATTTGATTTATGCATGGGTGCTCATTTTCTGAGGCCGGATCTGATCTCGGGTCATCCAAACTCCGAGGCCGGCGCGCCACCTAGCCGCGCCTTTAGGGCAATTGGGGTTAAGTAACTTGCCCAAGGTTACACGGCTAGGTTTTTGTTTGTGCGGATTAGGTGTCGGAGGCCGGCTCCGAACTCAGGTCCTTCTGATTCCAGGGCCCGCGCTCTATTCACTGCGCCACCTAGCCGCCCCACTACAGACTTTTCTATCTTAAATACTAGGACCCCCCAAGAAAGGCCTTCAAAGGAAGCTGATGGCAGCACAAAGAGCAGGCATTTTGTGGTGAGCATTTTATTGGAAATCAATACCCTTGCTCCAGAACGCATAAACAAGTCCTTCCTTCCTTCAGCATTATCAATGCCAGTCTGCTATCATGAGACCCTGGCAACGACCCCAAACTGAGGTGGTCAAAGAGAGCGCCGTCTGAGGGTCGCATCCTCTTTTCCAGTCCCTTCTCATAAAGAAAACGAGATTAACTCTAGCAGCAAAGAGAAACCTTGGAGCTGGCTTTGAACAGGATGAAGTAAAGATGAAACCTGAATGAATACAGAGCTAGAAGGGGTCAGGAACAAGGAGATGTGCAAACTTAAAGTGTCCACATGAAGCCATTCCCCCACTGGCAAGTGCCCAGAGGACATGAACAAGCAAGCTTCAAAAGAAGAAATACAAACTACCTGTGGGCACAAACCCAATGAAAAAAAATGCTCAAAATCACTAGCTCTCAGAGAAACAAAGCAATCCTGAGGTATCTCCTCCCACCCATCAATGCAGCAAAGCTGGGAAGAGACAGAAGGGAAAGCTCCCTGCTGAGGGAAACTGAGAAAACGGACCCTCAGGTGCTGCCAGGGCAGCCGTGATAGGTCTAACCGCCTGAAAATTAAGCAGGAAGTTACTGTACTGCTCATGTATTATGGTCCCCAGATCTTAAGTCTAGGGCTACACTCCAGAAAAGACCCCTGTGTAAAATACTGAAGGGGGTTGGGAGGGGAATAAAGATTTCTATAGCACCTACTATGTGCCAGACACTTCGCTCAGCACTTTTCAAATACCCCATTTATCTCCACAACAGCCTTGGAGGTTGGTGCTCTTATCTCCATTTTCCAGCTGAGGAAACTAAGGCAAAGAGAGGGGAAATGACTGGCCCAGGGTCACACAGCTAGTGCTTGAGGCTGTATTTTAGATCTGGTTTTCCTGATTCCAGGCCCAGTGCTTCCTGGTGCTTCATGACACCAACATTTGGAAACACAGAGATGCCAAGTGACTAGGGATGGTTGGGACGACCCTGGCCCTAGGGACGTAGAGAGGAGGCATGGCTCCTCAGGGAGGAAGGGCTGTGAAGCCCCGCAGAATCCCAGGAAAAGAATGACAAAGAGGTAAATAAAGTGAAGCAGTGAACCCAAGGCTAACAGTACATCTTTCTACCCAAAGGCCTGCCGTGAGATTCACCTATAGCCAGCTCAGAGGGAAATCAGCTTTAGACTATCCAGGGCAGAAGCCTTGAATGTGGGTCTGTGAGCTTGTGTGTTAGTGATGTGCTAACTGTCCTCTGAGGTAACTGGTTTACTTTGTAATCCTATGATTTTATGTACTGCCTTTGAAAACTTGATTCTGGCTAGGTGTGGTGGTGTAAGCCGGGGTTCCTGGTTCCTGGGAGGTGCAACCCAGAGATCTCCTGAGCTCGGGAGTTCTAGGCTATAGCCAGGCTGAAGCCAAGTGGACATCAGCACAAAGTCTGGCACCAATGAGGGTCACCAGGCTGCCTAAGGAGAGGCAAATGGCCTGGGGCAGAAATGGAGCTAATCAGCACAGGGAACCAGGGGTGAATTAACCCTGCACTTCCTGTCTGGGTGAAAGGGAGACCCAGTCTTTAAAAAAAGAATGACTGAGGAGTCCATAGGCTTCATTGAACTGTCCCAGAGGCCTAGGGCACAAAAATGTCCTACTCTGAGGCATCTCCTCATAGATGAGGGGCAGTGGGGGCAGTGCAATGGGCCAACAGAAGAAAGGAGAAGACACAGGGTGAGCAGGGGAGCCAGGGTACACAGTGGCCAACCAGTCGCCACCCCTAAGTCAGTGGCAGCAGGCATAACAGGACTGAGCCCCCATTGGTAGAGTGAGCATATGTGTTCCAAGGATTCCCAGTAGGGGAAAAATACCTCAGAAGCCTATTAGCATGATGTTGAGATGTTATTGAAATTTAGCTTTTCCTTCAGTTATTTAAGAAGATTCTGAGAAGGGGCTGTTATTATTCCAAAAAGGCTTTCACAGACTGGCTGCCAAAGGGGTTCATGACACTGAGGTTAAGAGCCCGTTATACTCAGAGAGATGGAGGTGGATCCAGGCTGTGAGATGTTATTAACAGGGAAAATAACTTGTCAACACCAGTTATTTAAAAACATTTTTACCTGATTAGCTTATTCCACGAAAGATCGAGAATGGCATCAGTGTGTCCTTCTGGGGTGTCTTCAGCTGTTCGGCTCTGGAATAGGCAGTGACCCTCAATTATTTTATTCCTTATGATAATGAAGTCTTTTGGTCATGAAGAAGAAAGTGTGCTTTAAAGGCTAGAGGCAGCAGGGGTCCAAGGTTTGGTGCATCTCTAATCCAAAGGGCCAGACCCTGGATTTGGGGTCAGAGGCCCTGGGATGGAATCCCAATTCTGACATGTATGAGCTGTGTGACCCTAGGCAAGTCACTGCACCTCCTCTGTAAAATGGGGATGAGACCTGTCGTCTGACATTTGAGAGGAGGTGTACATGGTACTTCATAAACTTGAAAGACCTACACATGGACGTCAGTTTTGACTGCCCTGTGTGACCTCCAACAGGTCACGTAACCTCTCTGGGCCTCAGTTTCCCATCCTGTAAAATGGAACCAGTGGCAATAAATGATGTCCAAGGTCCCTCCTGGCTCTACCTCCAGGGTGAGGCCGTGTCTCTCACAATAAAGAGGCAGAATGCCTTCCAGTCTTTGACCCAGGCAGGGTGCACAGGTAACTGCCATGAACCCCTACTGTCCAGCACAGGAATTAGGGACCACATCAGCGGAGGAGGTGGTGACCCTTGACTCCTCCACTCTAAATGCTAAGCAAGGATTATAAATACCCAAGGGAGCCTGGGCTTACCTGAGCAGCTGTTGGAGGTGAAGGAGGATGCTGGCCAGAAGGGGAAGCCACTGCCTAGGGAAGGAAGCTACTACCCAGAAGGGGAAGCCACTGCCTAGGGAAGGAAGCTGCTGTCCAGAAGTGGAGGCTGCTGCCCGGGGAAGGAGAGGCATTCAGAGGAAGGGGCTACTCATCAAGTTCATCGGAAGTCAAGCCTACCCTTGATACCAGCTGTGGCAAGGACAGCCCGCAGGGGCTGGCCCAGCCTATCTGCCACCCTCTCAGGGTTTTCAATGTTTCCCTTTACCTTTTTCCCTTTCTTCTTTTTCTTCTTCCTGTCTTTGCTCCCAAGTGAGAACACTGGCTCCAAAGAGTCCACGATATCGAGGTCCCACACTTCGATCACAGGGGACATTGTGCCCACGGCCACGTAGTTTCCTAAAAGAGGGTGGAGCATGTTGCAGTTAAAGTTCACAGGTTGGCTTTAGAGGTGCAGAAAGGTGACCGACATCCAATAATTTTCGAATTGGCACTGGCACCTAGGGAACATGTCAGTTACTGATATGGCTACCAGGCTCTGAAACTGACAAGACACCTGGCATTCACTGCACATGCACGGGTGGAGCTGACAACAGCCTCATGAGCCCAGCAGCCCTTTTTCTACATCATGGATATCCCTAGGTTTGCAGCAAAATCTGCACCCAGAGTCCATTTCTGTTAGCCATTCTGCCTGGGCCCATGAGCTTCTGATAGTGATTTCTTATAGAGTTACTATAGATGCTGCTGCTTGAGTCAGCAGTCTGGTTTGCCTGTGGGCCTAGATCAGGGGTGGGGAACCTATGGCCTCGTGGCCCTCTAGGTCCTTATGTGCAGCTTTGACTGAAACCAAACTTCACAGAAACACAAACTTCCCCTTAATAATAGGATTTGCTTGTAAAACTTGGACTCAGTCAAAAGGCCACACTTGAGGACCTTGAGGGCCACAAGTAGTCTTGAGGCTCCACAGGTTCTCCACCCGTGGTCTAGACACACCCAATGGTCACAGGTTGGGGCTTTCCCACTGAGGTTGCTTGGAGCCCATCACTGTCCCAAGCCCTGCTGACAGCTACCACCCTTCTGCTAATAATCTGGCCAATGCACTGCCACCCTCCCCCAAACCCAGAAGACAGGCCAGTGGAGAAATGAGAGTGCCCATGTCCGTGAGGCATAGACGGCAACAAAATCTGTGAAGACACATGGGCACAGCACCCTCCTCAGAGGGCAGCCTTCCCAGCCACAGAACCTTTCAGACAGGTCAGACCTGCCATATTTACCAGGGGTTTCATCAGGGTTGGGATCAAAATTCAGCCATTCCACACTCAGAGGATAAGCAGACAGGATAATGTCATGATGCACATAAAACGAGTCTTCTTCCTGGTTATAAACTGCAAGAATTGGGGAAAACACATTTTAGGGCAACAAGACAGAGACCTTGAAAGCCAAGAGAACCCATGCCCCTCCGCTGAGCTGAATGCCAGACACAACTGACATGAACTGGGTTACAGCATGTGGTGCCAATGGCAGGGGAGGGAGGGGAGCAGCTGCCCTGCCTCTGAAACTTTCTAGCTGGGTGACCCTGGGCAAGTCACTAACTTCTGGTTCTGTTTCCTCTTCTGTAAATATGGGGATTGAAAACATTCACGCTATCAGACTGGGGCTGTTTGAAGGAAAGCAGTCTGTAAACGTGTGTGTGTGTGTGTGTGTGTGTGTGTATGTATGTGTGTGCGCACACGCAAGCTATCATTCATACAACATTCCTCACAGTAACTGCATAAGGACAGAGCACTGGGTCCAGAGTCAGGAGGACCTGAATTCAAATCCTGCCTCTGACACCCACTAGCTGTGTGACCTTAAGCAAGTCACTTCACTTGTTTGCCTCAGGCTCTGTAACATGGGGATAACAGAGGCAGCACCTCCCCAAGTTGTCGTGAGGATCTGATATTTCTATAAACTTTAAAGAGGTCCACAAATGTTCCCATTGTAACTACTCTGCAAGGTGCTGCCATCAGCATCATGAAAAGGAACCTCACATATCCCTCCCATATATGATGAAAGGCCTCCCCTAAGCGGACATCCCTACATCACCCTTAGGCCTAGCTCAGCATGCTCCTTAACAAACATTAACCCCCCACAAGGGCCCAGACAAGGGGCATGTTGAGAGAGGCCATGACGAGGGGGTCCCAAGGCTCCAGGACCCTGCCAGTGGCCCGTGACAAACACTGGGGGCAGCAATGATGGGGCTCATGACCCAAGCCAGCCTCCTGCTGTCAGGGTGGCATGCTGGGCACACTCACCGTGGATCTCCAGATTGCACTGGTCATCCTCAGCCCTGCCACAGACAACGAGGTTGTCACTGGGCTTAATCACAAAGTCGTCGTGTTCATATTGCTCCTGAGGGTGGAAAGCAGAAGAAACACATTGTGGAGAAGACACAAACACCCTCACAAGCACTCAGGGGAGACTTGCTTTAGGACTCACTGTGTTTTTGAGGGTAACATAAGGATCTTCATCGTTGCTCCCATAGACCGTGAGCCCCAAGAGAGACTCCTGGAGAGTCTCAGTGCCTAGAACGAGAGCATGCAAGAACAGGCCCGGGATCATCTCTCTAGAACGTGCAAAGCCCCTCCCTGCCCCCACTGCCCAGTCCCCATCTGTCTCCATGCATCCAACCAACCACTCGTTTGGTGCTATAGCAAACACCCACACGCAGTCCATCTGCACTGTAAGAGACGGCAGCAGCAGCAGTAGCAACAATCAATTGCAAATGGGCAACATCACTAACGAACGTTCCCTGCTCTGCATGGCCTGGGGAGGGGGGCCAGAAAGGCCAAGATAGATGGTGCCTCTGTAGGCCACAAGGAGCCATGGAGGGCTTCGGGGGTGGTGGTGGTAGGTGTCACCCTGGAGCTGCAGCTCTTGGGGACATTCCAAGGAGGAAGAGCATGTGAAGGCTTCGAGGCTCTTGTGTGGTGGTGTTCAAGGGCAGCCAAGGCTGGTGACCATGAGCGGAGAGGGGCAGGCAGGCTGAGGCTGCCAGGGTCTGCACTAAGTGGCACCCATGTGGGAGTCCCTACAAGGGAAGGGCTACCAGTCTGCCTGAGGAAGGGCCAAGCAGCCTAGGTCAGAAACAGAGCTGGATGAACATTCCATGCTGATCAGCAGTGGGCCAGGGCCAGGGACGGCTTCATTTCCAGGCTGGGGTATGGGTATGGTGTGTGTGTCTCAGCCACAGTCCTGGATTCTGCAGGGCCCATGTCGGGTCATTCCTACAAAAGCTCAGGGGCAGCACCAGCCCTGGAGTCAGGAGGACCTGAGTTCAAATCTGGCCTCAGGCACTTGACACTCACTAGCTGTATGACCTTGGGCAAATCACTTAACCCCAATTGCCTTGCCTTCCCTTCAGCCCCACCCCACGAGGACTCCCTTCCCAGTGACCCAGACTGCTTTCAGTTTGGCCCGTCTCACACCCAGCACCTCATCACTGACCATGCTGTCCATGGTGCGGGCTTGCCTATTCAAGGCCTGATGGGCTGAGTCACTCTCACCGCCTCATGTATCTAAGTGCTATTTTCCTAAAACATCTCGAGAGCAGGGCGGGGATATTCTACGTGTTCCCCAAATGGTGATTTTGGAGCTGGAGAGCCTGGGTTCAAATCCTGCCCAAATGCTTATGACCTGGGGCTGATTCCTCATCCATATAATGGGCAGGGTGGCCTTCGAGGCCCCTCCCACCTCTTGATACAGGAGCTGATAACCTAGTACAGTAGACAGTCAATTCTATGACCTAGTACAGTACTTGGTGAGTTTTAGGTAACAATGGCAGCTTATGTTTCTTCCAGGCTCTAGGCATACAGACCCATGTGTAGCAAGCACAGAAGGCCACAGCAGGGGACGAGACCCTCAGAGCAAGGCTCTGGGCCTCAGGAGGGTGGTGGAACATGTTTGGGAGGTACTGGTGACCAGAGACAGAAGAAGGCCCTCACCCGCGTCTTCATCATCGTACTTGTCCAGCTCGTACTCGGCCAGCTCGTCATCCTCCACACTCCCCTCTCCCTCTAGGACACCCTCCGATGGGGACTCGGCTGCCTGGACCGGAGCATGGGCCTGCTCCGAGGCACCTTCCACAGCGTCTCCTTCATCACTGCTGTCGATTTCTCTGTGCAAAGAATGGAGATCTGGGTAGCAGACACCTCTCAGCTTCCTTATTAATTCAACAAACACTTGTTGGATGCAGAGTGCCGCACTGGGGAAGACACATGGTTTCCAGGGGCTATACACAACTCCTGCCTCCATGGGGCTCACAGGTTAGGAGGGGATGACATAAACACAGGTAACTTTAACACATGAGATTACAGAACGGTGGGACACGTGGTCCCCATGAGGAGGCTGCTACTAGTGGGGAAAAAGAAAGGCCCTAGGAGGAGCGGCCAGATGGGGCTAAAGAGACCCGGGACAGGGTGGCACCTATGGAAGGCCAATGGATGCCCTGGTCCCCATGTTTATGACTCTTCAAAAACTCACCTTATTTTCTCCTTTGCTTCATCAATGAGACGCTTGACCTCATCCCTACTTAGCTCTACCTGCAAAGACATTTAAAACTGCCCAGGTTACTGTGGCACAGAGACAGGAACACTGATGATGTTTAGAGTAAATCAGTTCTAGGCTAGTCCAAACCACACAATATATATCAATGGGAACCCTATAACTGTGACCTTCTAAAGCCCACCCTCATTTTTCCCTCCCTTGAAAGGCCTCCTTGGGAGACCCTGTGACCTGCGTTTGAATCCTGCCTCCACCTCTCCCTGCCTGCCCTCCCCGGGCCTCACTCTTCTCTCTTAAATGAGGCTGAATCAGATAATCCCTTAGGGTGGCTCCGTGATGGTTCAAATCCCACCTGAACCTTGGGCAAGTTGCTGTCTTTCATGGCACCTCAGTAAAACAGGAATAATCATGGCACCAGCTCCTTCAAAGAGCCACTGTGTGGAATCATTTTGTGACCCTCACAGAGTTATAGAAACGTGAGTTATTAATGTTATTCCTTTGTGATGTCTCTTCCATCCACTGTTTTTCAGCTGGGTAGTGCAGTGGATAGAGAGCTGGGCCTGCAGTTAGAAAGCTCCTAGTTCAAATTCAGCCTCAGACACTTGCTAATGTGTGACCCTGGCCAAGTCACTTCACTCTGTTTGCCTCAATTTCCTCATCTGTCAAATGAGCTGGAAATGGCGAATCCCTCCAGCACCTCTGCCAAGAAAACCCCAAGTGGAGTCACAAAGGGTTGGACAAAACTGAAAATGAAAATGACTGAGCACCAATAACTGAGGCAGAGCAGGAAACGCCTCATGTAGGAGAGGGAATGTGACCGGATCCTTACAAAGAGCTAGGAGAATCTCTATCTCAGAGCCTCCTCCCTTCCAGAAAGCACCAAGAGCCCTGGCTTTGGAGCCAGACAGCTCAGACTCTGGCCCTGGTACTTAGGACCCCGGTGATCCTGGGCAGGTCACTCCCTTTCCTCTCTCTCAATGTCCTTATGGGTGAATTATGGGCTGGACCAGAGGCCTGAGACCCCAGCCTTCTGGGCCTCCCTTCACACTTTACCCAGGAAACTGAGACCCCCCTCTCATTAGCCCCCCCACCCAATTCTCCATCAAAAACCCTTTAGCTTTCTCCTCACCCCCCTCCTCACCAGCCCCTTGTCTCTCCTCATTGCCCAGAAGCCTCGGCTCAGCATCCCTTCCATCGGCCTCTGTCTCTGTTCTCTGCTCCCCCCCCCCCACTCTCCCTCCTTGGTCTCTCTTCTCTTTCAAGACCAAGCCCCTCGGGGAAGCTGGGGGCACCCTGCTAACTCCTTCCTCCACTTCCTCAGACCCTTCCTAATCCCCCTCCCCCCAGGACCCGAGGACGTTCTCTCCAGCGGGCAGACCCCGGGCTTTTACTCGGCGCCCACCCCGACCCTGCAGGAGATCCCCGCCGGCCCCTCGGTGCCCTGGGCTCTCTTCCTTCTAGGGCTCGGGTTCTTAGGCTTCTCTGTGTGTCCAGCGGCCCTTGGGTAGCAC
Source organism: Gymnobelideus leadbeateri (assembly GCA_011680675.1). Classification (NCBI taxonomy): domain Eukaryota; kingdom Metazoa; phylum Chordata; class Mammalia; order Diprotodontia; family Petauridae; genus Gymnobelideus; species Gymnobelideus leadbeateri. The sequence continues at coordinate 171,774 of WOXC01005561.1, read as the reverse complement.
CCCGACCCCTTCTTAGCCTCCTGGACAGGGGAGCTGAGCTCCAAGCCGGCCTCTGGTACATCAGGCGCGGGCTTTGGGGATACTTTGTATTTCTTTTGAATACAAAGTAACTCTGGAAGGGGCGGCACCAGCAACAAGGGGGAGGGATCCAGGGAGGGCTTCGTGCAGCAGGCGGCGCTGGGACAGGGCTTCTAAGGGAGCAGGGGGTTCTACCAGGAGCCGCTGAGCAGGGAGTGCGTTCCGAGCATCTGGCACGGCCCAGGCAAAGGTTCCGAGGCAGGCAAAGGAACTTCACGGAGATTTCCCCCGCCGCCCACCTCCACTCCTCGATCCCCAAAGGGACGAGCAGCCTCAGTTCACCTTGTCCGGAGTCTCCTTGGCGACGCCCTGGCGGACCCACGCCGCGCACGTCACCTGCCGGCTGCGCCTCATGGGGCCAGTTCGGGATCGAGTAGCCGCAAGCAGGAGCTGGAGCCGGAGCTTCTCGGCGCGGATTTGATGATGTCACAGGATCGGAGACCGAGACCCGGCAGGAGGCCGGGGCTCATGGGGTCACGGGGCGGTGTCTCGCCAATAGGAGCAGAGGTCTTCCGGTTTCCCACCCTCCCCCCCGCCCCCTTTGTGCATCATCATCAGGCGTCGTCCAGCGAGGGGCGGAGGCGGAAGGAGCGGGAGAGGGCGCAACACGTGGAGCCTGCGCAGGCGTGGGGAGGCGGAGCTGGGTTCTCTCAGTGTCAGCTGGGAGGAGCCAACGGTGGAGAGGCGGGGTCTCAGGGAGGTCCCAGGGCTCAGTATCCTTAGAGCAGGCAGGGACCTCAGAGATTCACATTATCCCACCCCTTCATTTTACAGAGGGGGAAACTGAGTCCCAAGGAGGGCTCTTAGGCTTAGAACTGGAGGGGACCTCAGCGCTCATCTAAACCAAATCTTCATTTTACAGAGGGGGAAACTGAGTCCCAGGGAGGTCCTAGGGGTCCTAGCTATAGAGCAGGAAGGGACCTGAGCACCTTCTAGTCCAACCCCTGCCTTTGCAGAGGAGGAAACTGCCTCAAAGTCAAGCCCGGGGTCATCCCCCCGTCAGCCATCCCCCATTGACTTTAGGGTGTCCGTGAGCCCGTCGTCCAGGGGGCGTTAGCCTGTGGGCGGGTAGAAAGGTCTGGGTTGCTGAAGAAAGCGAGAGGCCAGGTCTGAAGCCAGAGGTGGGGCGTGGCTGAGGTCCAGAACAAGGGAGAGGAGAGAGCCCTTGAGTATCCTGAAATGAGACTCTTGAAGAGGGATGGCGCCAGCCCGTGTAAGTTTCTGTGTATGGTGCCCAGCGCTGCTGAAATTGGACTCTTCAGATTTTTTCTAATCCTGATCTGGGCAGAATTCTCCCACCCTCCTGGCTCCTGACTTCCTCCCAAGCTGATACACTGTGTCTGATCCTCCATCCTCCATCCCTCTTCCTAGCAGACAGCTGTTACCATGGCCATTAGGGGCTTATCCCTTTGGGGAAATGCTGCCATTTTTCCTGTGACTCCCAGTCTTGCTTAGATCCACAGATATGGGAAGACTAGACTTGACTCTCTGGGCTATTTTGTATGACAACTGAGTGGACACACATGGCACCAAGGGACTGTTGATAGAGGCAGCCTGGCCTAGTAGCTAGACTTTTGGACTTGGAACCAGGATGACCTGAGTTCAAATCTCTCCTCTGCCCCTTTCTACCTGTATGATTCAGGCAAGTTGCTTCTCTAAAAACAAAACAAAACAAAAACGAGGGAGTTGGGCTTGGCTTTTCAAGGGCCCTCCCTCTACTGAAGAAATCACAAGTTTGAACTCCTTGGTCAGTCATGACTGATTCTTTGTAACCCCATCTGGGGTTTTCTTGGCAAAGATAGTGGGGTGGTTTGCTATGTCCTTCTCTATCTTATTTTACAGATGAGGAAACTGAGGCAAACAGGGTTAAGTGACTTGCCCAAGGTCACACAGATAGTAAGTGCCAGATTTGAACTCAAAGAGGAATCTCCCTGACTCTAGGCCTGGCACTACCAATTTCCCAATAGGGCATCAAAGCTTAGGAATCATCAACGCTAACTTCATTTTATAGATGAGGAAACTGAAGCCCTGAGAGTTGAAATGGGTTCCCTGCCAAAAGTTAGGATTCGTACTCAGGTCCTGTGGCTCTCAGATGTGACATTCATTTTTTTCTTTTTTTGCCTTTTGGAGGGCAATTGGGGTTAAGTAACTTGCCCAAGGTCACATGGCTAGGTTTTGGGGGTTTTTTTTGTGCTTTAAGTGTCTGAGGCAGGATCCGAACTCAGGTCCTTCTGACTCCAGGGCCGACGCTCTACTCACTGCGCCACCTAGTGGCCCCAACATGTGACATTCTTTCAAATGTCAGTTATGGTGATGGTGATGATGCTTTAAAAAAAAAAAAAAACAAAACCAACACAACCAAACTAGGTTTATTAGGAAGATTAGGCAGGGTGGGTATAATCGTTCACATCATTATGCCAATCACTAGAGAAAAGGATGAGGTAATAGCAATGATCTGAAAGCATCCTTTTGTGTTTAGAAACCACCTGTGGGGGTTCGTTGAACACAGAGGAGGAGCGCCACCTGCTGCCCCAAGTCATGTATTGCAGCCCTAGATGGCTTCTGACACCCTGGGCAAGGTACAAAGGAAAACAAAAGGCAGTCCATGCTCTCCAGGAGCTCACAGTCTAATGTATGTTAGCACAACATGTTAGTGACTGTGTCCAAACAAGATAAAGAGGCGATATGCTGAGGGCACTGACCATGGGGGGCCCACTGGAATTCAAGGGAATGGATGGGAAAGGCTTCCTGGAGAGGGGGGGATGGGAAAGCAGAAGGTCAGAATGAGGATGGAGAGCATTCCAGACTTGGAGAGTAGCCATTGGAACACCCAGAGCTGGGAGATGGAGGGTCTCCTGGGAGGAACAGCTGGGAGCCCAGCATCACTGAGAGAGTATGGCAAAGGGATTAAGGCAGAAGAAGCCTGGAAAGGCAGGAGGAGGCAGGGCATGTTGAATTTTAAATGCCAATCCAAGGAGTTTATGTTTGATCCTTGAGGATAGGGAGCCACCAGCATTTTACTAAATAGGAAGGTGATGTGAGCAGGAAGTGAGCAGAGGCTTGGGACAGGGCATGGAGTATTAAAGAAAAGTAAGCAGTCTGAAATGGAAATCCATGGTTTTATATTGAATCCTCTCTTTATGTTCTGCTGTGTACATGGAAATGTTCTTTTTTTCCCTTCTTGTTTTTGTATTTAAGTTTAAAATGAGTAAAAAATTTTCAAAAGATTAAAAAACATTTCACTCCCCCCTAGTTTTCAGTTACCTCCTGTTTAAAATGAAAGGTCAGACTGGACTGTCGAGGGCCAGTCTCTGAACCGGTCCATACATGGGAAGACTGTGGTCCAGGATTTCTCCCAAGCCAGCTCCCCACGAAGTCTATATTATGTCTTAATATTGGCTCACCATTTCTTCCTGACTTGCAGGAGTTTAGGATGTGATAACCAGGCAGTGACCCAGACATAGATGCATGAAAGGAAACAAGGACATAAAAACATACAGATGTGCATAAATGAACAAGGACATTAAACATTTTCTCATGGGAACCCAAGAGATAATTGCTTTACATTCATTATATAAACCCTGCCCTCTGATCAATAAATCGGAACTTCTGTGACAGATCCTCCTGGCTCGTGTCCATCATTCTACACTTCTCGGTTTGGCCTGTGCCCATTTTGATGCAGGCATCACTGGACAATATCCAAAGAGCCTTCCAGCCCTAAAAGTCAATGTTGTGAATATTTTGCTATCCCTATACAAGCCTTTTTTTCCAGCAACACTTAAAAAAATTCACCATCCCTGAAATATTTTTTTTTTGCACATTTGAGAAGTCAATGAGATATAGTGGAGAAAACCTTTGACTGGGCAAGAGTCTGATGATCTGAGTTTGAATTCTGCCTGTGCCGCTCACGTGAACATAGGAATTAGAGCCAGCAGGGGCTTTAGAGATTCTCTGGTCCAACACTCTCTTTAAAAATGAAATAAAGTATGGAGACATTTTGGCTTTCTCTGCCCTTAATCCCAAGTGTATCTATCCTGCATGGGGCAGGCTGGCATAATAGGAAGAGGACCAGGCTGGGGCTGGGCAGACCCTCCCCTATCTGGACCTCAGGCTGCTCCTCTGTTAAAGGGGGCACTTGGACAAGAGATTTGCAAGCCTCTTCTCAGCCCCTGTCTGTGTTCTATGACTGTCACCTCTGTGGGCCTCAGTTTCCTCATCTGTGGAGTAGGGGGTTGGCTCTTGCCAGAGTCACTTAGAATCCAGAAGGGGACATGAATGTTTGGCCATGGCCAATGTGGGGTTTGTGCTGAAGGTGGTTGGTCTGTGAGGGAGAGAGGACACGTGGCCTCCAAGGCCCTTTCATCTCTAAACCTATTATGTTGTGATCCTAGATCCCTCCTCTTTTCAGACCTCAGTTTCCTCCTTATATAAGCTGAGGGAGGTCTCCTTTGTCACCTCTAAGGTCCCTTTTAGCTCTCAGTTTATGATCCTGCCTCCATTTCTCTATCCGTAAAATGAGGGCTTGGCCTAGATGGCCTGTTATTTGGGATCCTGTGAGCCCAAGGCACTTGCCTCAGTTTCCCCATGTGTAAAATGAAGGGGTTTGCCTAAACAGCCTCCAAGGTCCCTTTCAAACATCAGTCTATGAGCCATCTCTCTGGCTCCTTCAAAGCCCAGATAAAGCTCCAAGGTGTTATCTTTGACCACCTTGGGTTTCAGTGACCTCTCCCTTCACAGAACCACAAACCTTGTCTCCTTGGTCCTGTTGACACAAACTATCTGCAGTCTTTGTCTTTCCAGGTTTATATATGTCTTCATACCCCCCACCCCAGAGTCCAGTGCAGACACTCAAATATTTGTTGGTTGATAGACGGCCCACAGGAGGGAAGGAGGCCTGAAGTGGTACCGTGGGAAAGGGGATCTTGGCAATGTCTCCAACCAAAAGATCATTAGCTAAGATAAGCAGCTCCCTTTGGAAACTCCCCTGGGTGCCAGAGAAGACAGCCCACACATTGGGAAACACTGACTTACTTGGCGTGATCCCCCAACAGTCAAGAAAGAGAAATCCCAGGATCACATACAGGGACAGAAATTACCTCCTGCATCCGTGGGTGCACACACACACAGCTTTGTCATCCAAATTAATGTTTCCCACCTGGTTCTCAGGACATTTTGGCAATTGGGAGTCCCGTGTGTGAAACACTAAAGGGTGAAGGGGGCTGGAGTTTATGGGGTCTACACAAACATTCCAGCTTGAGGCCAAGATAGGAAGAAGGGCTAACCAGGGTCATGGGCAGCTGGAGGGAGCTCCCCCTGGGAAAATAAAAGCCATTTCCTATTTATTTGCTAGGTTTGTAGATAAAGAGAAAAATAAATTGCTCTCAGCTTCTGGAAGCACTTATCAGCACGGACAGAGGGGTGGTTATACATAGAAATGCAATGAGATTAGCTTGTAGGGCCTCTGAGGAACAGAAGCTGCTTGTGTTAGTTTCCAGGCCTACTGCACACACTGACCCACCTGGGACAAGAGGGCAAGGTGCATGTGTGCCCTAGAATTTTTGGGAAAATGAGAAAATGGCTTAGATCTGTAGATAGAGACCTGAGTCAGTTGTAGAAGGATCCTGACACTACTGGCCATGTGACCTTGGGTAGGTCACTTGCCCCTCAGGGCCTAGGGCAACTTTTTAAAATAATAAATTGCAGTGCAGAGGCCTACCTGCTTTGATGAATGGAGTTTCCTTATCAGGATTTCCTATACCAAAGAAATCGTGGGTCTGAATGTTTTGTTCAGTCGTTTTTTCGGACATGTCCAACTTTTCATGACCTCATTTGGGTTTTCTTGGCAAAGACACTGATGTGGTTTGCCATTTCCTTCTCCAGCTCATTTTCCAGATGGGGAAACTGAGGCAAGCAGGGTGAGTAGCTAGGCCTCTCTGGCCTTCTGTGTTCTGTAGAAAATGAGTTTGAATGAAGTGGCATTTAAAGTGTGTCCCTTTTGGATCCAAGGCAATGATTGTAAATTCTTCAAGGGAAGGAGCTGGCTAGCTTTCCAGCCTTGCTTCCTAACACAACACAGGAGCCTGCATCCACTAGGTGTTTAATTAATGGGACTGATTGATTTCAGTGTTGAGTGGACCAGATAAAATGGAAGCTGCTAAGGAAGAGAGATTCTTTTATTCTTTTGTTTGTGTGATCCCGGGGTCAGGCACAGGATAAGCGCTCAATAAATGCTTGTGGATTGATTGACTGCAGAACTGCATTGACTCAACAGGTCTGGTTAGAGGCTGAGAGTCAAGAATTGAGCCTTTGGCTAAGCCTCACCCAAATGAAAACAAAACCACCTCCCCAAAACCTGGGGCTCTTTCTCCAGCCAGCCCCAAGCCTGCCAGGAACCGTGTCATTGCTATAGCAATAGTATGGGTTTCCAAAGTGTATAAAATCCTTGTTGCTGAGTAGCAACAAATCCCGTATCCCACAGGTAGACTGGCTATATTTCTTGTCCCTTTTAATTTGGGGGGGAACCTGTCTGTCCCCCAAACTCTTTATGTTCATGCCCAAACACCTCCCAAATTATTCCATGAACATTCAATAAAAACATATTTTAATGCATTGACTAATAAAAGTTTATACTCTAATATTGCTCATAAGAATAAACGATTTCCAGGAGACGTGGATATCCATGAAAATTTTCAGCTATGATATGGGTATGATATATCAGAGAAGCTTGGGTTTTAAACATTTTCTCCTTTAAGAAATTATATTCAGAACTCATGCAAGCATATCTCATGGCGATAATGGACAGAAACAATCAGCATTATTTATGATCGGTTCTAGAAACAAGAAGATATTGGGAGAAGGACACTGGATTTTCCTTCCTTGTCTTGTCACCACTCTGGTATTGGGCCAGGGCACAGGCTTTCCCCCTCATCAGCGTCCAAAGGTCAGGATTGGAAGGTCAGGCCCAGGACCATGGGACAAAAGAGCCGGAGGATGACCACCCCACGATGTGGCTTACTTTTTCTTTGAGACCTTCCTTGCCACACAAATATGCTGGGCGAGAACCCCACTGCTTTGGACAGAAAAGGGGTAGCAGCCTTCCCTCCTTCCACAGAGGGGAAGCCTCGATGCCTGCCATGTCCCCTCTTCTGATGTTGAGGATTGCCCACAGTCTGGTGGCAGGTAGAGAGGCCTGGTCCCTCTTTTCTAGCCTCCTGGATACCAGAGAGAAGGAAAACAAAGGGAGAGGAGTCAGGGAGCAGGAAGACTGGTTCTGTAGCAGCTTAAAAGGGAAAACGTGTTCAAGGGAATTTGACTCAGTGCTCCTGGATTCCACCACCCTGTTAAGAAAACAAAACAAACAATCCAGGTTTTGTGAATCCAGGTTTCTTAGGCTGCTCACGTCAGTGCTGGAGAATGTTGGAAGCATCCCATGTTCCCGGTGCATTGGTATGGCCACTGAGTAATGTTAGAGCTGTATCTTTCTCTGTGTGTGTGTGTGTGTGTGTGTGTGTGTGTGTGTGTGTCTGTGTGTGCGCCCGTGCACTCACTCGAGCGCTCTGTGGGGCAGCTGGAGCCAATCTATTGCTCCCCCTGCTCCAGTATTCTGAGAATGAACAACACAGACCTTTGGCTTTATTTTATATCACACTTCTTGCTTAATATCCAAGAGTCATAGTGTCAGACCTTAGAAGCTGCTTGTCTATCTCCTTATTTGACAGATGAGAAAACTGAGGCCCAGAAAGGGCGCCGGCTCATAAGCTAGATCTGTGGCTGGGAGGGCCCTCAGAGGTCACCCATTCCAACCCCTCTTGTTTTAATAGAGAAGGAAGGACATGCACAGGTAAGTGTCTCCTGTTGTTCATGGTACAATACAAGGGACACGTTGCTATATGGATTATCAGTTTCACAGTAGAGTATAAGCTCCTTGGGGGCAGGGTCTAGATCAGGGGTGGGGAACATGTGACCTTGAGCCTGCAGACAAAGGACCACACTTGAGGAGCTAGAAGGCCACATGTGGCCTCAAGGCTTCAGTCAAAGGGCTGCACTTGAGGGCCTAGAGGGCCACATGTGGCCTTGATCTGCAGGTTCCCCACTCTTGGACTCTAGATCATAACTGGCTTTGAACCTCCTCAGAGGGTCTTTGCATGTCACAGGCCCTTAAATACATAGTGAATGAATGAAAGTAAATGTAATTCTGGAGCATGGTTTCATAGATCTGTTTTCTCCCCCTTCCCAGAAAACTGCCTTTAACAGGACCCAGCTGGAGTTAGACTCATGCAAAGATACGTGGAGGATGAAGAGAATCAGCTGCCCAGAATAAAACACACCCATAAAACAACTAAGGCAGGGTCCTTAACCAGATCTTTCTGGGAATGTTGGGTTATGTATTTATTCCTCTCTTTGAATCCCTATCCCCTGGCATGTACCTCAGACATGGTTAGCAGTGAATAAACACTTGTTAATTAAATGAACTGTTGCCAATCACATCATCCCCTGTACAGAATGTAAACCCTTGGAGGGCAGAGACTTTCCCTTTTGTCTCTGTATCCCTAGGGTCCCACATAGCATCTGGTCCATATAGTAAGTACTTAATAAACATCTCGAAAGATTAACATATGCTTAATAACTGATAATGGATGGATTGAAATGCATACATTGTCTCTCCTATAGAATGGGAGCTTCTAGAGGGCAGATAATTAGCTACCTGGTGTGGTGGATGGAGCACTGGGCCTGGAGTCTGGAGGACCTGAGTGCAAATCCAGCTTCAGACACTGTGTGACTCTGGGCAAGTCATTTTGTCCTATTTGCCTCAGTTTCCTCATCTGTAAAATTAACTGGAGAAGAAAATGTCAAACTACTCTAGTATCTTTGCCAAGAAAACCCCAAATGGGGTCACAAAGAGTCAGACATGACCAATATAACTGAACAACAACATCTGTATCCCTGGGGCCTAACACAATTCATAGTATACAGTAGACACTTAATAAAGTCTTAAAAAAAAATCCTTTCAGGAATATAATGGAGATGTAGTGAAGAGATGTGCCACAGTCCTTGGGAGTAAATGGGGAGACTGGAGGAAATCTCATTAAAAGGCTGTCGTGCTAAGAGCCCAGGGGTGATCTTTTAATATCGCCTTTGATTTAACTCTTAAAACTTTCTGCTAGGATAAGAAACACCCTCTCACAGGGTTGGTTGGTTTGTTTTCTGAAACTTGATTGAGCGCGGATCCTTCGATAAGCCTGCCTTTGAAATGTTCACCTCTGAGCCCCATGTCCATGCCACTGATCAATCAGCTTATTTGCGATTGTTAGGGAGGAGCTGTCTTCCCTCTAGCATACATAGTATGAAGCAGCCAGCGGACACAGTGGGTAGAGTGCTGACCTTGGAGTCATGAGGACCTGAGTCTGAATCTCTCCTCAAGAACTTATTAGCTGTGTGACTCTGGGCAAGTCCCTTAAAAATAAAATAAACTATAACTTTATATGTCTCAGTTTCCCTGACTGTAAAATGGGCATCAGCACTAACAGCACTAACCTCTTGGGGCTGTTGTGACAATCAAGGGAGGTTTCTGTAAAGTGCTTAGAACAGAGCCTGGATCATTGTTGTCACTGCTCAGTTATTCAGTGATGTCCAACTCTTTGTGACCATGGGGGCTGTGCCATCCATGGCGTTTTCTTGGCAAGGATACTCAGAGGGGGTTGTCATTTCCTTCTCCAATAGATTAAGGCACACAGAAGCACATAGTAGGTGCTTAATGCAGGTTTCCTTCCTTGCACATAGTAGGTGCCGAGGGGGATTTTAAAGGGACATTTATCCCAACTTTCTCATTTTACACATGAGAAAACAAAGGCCAAGAGGTCATGGGGTCATAGATCTGGTGCTGGAAGGCATCTAAGGACTATTTTATCCCAACTCCTTACTTTACAAATGAGAAAATTTCAATAAATGTTTGTTACATTAAATACCCATTTCTTTCTATGTTCATGTCCCTGTTTACACCTCCTCGGATATAAGCTTAGATAACAGGTGCGGTGGGACACATTTCGCCTCTTTGCCACTGTAGTGATGTTCCGACATAGCTTCATTGGTCTCCGGGGCTGCTGTGCTTAGCTAACATCTGGCAGTGGCTGGAGGGAGCGGCATCCGCCAGCGAAGACAAGGAGCCAAACGGAGCCATGTCAGAACATTAGTGTAGCAGCGCTGGGGCTAGAGGCTCCCCCTAGAAGCTCCCCCATCCCATTACACTTATTTTTAGAAACTCTAACCAATAACGTGACAGTTCATTAACCTGTCTTCAGCCATAAACTTTTTTTTTTGCCTTTGATATTCTTTCCAAGATGGAATAATTTTCATCTAATGTTTGGAAGAGAAACTCATTAACAACGGTAATAACAACATTTTAAGGAGGCTTTCAGGTTTATAAAGTAAACAAGAGCCTCCCAACAGCCCTGTGAAGTAGGTAGTATAAATGTTGGGAAATTGGGGCAGTGATTGCCTTTATCAAGCTCTTTACCTGAATCATAAAGGGGACCTGAGCACTGGCCAAGAAATGACACCCCCTCTCTCCCCCGCACACACTCAGTGTGAGCCTTAAAAGACAGGTCAATTAATTTGAGAGGAGTCCAGGCAGGAGTCAAGAACAAGGATGTAGCCAATGCTGGAAGGAAGACACATGGGGTCAGATAAAAAAGCTGGTCAGAGCTTGGAGAGCAAAAGCCTATGATTTGGGTCTGCTTTTATTCCCTCCTGAGGCTGGAGAGCTCTTCAGCTGAGTTTCTGCAGAGCAGAAACCAGTGCTTTTACTCCTACATCTGGGCAGAGGATGAGAGACTCTTGTTTGCTCTTCCCATTTGCTAAGTCCTCCATCAAAGAAGGATTGTCTCCTTCTTAGATGGCTTTTTAAAGTCATGCACTAAGAATGAAGAGGTTGGTTTGTCATTTTAGTAATTTTTCAGTCATGTCAGATGCTTTGTGACCCCATTTGGGGTTTTCTTGGCAAAGATGCTGGAGTGGTTTGCCCTTTCTTCTCTAGTTCACTGAGGCAAACAGGGTGAAGTGACTTGCCCAGGGTCACATAGCTAGTAAGTATCAGAGGCCAGATTTGAACTCAGGTCCTCCTGACTTCAGGCCTGGCGCTCCTTCTACTGCATCACTTAGCTGCCATGAATGAAGAGGAGCAGAGGCTGAATATCTACACTCTGATACTCTGAAAAATCCACTCTTTGCTGGCTTGGGTACCATTTCCACCAATGTCTATTCTGCCTCATATGAATTAGTACGGCTGAGAAACTTGTTTCTTAATGACCAGCCTTGGAAGAAAGGGAGTATGGGTGTAGTGCTGGTGTGTCAAACTCTCCTGGCAGTAAAACTGCAAAGTAAAATGCAATTTGGAAATGTTTAACAGAATCAATAAAAATACTATCGGCCATAGTGTTAATTTGTCGCTTTCTAAGTCAATCTACTGCCCACAGGGATTTGAGCTGGTGGAGAAAGCTTTGGGCTTGGAGTTAGAAGGAATCGGGGCACCTACTAGCTACATGACCCTGGGCAAGTCACTTAACCTCTGGGTATGTAAGATGGGGGGCTTTAACTCTGTGACCTCTCAGGCCCTTTAGTCTCTAAATCTGTGGTCCAATGAGAAACCCACCCTGAATTTAGCAAGGCCAGTCCAGTTTGTTGATGGGCACTGTGTAACTGGCCTTCGACTCCCCTCAGTGACAAGGGCTGACAGGAAGGTGTCCTAAGTGTTCCTGCTCCTTGTAGCTGCTATTGTTGGCCTGCTTTTCAACAAACCATTAGAGCTGAAGCTGGCTTTTTCCCATTTTGCTCAAACATCATTGTCTTAGATGCTGTGTTTGAACATCATCACCTTAGAAACCCTGTGTTTCAGAAAACAAGGGAACAGGGCAAATCATACACCTAAAATGGGTACATTTAGTCAAAGATAGAAAAGAGAACAGAACCTTGGCATGGATTATCAGTGATGAAATGATTGAAAGTCAACACATTAAGAAAACAAAAATAACATTCACTGAACCTCAGGCTTTAGGGGTCAGGAAGAGAGGGGAGCAAAAGCCTTGGGATTATGGGAACCTTGTCTTGGTCTGGGAATCACCAGCTCCTTTCTGAGTATGGCCTTGTCTTTCTCATCTGTCTGCAACCCCATCTGACTGTGTTTTGTCCTAGCCACAGGGGAACCTGTTCATCATGGGAGGCTGGGAGGAAAGAGGCTTAGGGGACAACAGACACGTCACGAGCCCTATTTGGGTCCAAAGTTTCATCCCTCTTGAAGGGAGGTGGTTGGCCTTGCCCAGGGGCTCATAAGCACGTTTATGTCCTTGGGTTCTTTGGAAGTCAGCCTTGGGAAGCCTACTGACCCCTTCTCAAAATCATGTTTTTAAGTGTATAAAGTAAGAATACATATCTTATTTTCTCAGGATTATCAAGTTTTATAAGTGAAATTTAAAGAAAATGTGATAATTCTTTTTCTCTCCCCATCCTTCCTCTTGACATCAAAAGGGCAACCAAAAGGAGGATGGGCTGGTATCCTTCCTTAATGTCACAGGAGGAGAAAGCAGGGCCTTGAGCACTGAGGTGCTGGCCCAGTGCTTGATTGATTGGTTTATATTTAGATCAATGCCAGGCACAGCTAAGATCAGTGAGCCTGGAAATGGGTGCCATATGTAATGGCGGTATTGCTCGCAGGGTCAGTTGAACTATAGGAAGAAAGCATAGTCCTTGAAGGCAGAAAATGTTTTATTTTTGTCCTAGTATCTCTGGTGCTTAGAAAAAAATAATAAAGGGAAGAAGGAGATTGGACCTGAGATTTCATTGAAATAGGAGCTTCCCATTGTGAAGACTTCTCTCCCAATACAGGTCAGCACCTGCATTGTCTCTCTTATGGAGCTGACCAGGCACATGGAGAGTGATTGGCCCACAGTCACACAGAGGCAGGGGACTGAACCCAGGTCCCCCTGACACCAGGGCTGACTTCCTACCCACTATACTATGGCTTCCTGGTACATAATTGGTGCTTAATGTATGTTTATTGAATTGGATTGAATTAAACCTCCACTACCTAAAGAAAATGGAATTTCAAGGGTGGTGTGGTGGAAGAGGAAATGCCTGAGCCTGTCCTTCTCATCTGTAAAGGGAGGGGGCTGACCTGCTGAGCTCTTGCAGTCCCTTCAGTTGAAGACCCCAGGGTGTCAGTGGGGTCTTGGTATTTTTCCACCTCCATGCTTTTGGGGCTGGGTTAGAAAGAAGGCCCTCCTCACAGCTCTCAGAAGTAAATTCATCAAAATAACTGTTATTTAGATGGCATATACTGAGATTGTCAAAGGGCTTTCCTTACAGTATCTCACATGATGCTTACTCTGACTCCAGGAGGTAAGCATTTTATAGATGATAAAAATGGATTCCTTTTATGTCTAGGACGGACTATGATCCATTCTGTGAAACAGGACTCCAAGGAAAGGTAAGTTATTTGGCTAATAAGGGTCGAAAGTAGAGCCAAACCCAGTTCTCCCTTGTTCTAAGTCCAGAACTCTACCCACTGCACCATCCTGCCTCCTGTCGATACTATGGATTTGGCCTGGTTGTAGAAATGTTTTGAGATTAATGTGCCCCCAAACCACTCTGACTGCTCTGTAAGGGAATTTGATGAGTTACGTGGCTCTGGAACCATAACCCCAGAGGGATGATCCCTCCATTTATCTATTATGAACAATGGCCTTATTAGATACAACATGGGTATAGAAAGGGAAAAGTGTGGTTCTGTGGTAGAGTGCACAGAGCACTGGACTTAGTTAGAAAGACTAATCTCCCGGAGTTCAAATCTGGCCTAAGACACTTACTAGCTGTGTGACCCTGGCAAGTCACTTAACCCAGTTTGCCTCAGTTTCCTTATCTGTAAAATGTGCTGGAAAAGGAAATGGCAAACCACTCCAGTGTCTCTGCTAAGAAATCCCCAAATGGGGGAGCACAATTGAAAAACAAAATAGAAAGAAAAACCTTTTCAGCTTTCCCCTGGATTTGTCTCTGATCTAAAGCTTCCCCAGGAGGGAGGTATGGGTGGATTTAATGAGTCCTTATCACATTCCATCCCTGGTAGCAGAAGTGCTGTGATTTGGTCTAAATATCTTGCCTCTAATACACTGTCAATATCCGTCCATGGCCTGAAGCCTCTGAAAGCTGTGCTCAGCTTGCCTTCTGGGTAAGCCCCCCTCCTCATGAGCTCTTTTCAATTATGTGGCAGTAAAGCTCCTGGACTGGGTCCAAGGTCCATCTACCCTAAAGCGTGTTATGGACAGAACAGGATAGAGAAGTTAGGGCCTGGGGGAATAATTGCATCATGGGATTCAGAACTGGGGGAGAATAATATTAGAGCTCCCCCAGGCCAACCATGCCATGTTATAGATGAGGACGCTGAAGCTCAGAGAGGGTGAGTGAATGGTTTGAAGCTGCACAGCTCATAAACAGCACAGACTCAACTTCAAGCCAGTCATAGGATTATAGGATTTAAAGCTGGAAGAATCACAGCATAGGGCAGCCGGCCACTTCCCAGGGCAAGAGAAAGTATTGGGAAACCAGTCTAGGCAAAGAGTAGTAGTGCGGTGGGTGTGGATAAGAGTGACCACCCTGCTTGGCATCCTGGGCACCACAGACTTAGCCCTGCAAGGGTCCTTGGAGGCCAACTCCCTTATTTTACAGGTGGGGAAACTGAGGCCCAGAGGGCTTAGCAACCTGACCAAGAACACAAAGGTAGTATGCAGCAGAGGGCAGGCCCTCCCTTTCTAAAGAGTTAAGAGATAATCTAATCTAACCCTTTCATGTTACACCTGAGGAAACTGAGGCCCACAGAACCATTTTGGGCCAGACCATGTTGAGGAAACTTCCTCTGCTAACGATTGAGGTTACTCTGCTGTCTAGGCCCCACAGTCGAGGTACTCCTGCAGTGAATGACAGAACCAGTACTCACCCCTAGGTTCACTGCTCAGGACTCTTGCTAGGGCATGGAGCCACCTCTGAGTTGGTGCACATGGCAGGGCAGTCCGGGATCCCTGGCAGCACACCTGGCAAAGGGGTGAGGAGAGGGGCTGGCCCTGGGCCCCCTCCCCCACTTCTCAGCCTCCTAGGACTCCCCATTTTACAGGTAAGAAGACTGAGGCCAAGGGAAGCCCCAGGTGGTCTGTAGCAGGGCCAGAATTTGATGTGAGGTCTTCTGCCCACAAATCCAGCACTTACCATTATACCACACTGCCTTCTTTCCTATGTATCCAGCTTCAGTTTTTGTATCCTTGGGATGTAAGTATGATGGAAGTTCCTAGAGGGACTGTTTCATTTTTGTCATTCTGGTGCCTCCTGTGGTAGCTGGCACATAGTGAGTATTTCATTAATGTCTGCTGAATTGGGCTGTATGGAGAGAAGGTGCTGGAAGCTCCTTGACAGAAAAGCTTCTTTCATTCTTTGTATCTGGACCTCCAGTACCTAGCACAGAACCTAGAGCACAGTAGGTGCTTAGTAAATATTCAATGATTAAAATAGGAGTTTTCATCCTGGGGCCCAGGGATGATTACAAGGGTCTGTGAACTTGGATGGGGGAAGAACATGCTTTCATTTTCACCATATTTGGTTTCCCGTGTAATCCTATATATTCTGTTTTAAACATTTGAAAACACAGTTCTGAGAAAGGTTCTATAGGCTTCACCAGACTGAATGCCAGAGGGGTCCATGGCTCAGAAACAAGATTAAGACCTCCTAGATGAATAGGGTTATGGACTCAGAGCTGGTCTAGCCCCGTCATTTGACAGATAAAGAAACTGAGGCCCAGAGATAAGAAGTCACTTGCCTAAGGTCACACAGTTAGGATTGTGAGATCATGCATTTAAAGCTGGCAGCGATAGTAGAGGCTTTTGAGTCCATTTGACAGATGAGGAAACTGAGGCCCAGAGAGGTC
Organism: Gymnobelideus leadbeateri; assembly: GCA_011680675.1. Lineage (NCBI taxonomy): Eukaryota > Metazoa > Chordata > Mammalia > Diprotodontia > Petauridae > Gymnobelideus > Gymnobelideus leadbeateri. The sequence continues at coordinate 155,738 of WOXC01005561.1, read as the reverse complement.
CAGTGACTTGCCCAAGGTCACCCAGGTAGAAAGTGGCCAAACTGCAATTCTAACCCAGGTCGTCGGACTCTCCATCCCGTCCTCTTCCCATCTCTTTCTTGGGGAAAGCTGCCATAAACTCTAGGAACTGGTGCAAGGTAAACATTTTCCAGATAAACAGCTTCGGCATTGTCAGTCAGCCTCCACCACCTCTCCTGATTCTCCATTCATGCCAGCTGATTGACTTTTCAAATCCAGAGCTAAACTTAGAGGCTTGTCCTTCCTGGGGATACTAATAATATGATTGCCTGTTCAGTAATGAGAGATCCTGTTCCATGTGATTGCAGGGCGGCTTCGCTTTTCTTGCTTCTGCAGGAAGTTTAAAATCAACTCTGTTATTATTATTATTTTAAAGGATTCACAAACCAGGCCTTCACACCCGCTTCTGCTCAGGGTGACTGGCTTCTGAGACACGTGCTGCCTTGGCCCCGGGGGGTTGGGGGATGGTGGCTTAGGAAGCTGTTGGTGATTCTCCATCCTGTTTCCCAGAAAAGATTTTTGACAGTCTGGGTTTCTGGGGAGGGAGGGGGTTTGGAGTGGAGAACCACATGTACTTGTTCCAAGGCACAAATGGAACGATGGTGTAACTTTCCACTTCGTGTCAGACTGGGCGGTTTGGCAAATGCTGCTCAGTGGCTCTGTAGTTGACATACCCTACCTATGCCATCTGCAAGGTTATAAAGCGAGAACGTGTGAAATTGAATCGCTGTCTCCTTGGGTCCTGGGGTCATAGATGTAGACTTAGAAGGGACCTCAGTGGACGAAGAAGGAAACTGAGGCCCAGTGAGATGAAGCAACCTGCCCGGAATTAGATGGGTGGCAGGGTCAGAATCAGAACTAAGGCTGTAGGAGCACAGATCTAGAACTAGAAGGAGAGGCCAAACCCAAGGTTATCAAGCTAGAATGTGTGACCTGGAACCAAGGTCTTCTTGGGTCATCAGGTCATAGATTCAGCATTGGAAAGGGCCCCAAAGGCCATCCTTTGGTAGATGAGGAAGCTGAAGCCTAAAGGAGTTATCTGCCTGGCCCAAGGGCCGCCAGGTACCTAGCAGCAGAACCAAGAGTCAAACTCACCTCTCCCCTCTAAAGCCAGCTCCACCCACTTTGCCACTCTGGCTCCCGACTCTAAGGCTGACCATCTATCCAGCAGGCCAAGCTGACTCTTGCCCTTGACACAGTGGACATCCAATTTATGTTTGTTGAATTGAGTTGAAATTAATTAAAAATGGGTGGGAACATAACAGGGAATCAGGGTTAGCCCTAGACACTAGGGGGCCCTGTCACACAGATTATAGGACTTGGTGACTTAAGCTTGGAGAAAGTCTTGGAGTCAAAAAGTTTAAATGTATCACATCTGTACTCCCTCCATTCTCCCCACCCCTACACCATGGGGAAGTGATTGACAATTTATCTTTGAGAAATACACAAAGCAGCCCACTTTCCCAAGAGGCTTCTATAGAGGGATTTACCATGAAAAATAAATCACACCTTTAGGTTTTTCCTGGGGCCCAGTCTTTGTCCTGTCCCTAGGACATGTGACTGCTTTAGCATCTTCTGGAGAAGAAGCTGGTGCTGGCTTGTCAGTATTTCCGTAGAGCCCTTCCTCTGGGAGCAGTAGGGATATTCTCAAAGGACCTGCAACTACCACCTCCCCATGTCTGCCTTTCTTTGCTCAGCTCAGTTCTGCTTGGCATGCCTCTGCTCACCTGTCCCCTAAGGTGAGAGGACCAGCAGAGCCTGGGGGAGACACAAGGTTCATTGCTCCCATGCTGAGTGAGGACAGCATAGTACTGGGGGTGATGATGGAGGGGCTGCTATGCTACAACAGCAGAAGCCTTGGGTCAGGAGGCCTGGGAGCCAAGTTTGAATCTGGCTCTACCATAGTGAAGTGTTGGACGGTTGTGGGGGTTGTGCTGAAAAGTCTGCTCGAGTTGGAGTTCAGGGATCTGAGGTGGAATCTTTGCTCCCTCCTGTATGACCTTGGACTAGTAATTTAGCATCTTTGTTAAGATGCATCACTGGAATAAGTAGCTGGAACTACTTGGAAATCTCATTGGATCTAACTGTTAAAGAGTATGCCACCTTTACTTGTCTTTATTGAGCATCTATCCTTTTCAGTTCTGCCATTACTAATGGACTTTCTCTTAGGCTAATGCTAATGTCTTCTGTAGCTTCTTGAAGGCAAGGATGACTTTTGCTCTTTGTATTTTTTGAGGGGGAGAGGAGCTATCCCTAGCATTTAGCAGAGTGCATAACACATAGCAGGAAGCTCTTAATCAATGCTTGCTAATTGATTATGTGATCACATAAATACAGCCATCTGCTACTGGAAAGGTTGGTCAGTAATGCCCTCTATTTCCCCTGACTCCCTTATCCTAAAGCTCCCTTCCTTGGCCACCTCTCCCTTTATGTGCTTCCCCCCCTTTAAAAATGCAAGCTCCCTGAGGGCAGGCTTTATTGTACCCGCAGTAGAGCCCAGCACCAGGCTCTACACATTCAGTAGTTCATCTGTCCATTTGTAGGGATTCTTCCTTATCCAGTGCCTGGACTAGGGCCATAGTTGCCAGTTGGTTCCCTGCCTCAAGCCTTTCCCCACTCCTGCCCATCCTCTGTTTGGCTGTCAGAGTGGTGGTCTTCCTAAGGCACAGGTATCATCACATCACCTCTGTATTCCATTAAATTCCCTTTTTACTCCCGGATCAAATGCAGAGTGTCCCCAAAGTCTTTGTATAGATTTTAGCTTTTATGGGACATCATGTATAAAACCCTCCATTTGACTCTTAAACCCTTGGGAACCTGGCCCTTTCCCACTCCAGTCTCCTTACACTTTATACTCTTCTCCACATAGTCTGTATTCCAGGGACACTGGATTTCTCATTGTTCCTCAATATCTCTTGCCTTTTCATGACTGTCTCCCTTCCTGCCTAGAATACTTTCCCTCCCCACTGTAGCTTCCTTGCTTCTTTCAACAATCTGCTCCAATCTCACCTTCTGTAGGAGGCCTTGCCTGGTCCATGCACCCATGCTAGGGCCCTCCCTCCAAGCTCACTTCCCATTTACTCTGAATAGGTCTTGCCTATACATAATTATTTGTATGTTGTGCCCCCCATAAGACTGCAAGTTCCTGGATGGCACAGACCATTTTTTGACCTCTCTTTGAATCCTCAGAGCTTAGCACAGTGATTGGCACAAAGTACCTGCTTAGTCAGTATTTGCTGACTTGACTGAGGACTAGCTGGGATGAAAGTGGATGGGACTGTGTCTGAGAGTCCTGGCACCTGCATAATGGAGGAAGGCTTTGTTTCACTTCCATCTCTAAGACACAGCTCTGTGGAAGCTTGATTTCACCTCCCACAAATTTTTAAGGGGTAACATTTTTATTTTCAAGGGAGGATTTTCAAGTCTGTCAAGTTCTTGGAAGGCCTGTCTTGGAGTGGCTACTCGGGTTAGTTGCATCCCATAGAAATGATCACAGCATGGAAAAATCATGTTTGCTTTAATGACAGAGAAAGCACACCAAGCTTGAACAGAAACACCATGGGGCGGGGGGCGTGGGGAGGGTTGCCATCACACAAGCCAAGGCTGGGCTGCTCTGCTCTAGCGTTTGACATTCAAGGACAGGAAGTCACCAGGAGCAGTACATCTCAGACAGCATCTTTGAGGACATGGACGGCGGACAGACGGACGTGGTGGGAGGCTTCCTGCTAGATCACATGCTATGGACCTTTACCTGGGATGGGCAGGAAGTCATTTTAGTTCTCCCCTTTTTGCTCAGAGGGAACCTGAGAGGCTTTCCAAATGACCAAGCCTAAGAGAGGATCGACACACTGATATCAACAGATCGTTCCTAGCTGATGGGCAGATAATACCTGGGAGTGGGAGCAGGCGGCCTGGGGCATGCCAGGGGGTGGAAACATAAAGCGGCCACTGACACCAAACATTCTGAGCAATGGACCAAAAAATTACCTCGTGCTACAAAGGGACGGGGAAGCTTTTCTGAAACAGATTCTGGGAGGTGCATGCTAGGAGAGGAGGAAGCTGATACCATTATGTCGCCCCGAATGGTGCAGAGTCTTTGCTTCGGTCACAGATATTTCAAAACAAGGATGTGTGAAAGGTACTAAGAAGTCATTGTGGCCCCTCACCCATCTCTCTTGCTAACTACTGACTTGCAAAGGAAACTGAGGTCCAGCAGTAAATGTCCATGATTGAGAACCCTAGACTGTCCATTCTTGGGATGTAGTAGGGGGATCATTCTATATTACATATTTAGTCATAACAAATAGTCTAACATAGTCGCACTCTCTGGTCGGTAGTAAAGTACTGATATCTTACTAGAAGAGAAGAGAGCCCTGGAATAAATGCTAAATGCTCTTATGTTCTCCCTCCCTCCCCTTCCCACCCCCCAACCCACTCTTGGCTTCCCTTGAAATTCAGTTTCTACCAATGTGATCCCATGGAAACCATTGCACTTTGATGCTCCACCAGGAAAAGAAATGGGCAGCCCTGGCTTCACAAAATGGCGGTGGAGAGAAAGATGACGTTCCGTGGAATCCTTGGCAATTATGTCGCGTGGATATCATGTGGCCCAGATCCAGCCTCATGCAAAGGCTTTAGTGGGCAGGAGGAAAAAACCCCCAATCATGATTAGCATGCACATTGTTTCTTCAATGGCAGAACTGGAGGTGGTTGTTTGGCAGTGTACTTCTTGTACGTCACTGTGGTTGGCGAGGCAAGATTAGACCAGCTGAGAACAACACCGGTGGAAATCTCGTCTTTTGCACTGACACAGGGAGTACCTTTGACCTTTTTTTTTTTAAAAGGAAAAATCCCAAACTTGGATCCTTATGCACAATTCTGTTGAAAAGGAACGTTTTAGCTTTTTAGAAATATATTTTTAAACTACAAGGCTACCCCATTTTTTTATGAACATATTTTTTAAAAGTCCCCACCCCTAAAAATTTGCCAAGACTGTTCCTCATGATTGCAACAGTCCCAACCATCTCTCAGACATGATGAGATCTCACTAAACCTGCGACCACCAGTCTCTGAAGTGCATACGGGGATGCTCTTAGGGGTGGGGACTGGACTGAGCTCCATCAGGCATTGGGAAGCACAACTATTGCTAGTTAGGTGAATTTCCATCAGCGGTCACCAACACAAATGGGCGTGCTTCAAGGGATGCTCAAAGTGGGGTCACAGCTGTATGGTCCCGTCACTAGATTTCCAAAGCAGGACCCAGTCACTGCCCAGCAATCAGCAGGGTCTTCTTGGTATCAGGAACGCACACGAGCTATACACAGTCACTGAGCCAGGAGGAGCCAGGGCAGTGGAGACAGCTCCTGGGTCCAGACAAGAACATGCCGGTTGGAATTGTGTGTATTCATTGGAAGCTGATGCGGCCAGAGAACTAGTGAGGTCCCATTGGAATACTCTCTCATCAAGAGGGTTTATACAATAGAGCCTTTGGAAGAGGAAAGGTGAATGGATTGTATCCTGATTGCCAACGTCCTCTGCAAGTCCTGGAGCACATCCTGACCCGACGCTTCTCCAGTTTTATCGTACAAAAGCTGCTTGAAGGCCTCATTCTCAATGAGGACCATCATGTTCTTAAGGAAGTAGCCTTCACAGTAGGTCGAGAGCTCTGTGACACCAAGGAACTGGGAAAGAGGAAAAGCAGACAGTGAGCACCACCCTGGTACCTGCCAAGGCATGAGGGACCTTGGAGGCTATCTCTCCCAAACCCTCATTTTACTGATGAGGAAACAGAGGTGAGGGGAAGGGATTTATAGAAACACATGCCTGGACCTGGAAAGGACCCTGGGGGCTGTCTAATTCAACACCTCCAGTTTACAGATGAGGAAACAGGCCAAGAGTAGCAAAGTGACTTGCCCAAGGTCACAAAGGTAGGAAGTGGCAAAGGCAGGATTTGAATCTGAGTCCCCTTATTCTCACTGTACCAGTTCTCTGATACCCTGTTTTAGTGTGCCTCCTGTGTGTCTGCACATAGGGCCCACACCTGGGTTAAAACAGTAAAACAGGATGGAACCCAAGGGTTAATGGGAGGGAGATGACAGTAAGCAGTGCTTCCTTGGGAGTAGAATGGAAACTCCCTGAAGACAAGACCAGTCTCACTCTTACATTTACAGCCCTAGCATCTAGTTCTGCACCTGACACACAGTAGGAGCTTAATAGATGCTTGTTGATTAACCGATTATTCATTAGCATCTGGGGAGAGAATGGAGCTTTAGAGTAATGACTTGGGGACCACATGGTACTGAGGCAAGAGTGTTGGATTTGTAACCAGAACAACTGGGTCCAAATTCTGGCTCTGCTGAGGACTATCTGTGTGAATTTCGTTAAGCCACTTCCCTTTCCTGGCCTCAGTTTCCTCATCTGTAAAAAGAGGGGATTGAATCAGATGATTCTTTGAGGTCCTTCCAGCGCTAGATCTAAGATCCCAACCCCCAGCAGGGGATCCTAAACCCCCTGATTGTGTCACAAATGGGTCAGATGAGACTGTATTCAGGGAAAGGATCTGCAGAGAGTGGATTGAGGACATTGACCTCTGTTCTCTGTGGTGGGATAGAGTTAGAGGCAATGTAGGTGCCCTGGTTGGGGGCATAACTGGACACACTGAAGTGCATGAAGGGAGTATTATCTTCCCTGTAAGGAACAATGAGGACAGTGGAGAAATGGAGGATTCAGAGAAGCAGGAAGATTTATATGAACTGATGCAAAATAAAGACAGAGAAAGGAAAATCACACTAAGAGATACCCAAGCTCTGACCGGTGGCCAGCTGTGGTTCTAGAGAAGCCTAGATCCAGCATTTGGATCTGGATGAGGCTTGGAGGCCACTGAGCCCAACCCTCAACAAACAAAGAAGCTGACGGGGGTCAGACTAGATGACCTCTATATCTATGATCCCATGGTCCTCCCTATGTGACCTTGGACAAGTCATTTCTCTCTGGGCCTCAGTTTCCTCATCTGTAACAAGAGGGTCAGTGGCTTCTAAGGTCCTGGAAAGGACCTCCTTTCTAGCCCTATGTGTAAGATGCTATTTGCTCTATTCTAGGCAGAGCTGTGGCTGAGATGAGGCATATATTTTCCAGCCTTGCCAGTGTCTTCATTTACTTTGCTAAGCTTTACTTCCTTGTTACAATGGGGCATCCTCCTCCCCTGGGCAGATGAGGAGAGGGCAGGGAGGGCAAAGGTGGGGAGGAGACACTGAGCTATGACAATGATCCAAGAAAGGAGAGATCATTAATGACAAATTTGTTTTTTTTAAAGTGTATTGCTTCATGGCGTACATGGGAAGTGTGCCCATGACCTTGGCCTCATTAGCACAGAGCTGCAACCCACTGAGCCAACCATCTGCAAGCAAAAAGGACGTGTCATTTAGGGCATAAAACTAGAAAGGTACTCAGTGGTATCCTAATGGCTTGAATGAATTAGTACGACTATTAACTCATCCTGCCTGAGAGGAGACTGGCCCCTTATAGACTCATAAAACTGCGGAGTGAGAAAGGACCCTAGAGCCTGGCTAGTGCAAGCCCTTCACTGTGCAGGTGAGAGAAGCCAGGCTGAAAGAGAAATGACTTTCTTTAGGCTACCCAATAGTGGTGGAGGTAGAATTCGAACTCAGATCCCTTGACTCCTAGCCTAGAGCTCTTTACATTGGACCTGACGAGATCCATAGAATCATAGAGTATTAGAGAGAGAAGGAACTCTAAAGACCATCTATTCCAGCCCTTTCTCCCCACCCCCAACAGTTACAAAGCAAAAGAGCCAGGATTCGAACACAGATTCTCTGACTACAGGTCAGTAGGTGGTGTAGTGGCTAGTGTCATGCCTGGAGTCTAGAAGACCTGAGTTCAAATCCAGCCTCAGACAATTCCTAGCTGGGTGACCCTGGGCAAGTCACTTCATCCTGTCTGCCTCAGTTTCCTCAACTGTAAAATGAGGATGATGATAGCACCTACTTCCCAAGGTTGTTGTGAGAATTGAATGATGTAACATTTGTCAAGTGCCTTGTGAACCATAAAATGCTATATTAATAGTATTATGTTATTAGTAAAGGATCCCATGTTTTGTTGTTCAATCATTTTGTTGTGTCCTACTCCTGTGACTCCATTTGGGGCTTTCTTGGCTAAGAAACTGGGGGGGTTGCCGTTTCCTTCTCCACCTCACTTTACAGATGAGGAAACTGAGGCAAACAGGGTAAAGTGACTTGCCCAGGGTCACGCAGCTAGTAAGTGTCTGAGATTGGATTTGAACTCAGGAAGAGGAGTCTCCCTGATTCGAAGCCCAGCTGCCTGTAAAGGATCCTATATAAATGCTATCTTTGTGACTATTAACAGGATCCTGGTCATCCTACCGCTCCTCTTTCTGGTTCCTGACCTCTGGCTTACTCCATTCGAGAGAAAGATCTTTGCTTGCTTTTATTTGCGGGAGTGTGCTAGGGCCAACTCACAGCAAAGAGCCAATTGTCAAATTTTCTTCGTGAGTATTTATTTCCACCCTGGGGATCAGCAAACACAACAAATCAGGGCTTGAAGGATTGTTTGGTTCATTGTCCGGACTTAAGAAAGTGATGGATAAAATGCTCATGATGCAAGCTCAACCTAAAAGTGCATCATGCACACACCTTCCTCACCCCCTGCCTGGACAGGTGCTCGTTAGAAATCTGCCTCCTCTTTTGTAAATAAAGAAAACGTGCTGAAAGAGGCAGCCTTCCTAATTCTGGGCAGCTTTGCTGGAAAATCAGGATTGCTCAAATAAAACTCATCATTGGCCTCTTCCTATATGGAAAGTTGTCACAAGGGGTTAGACTTGATATTGTCGGGGTCCTTTTTGACATTTGGAATGTGGCTATTTGTATCTGCCTTCTTATATTTCCTAAGGTTCAAGGCCAAGGGCTGGTTTTCCTCCCCCATCCCATAGTCATTAAATGATTCTCCACTTGGAGTACCATCTGCCAGTAATGGAATCCATGTGAAGCTGGATTATGGGCTGGCAGGGGAGTATTGACGGTATGGGGGGAAAGGAGCCTTGGGAGAGAAGAAGATGAAGGCTTGGCCACGTGGAAAGTGCTGACTCTGCCACTTACTGGGTGTCTCACTACACCTCTCAGCCTTAGTTTCCTCGTCTGTAAAATGGGGATGATAAAGGCTCTACTATTGATCTCATTGGGTTATGCTTAAAGAACCATTTTGTCCAAAATATCCTGCTGCTGTGGGAACTACGTAAAGGGGAGGAATTTTCCACTGACAACTCTACAGGATTTGGCTTTGAAGGAGAGAGAGAGAAAGGGAAAGAGACAGACAGACAGACAGAGACACAGAGAGACAAACAGAGAGAGACAGAGACAGAGAGAGAGGGACAGAGAGACACACAGAGAGAGAGAGAGACAGAGACACAGAGAGACACAGAGAGAGAGAGACAGACACACAGAGAGCAACACACACAGAGACAGACAGACACACACAGAGAGACACACACAGAGACAGACACACACACAGAGATACACAGAGACAGACACAGAGAGAGACACACACACAGAGAAAGTGAGACAGAGAGAGACGCACAGAGAGACAGACAAACACACAGAAAGAGACAGAGACAGACACACAGAAATGGAGATACACACAGAGACACAGATAGAGAGAGAGAGAGATTGTGTGCCTGGGCTGGGGCAATAGCAGCTGAATAGTTTCCCTGCCTTGTTTCTTCCCACACTGGTTCATCCTCTCTTCAGTTGTCAGAATGATCTTCCTAAAGGACAGGTCTGATCACATCACCTCTGTACTCATTAAGTTCCATGGGCTCCCTGTTACCTCAGAGATCAAATACAGAGTGTCCCCAAAGCCTTAACTCCAGATTATTATCCCTCTTTCAAGGCTTTCTAATCCTGATCTTCTTAGCGTTTAGAATATCCTTTATCAATGTATGTTAAAAGACAGATAAGGAAGAAAAAGAAAGGAAGGAAAAGAAAGAAAAAAGAAAAGAAAAAGGAGCCAATTGAAAGCCAGAAAGAAATGGAAAAATAAAGAGAAAGACAGATAGAAGATACAAAGATGGGTAGAGAGATCTGTGTGTGTGTGTGTGGGGGGTGGTGTTAAGTCTGACCTCAGCCTGCTTAATTGTCATTTGAACTGAACACACAAAAAATGAAACTGTCTTCCCTTCCCCCAGGTGGAGAGGCTGCCAGCCTCTCTCCAAATCTTTCTCCAGACCTCCAGTTATTTAGTTCTATCATCCCCTGGTTAGCTGAGGGTCCCAGGTAGGTGACTTCTGACTGATTGAGGGCTCAGCCTAGTTTGGGGTCAGGGAATGAAGGAGATGACAGCAATTGTTTTTTTATAGAGCAGTCTATAGGTCTAAAAATGGGTCATAGGATGAGGTCACAGATTTAGAGTAGGAATGGTCCCTTAGAGGCCACTTGGTCCAGTCCCCTCATTTTACAGAGGAGGAAACTGAGACCCAGAGAGAAATCACAGCAGGGAGAGCAGTCTGCCTTAGAGGATCACAAGTTTAGAAATCATCTAGCCCAAGCACCTCATCTTATAGAGGAAGAAACAGAAGCCCAGAGATATTAAGGATAATGATGGTGTCATGGTTAGCAAACAGCAGAGATCTAGGAAGGGAGCTGGACAGCCCTCCTCTCCTCCCTGGCATTTAGTCGATCAGTTGATCAACAAGCATTTACGAAAATCTTACTATGTGCCCAGAGCCCTAACTAGGGAAGGAATGGCAAAAGGGAATAAGGATTGATATAGCACCCACTATGTAACACACACAGTATTTAGGACTTTTACATAGGGCAGACAGGGCTTGTCTCAAGGAACCAACATGGGAACGTGACCTCCTCCCCAGGTGTGGTGGAGGGAGTACAGTCCCCTATTTGGAGAAGCTGCTGCTTCCCCCTTCCCCCTGGCCTCATGGCACCCTGCTGGTCCGTACTGCCATGCTGTGACCATCTCAGCCTCATCCCCCACCAGGCTCCTGTTTCTTTATTTCCTACTTTCCCTTTCATACCTTACCCAGGGGGACTGAGAGGTGACTTTCTAGGGCAGAGATGTCAAAAAGGGGGCCCCTAAACCATCCCCAGTCTGACAACCCTGCTCTAGACATTGGATGGCCTTTTCTCTGTCCCAGGGACAAGAACACACCCAATGACAAAGACCTCATGGGAGTAGGACATCCCTCTCTGGTCCTCTGGTCCATTTAAGTCTGGCGTGATCACCCAGACATGGTCCCAGTGTGTTTGCACAAACCAGCCTCCTTCTTTTTTGATGCTCTTTGCACCCAGGGAAGGGGCCGGGGGTATTCATACCTTGGCATGATTGTATATATCCACACAGTTGTCCGTATTGATCCCTTTTGCACAGATGATCTCACAATGACGCTGCAAAGCTTCAAGCTGGAAAAACTTGGCGGCAGACAGGAGCTAAAATTAAAACACACACACACACACACACACACACACACACACACACACGGAGGCTGTAAGTCATGCTGCCTTGAATGGGACACCTCATTGTCATCTTTGATTGCTCCCTCTCCCTAAGTGTTCATGTCCAATCAGCCTCTTCTGTTGAGCTTTTCCTCGAAGCACCCATTCTTCCTTTCTGTTCTAGCTTCTATCCTAGCCCAGACTTTTAGCAGCTCCCACTTGAATTATTTCCCCAGCCTCCTGGCGGGTCTATCCACCTTCTTTCTTTGCCTCCCCTCTAATTCATCCTAAAAACATCACCAAGCCAGTGCTTTGATCCTCTTCAATTACCCAGAAACCTTCAATGGCCCCTTACTGTCTACCTGCCGAAGTCCAAATCCCTTAATCTTGACATTCCACCCAGTTCAAAGGCTCACTCCTCCACGAAGCCTGCCTTGAACCAAAAGGATGCACTTCTGGCCTCCTCTTGAGCTCCTCTTAGTCATCCGGGTTTTTCACACACTGGCTTACATCCTGGCTATTTCTGTACACCAGTGAGGTCAAGCTCAAATAGAGGCGAGTCCCTCTGGACTGCCAATCGACTCAGAAAAACACAAATGAACATTCTCTATGTCGAATTAGGTTTTTATTTATTTTGGTAAACATTTCCCAATGACATTTTAATCTGGCTCAGGCTGCACTTGGGAGTTGTGCTGGTCACAACCATGAGCTGGACACATTTACTCTACATTATATATTATACATATACATATATTTATCTGTGTGTATATGTATATGTGTATGTGCATGTGTATATAAATATACAATTCTGCTGTGCCATATGTAATATATTTTAGGCAATATATAATATATACATACTTACATATATACATATGTGTATCAGGTACCCATACCCCTTCTGTGTTCTCACATGGGGTCCAAAGATAAACACATTTGGAGAAGGCTTCTTTCTTCTTTCTGCACATCCCAAAATACCCAGATATGTGTGCACACATACATATATGTATAAAGATGGGTGTGTAGACCACACACATACAAACACATATACACATACATATATACATGCAAGCATATGTATATATATCTATATATGCTTATTTAGTTATTTATGGATGTGTGAGAGGAAGCCTTCTCCAATTATCTCTGGACCCCATGTGGGAACTGAATTGTTCTCTTCAGAGTGATTGCCTACAACTATAAGCTCCTTATCTTCCCCCCAAAATGACCTTGAATTTATTTTGTAGGTACTCAAGCAAACATGCTGTGTTCTCTAATGGAACGTTGTTGCTGTTCATCCTTCATTCTTGAAGAGAACCATGACACCTTGATGGTGAGCATGGCTTTACTTTTGTCTTTTCATGCCCATCACCCAGCTGTAGAATGCCTGGCATTCTACAGGCACTTAATAAGTGCTTACTAATTGACTGATGACGAGGACCATATCTTATATATCTCTGTACACTCCAAAGCACTTAATTCAATCCCTTGGACCAAGTAGATGTTTGTCAAAAGAATGACTGAAACCATACGTCCTTCCCAGCCAGAGGAGCTCCTGTTTGTCACATCTGCTCTGATACTCCGATTTCTCATCTATTAGCATAGTCTAGACCCCTAATTCTTCAGTCCTGAACTACTGGAACAGCCCCCAGTCTTCTTCCCAGGAGCAAAACATGGCCCAGTGGCAACCCAGGCTTACAGAAATCCGGTGAAACTTCACAAACCTCCATTATCTCATTGTTCTTAATAAGAAGTGACTCTGGACCACCGTAGTAAAGATACTGCATGACCAGCTAGAAGAGAGCATAAAGAAGCTGTTAATCCAGACCACACCCAGATTATTGGCTTGGGGTGGCCCCACCCATTGCTTGGGAAAGGTTCAAAGATGGGGCACCCAGAAAGGACTTTTAAAGGTCATGTAGTCCAACTCTCCCATTTTCTGCATGAGGAAACTGAGGCCCATGGAGCTTAAGTACATTGTCCGACATCATTCAGGTAATAAGCATCAGAGGTAAAATTTGAATCCAAGTTCCCTAACCCCAAAGTTGGCATTCTTTCAACTGAACCACACTGCCTCCTCAGGAATTGCTAGGCTATTATAGAAGTCAGTGTGGTATAGCCTGTATAGCACTGGGTCTGGAGTCAGGAAGACCTGACTCAAATAAGGCCTATCACTCTTACTAGCTGTACAACCCTAGGCAAGTCACTTAACTTCTGCTGGCCTCTTTAAAATGAGGGTAACAATAGCATCTAACTCGCAGGTTGTTGTAAGCACCAAGTCAGATATAGATATAGCTCTCTATGAATGCTTACTCCTTCCCCTTTCTCTTCCCCATCCAAGGCAGGAGACCTGAATGCAAATGGCCCCCGGCTCTTCTGTTCACTGACTTACGTGACTTCAACCAAGTCCCACTGATTCTCTCTGTCTCAATTTTCACATCAGGAAAATGAGAAATTTGGACCTGGATTCTTTGAACTTTAAAAAAATATTTTGATAATATTCCTTTGCAATCTTATATATTTCATTTTGTTATGGATTTAAGAACATTATTTTGAGAAGGGCTCCATACACTTCATCAATTTTAGAGGGGCCCAGGACATACATACAAAGACTCTTGAGGTCCTGTCTGGTTCTATGACCTATAAAGTAGATATCTAAGGCAGGCCTTGAGGCCACATGTGGCCTTGGGTGTGGCCTTTTGGCTGAGTCCAAGTTTTACAGAACTAATCCTTTTATTAAGGGGGATTTGTTCTGTGAAGTTTGGATTCAGTCAAAGGACCATACTTGAGGACCTAGAGGGTCACTTGGGACCTCGAGACTGCGGGTTCCCTACCCTGATCTAAGGTCTCTTCAAGCCCATGCCTTAACAATGACTGGTGTCATTAACAATGCTTATGTGACCTTGACCAGGTCACTCTACCACTCTGAGTCTCAGTTTCCCTATCTGTAAAATGAGGGCTAGGGTTAACTGTTCCAGTTTTAGATCCTGTTTCCATGTGACAAACTAACTCCCCAGGTGACTTTGGGCAAGTCTCTGCCTTCCCTGCCTAGTCCTCACTCTTCTCTGTAACATAGGTTAGGGTTGGCCCAGATGTCCAAGGTCTCTGCCAGCGCTACATCTCCACTGACAGAGTACAGGAAGAGCCCAAGAACAAGTACTAGTTATTTGCAGAGATCCAAGAAGGAGGGGTAGGAATGATGTTACAGACACTTTTCTTCTTTATCTCTTTTGGACCTAGTCAGGGATGTGAGACATAATGCTAAGCAGGAGGCAGGTGCCTGGGTTCTAGCCCCAGTCCTACCTCTTAACTCTGACACTAGCCATGGGACACTAGCCTTTCCCCTCACTGGGCCTCATTCTGTAAAATAGGAACAATAGATTCAGTATTCTCCAAAGTCTCCAGATCTGACGTTGTAGGATCTCTTTCTACTTCATGTCAATTTTGGCTTTGATTGGATCAGTCAAAGGAGAGTTCAAAATGGTGGCTGGACAGAGTGGCCTCAGCATTCTGACTTGTCTTCCTGGACTGACTTAGAAATCAGCTACAATGAGCAAGTCTGATGCCACATCTTTTTAATGGAAAACTGGGTTTTCATTAAGTCCCAGGGAGACATTCCTAAAAACCTGCTTTTCATTGAATACCAGTCACTACCCTGTCATCAGAAATGTACACATTGCTAGAATGAGAGCTGTGATTCCTGTCCTCTAGGCCCATGTAACTTTGGTTTGAGGGGGGATGGGTGAGGAATATTTTCATCCCCATCTCACAGAAAGGAAAAATGATTCCCAGAGAGGTCAGATAGCTTGGCACACATCACTGTTATCCAGTGGCAGCTTTGGGCATGAGCTCAACAAGTGCCCTTGGGCACAGTGTCTATAAGGTGCTTGGACTTAATCTCAGTAGCAAAGATTGTAGCTCTGGAGCTTAAAGGGACCTCAGAGGCCATCTAGCCCAGCTGCCTCATTTTATAGATGAGGAAACTGAGTCCCAGCAAAGTGAAGTGACCTAGATATGATCACAGCTCTATAGGCCATCTACTCTAGCTTCTGAGTTTTTGGATGATGAAATGAGACCCAGAGAGAAGAAGTAACTTGTCCAGGGACACATAGCAGACAAATGTCAGAAGCAGGATTTGAACTCCGATCCTCTGACATTAGAGCCAGTGATCTTTCCTCCAAAGAAATAGAAAATCCAAGATTTAGGTCTTCCAGCCCTAGGTTTATGAACTTGTAATTCTGCATTTGGGGTCTGAGGTAGCTCTAGAATGAAGTTGCTGGGTGACTTTGGCCAAGTCATCACCCAGCTCAGACATTCTATGTTCCAAGACACATTTTGTCTTCCTAGGTCTAATATTTTGTGTTCTAAACTTTCTCATTGCTCTGACATTCCACATTTGAAGGGCCCTCCTGGCTCTGAAAACTCAAGTTCTAAGATCCAGCCTGGGTCTGATGTCCCTGTTCTAAGTGCTCTCAGCCCTGACCTTCCCTGTTCTAAGGCCCCTCCCAGCTCTGATATTCCATATTTTAAGCTTTCTTCCCACCTCCAGCGTTCTCTCTTCTAAGGTCACTTCCAGATCTAATATTTTATATTCTAAGATCTCGTCCACTTTTGATATTCTTTGTGCTAAGGGCTCTCCCAGCTGATACTCCCTATTCTAAGGACCACCCTTTACTCCTCCAGCTCTGACATTCTAGGATTCTAGGAACAACTGAATAAATCCAAGCTAAACAACTCCTACTTTGATGCTCACTCTACCAAGACAACTCACTTCTGATGAGTGAAGGCATTACCAGACTAAGTGAGCAGATTCCCTCTGCCCCCAAAGAACCCAACTCTAAGTATTTCCTGGGAGATTTCCCCACCAATACCCCTGCCAGATGCCGCTGCCGGTCTGTCTAGATGAGCATATATACAGCTCTCTGAGTCCGTGCCTGGGCCACATACATGACTCAGCCTGCCATGTGTCTAGCTTCAGGCTTTACTGATCCGCTTACCTCCTGGCCTGAGCCTGCATTGCTGATGGAAGCCTTGGCTTTTGTAAGATGGTAACTAGACATTCCTGTTTCAACTTGCACTGGTCATAAGCACAGAAAACAAGAGGGAATTAGCTAATGCTGGGCAGTCGGCCTCAGTAACTCTTTGTAGCACTCATAACTAGTAACTGTTTATATCAGGAACAACTTAGTTACACTAACACATGCTCACATTCCTCAAATGTTACAGTTTATCAAGTCCTTCCCCCTGTCAACAGCCATTTGAGGGAATGTTGTGGGAGCATTATTTCTCAGATGAAGAGACAGAGGGTCGTAGAGGTGATGTGCTTTGTTCATTGTTGTGGACAAATATTCAACTTAAGGTACTTTGCATCTTTTGGGTCTACTGGTTTCTCCCTGACTACCCTCATTTCCCCAAGGAGACCACAGGGGCGCAGAAATGTTGACTTAGATAGCTGCCAAGTCTGACCAAGGACCACTAGGCAAAGCTCACTTGGTGGCTCCTTGTCTTCTGACTTTGTCACGGTGAGGGGGCACTGGCCTACCAAGCAGCTCTTCCCTCGATTTCCATTTCTGTATCACCAGTTGCTTATTGGGCGCCCCATATTGGACAATTATAGGCACCTTCACCCAATATGTCTCCAATTGAACTCATTATCTTCCCCCCAAATCCTCTCCTCTTCCAAATTTCCTCATTCCTGTACAAGGTACCACCATCCTTCTAGTCTCACAGGTTCATAGCCTTGGATCATCCTCAATGCCTTCTTCTTTGCTGTCCCACATATTTAATCGGTTGCCAGATCTTTAAACCATCCCTCTAGCTGATCCGTCTCTCCACTCCCCCAGCTCCCATTGAGTTCAGGCTCTTATCTCATACAGACAGACTCCTAATGAGTTCCCCTGCCTCAAGTCTGTCCCCACTCCATTCCATCTCTCACACCATTGCCAAAGCAATTTTCCTTCTGTGTCGATCTGAACGTGTGAATCAATCAACTCTAGTGGCTTCCTGTTGAGTCTGGGATAAAATAGAAATTTCTGTTTGGCTTTAAAAGCCCTTCGGAACCTGGCTGCAGCCTGTCTTTCCATCCCCACTGGACATCTTCCCCCACTACACTCTACACCCATCAGACTGGCCTTCTGTCAGTTCTTTACTCAGGACACTCCATCTCCAGTTTCCAAGCTTTTGCCCTGGTTGTTCCCCAAATCTGGAATGCACCCCCTTGTCACTTCTGCCTCAAAGGATCCTTCTCCTTGGGGTGAAGCCCAGGCATCATCTTCTGATAGAGGCAGCTAGGTGGGACAGTGGGTAGAGCATTGGACTTGGAGTCAGGAAGACCCGAGTTCAAATCTAGCTTCAAACACTTACCAACTGTGTGACCTTGGGCAAGTCAGTTACCCTCTGTCTGCCTCAGTTTCTTCATCTATAAAATGGGCCTTTGTCACAAGGTTGTTATATGAATCAAATGGGATAAAATTTGTAAAGCATTAGCACATAGAAAGTGTGATATAAATAAGTCCCAGCTCATTATTATTTTTCTGTATGAAGCCTTTGCTGCTACTCCTGCCTTGTACTTAACAGCTTAGAATATATTTTTATTCATTTTGTACTTGTTATCTCTCATGGAAGCCCATTGAGAGTAGGGATTGCTTCAGTGTCAGCACTTGTTGACCCTAAGTTTTGGCTGGATCGTCAAGGAAGGTGACCTTCACCCCCGGGGCCATCCATCTGGTCAGTGTGGAGGCCAGAGTGGCCTGATCAAGTGAGGAGAGCCACCTTCCCTGATCATGGCAGGAGCCTAGTGAGGGGATGAAGGAGTTAATGCAGAAGCCACGAACCTGGAGCCAAAGGACCTGGATTTGACTCCTGCCAGAGCTACTCGCTACCTGGATCACTATCAGAAAGTCACTTCCTCTTTTTGGGCCCCATTTTCCTTATCTGGTGAATGAGGGGGTTGAGCCTTGGTTTCCTTAGATGTAAAATAAGGGAGGTGGCCTACATGGCCTCTCTGGGGCCTCCTTCTGCCTTTAGATTTGTGATTCTTTATTACATCATTTCTCTGGGCCTCAGTTTCCTCAACTGCAAAAGAAGGAAGGTGGCCTAGGTGGCCTCTACAGGCCCTCTCAGCACTAAATCCTCTGGCCCTCCAATCCTGTAGCCATAAGCTCAGAGCCTTTTCCACCACCCCAGATGTCCCCTCTCCTGGAACACAGCATTCTTTAGAGAGCTGTAGCAAAACCAGTCTGTTTCTTGCACAGTTGACTTTGGATTGGAGAGGAGAAGGAATTTTAATTGACCTGCCATCCCCAGGGCTTCCAGCAAGGGGGGCTGAATGAAACCAAGTGAATGGTTATGAAGCGAAGGACCCTCATTCAGGGAGCTGTTTTTCTTGGCAGCCTCTAACCCAACTGAGGCTGGGATTCAAACTCCTGTTCAGCCCGGGCCCCAGGTATCAGCTCAGTTGGGCTTCCTGTGCCCCCCCCCCCCATTTCACATGGTGCTAAAACATCTTGGGGACAAAAAGCACACTTTCATTTACTAAAATTCTCCCATCAGAGTGAAAGTGAAATAAATAGGACACCTGGGACCCTCCTCCAGGGCTGGTTTCAGCTCTGCTCAGGCTATTTTAAGCCACAAATCACAGATCACTCCTTTTTATGGGGGAGGGGTGGGTCAGGAAAACCCCCAGGGCCCCACTAACTCGTACTTTCCCTTTATAACTTCAGGCTAATGTGGCAGGGAACCCTAGGCCCAGTCAAAAGCCATTACACTCCCAATGATTAATCTGGGCCAGCTCTTCCAGTACTTATGGCAGTGAAGTTCCCAATTAGCCCCATGCTCAATGGTGTAGTTGAAGGCATTTACAGACACTTGGAGAGTTTCAGTGTGTGTGTGTGTGTGTGTGTGTGTGTGTGTGTGTGTGTGTGTGCGCGCACGCAGAGTGTCAGGTTAAAGTCCCAAAGCTCTCCCAAGGGCTTCTGTGCCCTCCCCTGGGCAAGAAGACTCTTTCCTCTGGGCCATATGGCTTTTAGAGGAGAGGGGTTTGAGTCAAGATCATGATAACAGCAAGCAGCTTGACACACTTACTAGTTGTGTGACCTTGGGCAAGTCATTTAACCCCGACTGCCTTGCCTTCCCTCTTGCCCACCCCCGCCAAAATCCAACAACAGCAAATAGCATTTTTAGAACCCAAGGTTTTCTGAGCAGTTAATGGAGGTTATTTCATCAGATCTTCCCCTCAATCTCTCCCCCTCCTCATCTCTGCCTTCTGCCTTCCTTTGCCACTTAGTAGTTCAAATCTGACCCTTGGCCCGAGGCCTCGGTGCCCCTCCCTCTGACGTTCCCTCCCCTTGGCACTGCATACAGCTTTTAGGCACATAACTGTTCACATGTTGCCTCCTGAGTAGGAAAATGAGCTCGGTAAGGACAGATGCCATATTCTTTTGGCCTTTCTTTGTGTAGTCTATCCTTAGAGCTCAGCACATGTGCCCGAAATGTAGTAAGGATTTAACAAACGCTTTCTGACTGAATGACTGTCTGGAGAATCAGCTTTCGCATCTGCAGCCATATCGGGAAGGTAACATCTCTAGTATTGTCCATATAATGTAAGCTACTTGAGGGAAGGAACTGTGTTTTTGCCCTTTCTTTGAATCCCCAGCAGTGTCTGAAAAACAGTAGGTGCTTAATAAATGCTTAGTGACTATCAGCAATTCTGTAAAGTAGGTGCTATTACCACCCCCCCCCCATTTTACCCATGAGGAAACTTAGGCAAAGTGAGGTTAAATGACTTACCCAGGGTCACCCAGCTAGTAAGCAGATGACATTATAGCTAGAGTGCTAGACCTGAAGCCATGAAGACCTCATTTTAAGTCCTTCATCTGACATTTAACTGACGTTGTGTCAATGGGCAAACCATTTAATCTCTCCTAGACCCTAATTTCTTTATGTGTGAAACAGGAAGTGGTAAAATGTCAAGGAATTGTGTGCTAGAAAGAGAAGATGGGCTGGTCATGGGGTGAGGGATGGCAGGTGGACAGCTTGGCATCCGAAGCCCTTCACAACCTAGGTGTCCACCCCCACGTTCCCAGTCCTCTCACACCTTCCTCACCAACATGTACTTTCTGTTCCATGAACAGCACACCATCTCCCATTTCCAGACATTCTCTGGGGCTGTCCCCTCTGCCTAGAATGCCCTTCCTCCTCCCTTCCACTTCTGTGTGTTCTGATATCAAAGTCAGCACTATCTGCTGCACCATGCTGTTTCACTGACAGAATGGATTCTTTTGTTGTTCTATCATTTCTGTCACATATGACTCTTCCTGACCCTATTTGGGGTTTTCTTGGCAGAGATACTATTGTCATTTCCTGCTCCAGCTCATTTTAGAGATGAGGAAATTGAAGCAAATAGGATTCAGTGACTTGCCCAGGGTCACACAGCTAGTATGAGGTTGGATTTAAACTCAGAAAGAATGGTTTGCTTTGTTAGGAAGCAGACTTATTTTCCTTCACTGCATTTTGCTTGGTTGATGTTAAAATAAATATGTATTCCCTAGGTTTCTACCTAGGGAAGGTCCAGATGCAGCTAGTAGAACCCTCAGCCCCCAGATGGATAACTGGGAGGTTATTGCATTTGTACTGTGCATTCTGGGAAGTGCCTGGTGCCAGGGATGGTGAGGTTACCTGGAAGATGGGATATTTCACATAATTGATCTCAATGCATGTGCTGTCGTTTGTTGGCTTGGTGGACAAGAGTGCCTTGAACCTAGATAAGAAAGAAAACAGAATGAATGAAAACAGCTAGTTAGAAACATGGCTTCTTCTGATCATTGACAAATGGAACAGTGCTGGTTCCTTTTCATGCTAACATCTGGAAATACAGAGGTAATACACCAGAATGGATAGAGGACATGGCTTGCCATCAGGAAAACCTGGGTTCAGATCTTACTTTGGATCCCCACTCTCTGCATGAGCCAGGCTAAGAAGTCAAAGACCTCTCTGGGCCTCCAGGACTAATCTACAGAGCCATAGATTGGTAGTGATTGGTATGGAGCAAGAAGTGTTCATCCACCAGGAGTTCCTGCCCTGATGAGATCATTAATCTGTCAAATATATGCATGAGTCATTCTTTTTCTATGTCTCATTTGTGCCCCTAATACAGGGTGTCCCCAAAAATCTTAGGGCAGTTTTAAGTGTAAATAGGCTTTTTGTGACATTGTATATTTGACAATGCACACTAATGGCATGAAAGGTAGACTGGTCTTGAGTCAGACAACTTAGCTTCTCCTACTCAGACTTGGGAAAGAATCCTCTGCGTGGAGGACCAGAGAACTTGCCATATGAGAATAAGTTGGAGTAGAAATCTTAAGGAAGGGGGTGGCTAGGTGGTGCTGGGAATAGAGCTTGGAGTCAGGAGGACCTGAGTTCAAATCTGGCCTCAGACACTTAACACAAAAACTAGCCGTGTGACCTTGGGCAAGTCACTTAACCCCAAATTGCCCACCAAAGGAAAAAAAAAAGAAATCTTAAGGAAGGATGACATGCTTGTCTTCAAGTACTTTAAGGGCTGTGATATGGGGAAACAAATTCAAAGGTCATTAGTCCAACCCTTAGTTGAATAAGATTCTCTAATATCCATGAACGAGTGGATAGCCAGCCTTTGCTTGAAGACTTTCAATGAACTATCTTAAATACTCTTCCAGGTCTGATGATAGTAGATAAATCAGAGATAGCTGGGTGGTGCAATAGATTAGAGTGCTGGGCCTGGAGCTAGGAAGACTTATCTTGCTAAAGTCAAACCTGGCTTCAGACACTTATGATTTGTGTGACCCTGGGCAAGTCACTGTACTCTGTCTGCCCCAGTTTCATCATTTGGAAAATGAGCTGGAGGAGGAAAGGGCAAACCGCTCCAGTATCTCTGCCAGGAAACCCCCAAGTGGGGTCATGAAGAGTCAGACAGAACTGAAAAATGACTGAAAATTAGATAAATCATCTAATTTATCTGTACCTCAGTTTCCTCATCTATAAGATAATGGCATTGCGCTAGATGGTCTCTAAGGCCTCTTCTGGTTCTGTTCTATGATAAATAATCTCACCTTCCCGTGCCCCAGTTTCTCCATATGTAAAATGAAGGGGGTAGCTGAGATAGCTTCTGACTCTCTTGGCATCCCTTGCTCCCATCTTCACTGGCTCTTTCAGAACTTGACTTAAAATTTACCTTCCTTGGTTCCCAAGATCCAATGTGGATCATGGGATTTGGGGCCAGAGAAGACCTTTGAATCCAAATCCCTCATTTTACAGATAAAGAAACTGAGGGCTAGATGGGTCACATAATCTGCCTAAAGTCCCAAAGCATGTTCCTTTGGCTTCAGATCCTGTGCTCTTCTCTCTATTATTCTGCTTGTCCCAAACATCTGAGCCAGGAGTGGAATGGGGAAGTGGCTGATGGGCAAATTTTGACTTAATGTAAGGGAAGACTTCCTAATGAATAAAATTTTCCCAAAGTGGAAAGAACTGCTTTGATAGCTTCCACTATCTTTGGAAGTCTACAAGCAAAGACTAAATGATCGCCTGTCAGGGATAAACATTACAAAAGAAAACTGACTCTCACGTCTTCAATTCCTGTCTCTGACATTTACTGCCTAAGTAGGGCAAGTCACTTAGCCATTCTGTGCCTCAGTTTCCTCAACTGCAAAATGGGGGGGGTGGCCCCAGTGGCCTCTGAGAGCCCTTCCTACTCTGACATTCTGTGGCATCCCAGTGTTCTGTCGGGGCCTCCCCAAGGTGCCAGGCGGTTATCACATCTTTTCTCATCTCCCACAATGCTCTGATTTGTTCAGGACCTAGTCAGGTTCTGAATTTCCAAATATATCTCCTATTGAATCTGAAGAAGAAGTGAGAAGAGGAGGGCAAAACCCTCAGACAGAGATTCCATCCACTGGACTTCTGCTCTGATTTATGGAGAACTGGACTTAGAAAAGTCACATTCAAGTCTTGGAGGTTGGGAATGGTGAAGGCCCATCCGGCACCAGAAATGTAGAGCTAGAAGGGACCTTGGAGGTTCCGTCCCAGCTCTTCTACCGAACACCCATGTGACTTGGAATAAGTCATCTGAACTCTACGGGCCTTATCTGTCAAGCACTGGGAAGATTCGATGAATAAAATGAGGTCCAGAGAGATTCTGTGACAAAGATATCGCACCGTGGGAGAAGAAGTAGGATTCTAATCCAGATCTTCTGACTGCAGACCAGTTCTCTTCGCGCTCTGTGTCTGTCCCTACCTCCCTCTTTCCTTCTCTCCCTTCCCCCCATATTCCCTTGGTTCCTATTCCTGGAACTATGTGAAGGTTTTAATGCCCAGGAAAATATCCCTAACATTTGGACTAATTTCATGATGTGTGAGTTGAATTAGTGAGAAATCCCATCTGTCTGTCTCAGTTATTTACCTGATATTTCTCCCTCCCTCTCTTCCTCCCTCCCTCTCTTCCTCCCTCCCTCTCTTCCTCCCTCCCTTCCTTCCTCCTTTCCTTCCTTCCTCCCTCTCTTCCTCCCTCCCTTCCTTCCTCCTTTCCTTCCTTCCTCCCTCTCTTCCTCCCTCCCTTCCTTCCTCCTTTCCTTCCTTCCTCCCTTCCTTCCTCCCTCCCTTCCCTCCTTCCTCCCTTCCCTCCTATCTTCTTTCCTTCCATTTCCTGTTCCGTCCTTCCTTTCCTGAAATACTTTTTAAATGTTGTTTTCCCCTGCTACATTGCTGACACTTCCTGATGACTGGGAATAATCCCAGTGATGATACTCCCTTCCCTCCCCCACACATCATAAAGCCTTTTCTTTTCCTTAAATAAGGCTGTACAGTTAGGCAAAATCAATCCTTACACTGGTCATATCCAACAATGCATGTCTCATCTCACTCCCATAGCCCACCACCTCTCTACTCAGAGATGGGAAGCACGCCAGCATTCTTTCTGCTGGAATCTGGGAGACTGATCCTGTGAGCTTGGGTCTCAATTCTCTCACTTCCTAAGTGAGTCAGTCCATGAAACTCTTCCCACCCTTTTTTACTTTCTGGAACTGGTGAATAGTTGCCGTCCTGGTCTCTGCAGTGACCATGACAGATGTCCAAGGTGAGACCAAGCACTTACCTGGGAGATGCAGTAAACAACAATACTTTGTGTGCATAAAATGGCCTTCCTTCCACCAGAAAGGTAACATCAGACATCTCTTTATTGTTGAGAAAGTGAGGATCTAGAAAGAAGGAAAAGGAACAGGGGAGAGGCTTAATCCAGAGCAGGGGGAAGATCTACTTCCTGTACTAAATATTTCTGATGGGAAAAAAATGTGGTCATGGGATTGGTCTTCAAAGCCCCAGATTGCTACCTGGGATGGGAAACAGAACTCAGAGGTGAATTCAAGCTGCGGACACAGATCCTTTCATACAGAGCCTTGAACGGTTTATTCTCTGCCAGAGGGCAGAGGTGCCACATCTCCTTTGAATCCTCACCTAGAGTCAGAACCCAGTTGGCTTTGAGTTTTGAGAGGTAAACATATCTCCCATCACCCTCTTCTGTGAGAGTGCCACTCAGTCTCTGGTTCATTTCTCATAGGATCATGGCTTTAACAGAGCTGCTAATAGCTAGGATTTATATGGCATGTTTAGGTGTGCAAAGCATTTTACAACTTGATCCTCATAAACCACCAAGGTAGGGACTATTATTACCTTCATTACATACATGAGGAAACTGAGGCAGACTGAATAAGCACCTTGCCTAGGCTCATCCAGAGAACAGGTGCTTAAAACTGGATTTGAACTCAGGTCTTCCTGACTCTAGGTCCAGCACTCCTGGGCAGATGAGAGCTAGAAGGGGGCACTAGACACCATTATCCAAGCCCTGCATTTCTAGTTGGGAACATGGAGGTGGATTGGATTTCCATCCAGCCTCTTTCATTTTCAGATCAAGAACTCTCAGGTTACCTTTTCCTTGGAGACATGAAAATGAGCATATGGGATAGGCCAAGTTAGCCAAGATATTCCATATGATGTCCTTTCCAAGTGAATATGCTTAAAGAAGGAGGCGTTCAAATTCCCCTTCCTTCCCCTTCCCTCCATCTGATCTCCTTCCTCTGTTTCCAAGTTGCAAGGCAGCCTCTGGGTAGTGACTTACCTAGACGAGATGTCTGCTTACGCTTGATCTCCACCAGCTTGGGGATGGGGTAAGGTCCATAACAGTGAGTGAAGATGACACAGAGCTGTTGACTGATCACTTCATTCTAAGGAAGAGAAACAAGAATTCTGAAACTCGGAGGATTCCAAGGGCCCGGCCTAAGCTGTCTATCACAATCTGAGTGTCTCCATACTCAGTGTTAAGCAAAACGAAGTCCTGGGTGAGGGCAGGGAGAGCCTCTCTTCCCTCAGAAATGTGGCCAAGTCTTCTGTAGGGCACTGAACTTGGCATTAAAACTTCTTTCTCATCCCAGTGGGACACGGACTGACTTTCTTGAGCTGCCCATGTTCTGTTTCAGTAGACCTCGTTGCCAAGAGTCCTCTGGGAAAAGGGTGTGATACCATAGTAAGGTACACTCTCTCATTCTGTTTACTTAACATCTATTAGAAAGTAGATTTCTGTGGGTCACAGCAGAGAAAATCAAGTTTAGTTTCTAAACATAACTGCCTTTATTGCTTTAGTTCATGGGTTTCAGCAAACAGGGATTCCCCATTCAATAATAGCAGATGATTGCTCTTGGCATACTGACAAGGCTCTCTTTGAATAAGGCACAAATAGCCACAAGTTCAGTGCCCTTAATACTAAAAATATGGGAATGAGGTGCTTGCAGCAGCCAGTGATCTTTGGGGAGCTCAGTTGCTGGAAAAGCATTGTTGGATGACCTGAGTTTAAATCCCAGTTCTGTTACCCATAGCTTGTGACCTAGGGAGCCTTAACCTCTTGGGCTTAAGTATAAAATCTATAAAGTGAGAGGATTGGGGAAGATGGCTTCTGATGTCTCTTCTACTTCTAAATCTGTGGTCCTTTACATCCTATGATCCTCAGAAAGGGGACAAATTATTGAAATTGATATCCTAAAGTAGAGGCATCTTTCAATAATTCAGGGGCTGATTAGCTAGAGTCTGGATCATTCAGATCCTTTCCTTCTGTCTCTGCCAATCTCTCTTTCTCCCCACTATTCTACTGATCACTTTTTGGACATATTTGAACATATTCACTGACAGAATGTAAATAAGCCTTTTAAGGGCTGGGATTGTTGCATTTCTGTCCTTGTACTCCCAGCACCTGGGATAGCGCTTGGCATTTACTACACACTTAGTTGAGTTGATTGTCATTCTTGTTTGTTGATCTCTCCAAGGGGTAGAGAGAGAAAGCCTCCTATGTAAGGCCTTCCCCCTCCCAGGTTCTAGCATCTTCCCTGTAGAATTGCCATGTGTATTTTTGGGACCAGCTATGTCATCTCTTAGGCAAAGTGGACTCTTTGTGAGTAAACTTCCTCTTGGTATCTGCTTCACGGTCTATGGTCTTAAAGAATTGTCTTGAGCACCAAAAGGTTGAGTGATTTGTCTAGGGCCAAACAGCCAGTATATGCCAGGGGCTGGACTTGAACCCAGAGTCTCTTGAGGTGGAGGCCAGCTCTCTGTCCACCACACCACACTGCCTCTGCATATATTTGGGCACAAGTTATTTCTATAGATAGAATGTAAGCTCCTTGAGGGCAGGGACTGTTTCATTTTTACCTTTGTGTCCCTGGTGACTGACACATAGTAGGTGCCTTAAGAATGCTTGCTGATTGACTGAATGAATGCTGGGAGCTGGAAGAGATTGTGGTAAGCATGTCACACCAGCCCCTCATTCTAAAGATGTTGAAACTAAGTCTCAGGGGGATGGAAGGCCTTGCTGAGGAGGGTGGGGTGGAACCAGAACTTCTAAGCTTCGAAGCCAGGCCTTCTGGTTCTCAGTGTGGGTTCTCCACCCTGTGCTGCTGCAGGCTCCCATTAGTCTTGCATTGAATTTCTTCTGGTCCCCTCCCAAGGTTCCTGCCCATTCAGACACTGTCATTGATCATTTCAGTTTGCCACTTCCGCCTGAATAAAACAGAAGCTGTTTGAGGACAGGGACAATTTCGTATTTTTTCTCCTTTGTTTTCTTAGGCCTTAGCATAAAAAGGCAGCTTAAGAAATGTTTATTGAATTAAAATTAGTGGCCTCCCTAAGTAATTCTGCCTAAGCTTAAAGTGAATTGCCTTTGTAGGTAAGAGGCATGTATGTAATTAGCACCAGTTCATAGTTGTGGGAGGGAGGGAAAGGTTGGAGGGTTTGGGCCATGGCGGCTGTAGATTGTCCTCCCAAATGGATTTTGTCAGCTCTGGACCAAGGCCTTCTTGTAGCCACCTGGAATCCATCAAGGGGGAGCCACAAACTAGCACTTTTGTTTCTGTCTGGGCAAGAAGCCAACAGTCTCCTTAGAGAGGTGGGTTCAGGCACAGATGTGTCAGAACAGCCAAAATGGCGGCTCCGGAAGCCAAAGAGCAGCTGAGAAAAGGGTAGGACTGTGACAACCATTGCAGTCTCTGCCATTGGTTCTACTTGAGTCTCTAGAGGGCTCACCCAGCTGACTCAACTGGAAGGGCCAAAGATCTGTGGAATCATGTTCTAACAAGCTGGGCTGTTGGGGACACAGCACCCTGTTAATAATGGGTAGGGACATGTGGCCATGCTTGTACTGGACATTCTATGTGCACATGGAAAATTAGGATGCACATGTATAGAGAAGGACTCTGGTCCATGGGCCTCTTCACTGTATAGATACAGAGAAGGACTTGAGAGGAAGGAAGGGTCATCTGGGATTACCAGAATACTGCTCTCCAGGTGGGACAATGTACTACTATTCCTGTCCTTTATGTCAATGCAATTCAACATTTATTAAGGTATAGTGGAGAGAGAGCTGACCTTAGAGTCAGAGAGATCTGGATTCAAGTCTTACTCCAGATACAGGGTAGGGATATGATCGTGGGCAAATCATTCAATTACTTTTTGTTGCAGTCAACTTTCTAGGTCTAGATGTTAGAGCTGATTTTAAAGAGGGAGATTCTCTACTGATATATTATAGAGCGAGAACACTACTGATCAATGCTTATGAAATCCCAGGAATAGAGAGTGAAAGATGATAGTGAAGAAGACAGTGGAGATAATGAAGATGAAAACAGAGAGGAAGAGGAAGATGGATGAAGTGAGAAAAAGAATCAAGAGGACAATGAGAAGAATGGAGGAGGAGGTGAAGGTGAATGAGAATAAGGGAAAAAATAAGAATGAAGGAGAAAGGAAGAGGAGGAGGAAGAGAAAGAGGAGGAAGAACAAGGAAGATAAGAAGACATGTGCATGACCCATTGTATTAAATGCTGGACATACAAAGACAAAAATAAACTAGAACTGCCCACAGGTAGCTTACATTCTATTGCATGGATACAACATGTATATAGACAAGGAAGGAAGTGGTGACTAAGCTGTGCTTTGAAGGAATCCAGGGATCCTAAGACATAGGCATTGGGAGGGAATGCATCCTAGCCACAAGGATCCATCTGTGCAAGAGAATGGAGGGAAAGGGAATGTCATGTAGAGGGAACAGTGAGCTGGCCAATTTGACTGCATCCGGGGGAATAATATGAAATAAGGCTGGAAGGGCAGGTGGGAGGAAAGGAAAGGTTGTGGAGGGTTTTAAAAGCCTAGCTGTTGATTTTGTTTGTTATCCTAGAGGCAACAGGGTACTGAAGGAGATTTTAAATATGGCCTGTGGATTCACCAGGGTTACAAATTTCCCAAGCTCTGAAAACTCCGGGATAACTCAGAGGGAAGATTTTCAGAAAGCAGAAGTCCATAACAGACATCCTAAAAGTTTGAGTCTTAGGATCCTATCCTGCATATATCTGGAAGGTGATATGGGTCCCCAATTTCATGGTTGGAAAAGCTGAGGCTAGAAAAGTTGAAGGAGAGAGAAATTGGATCAGTCTCTGACAAAATCACATTTTTTAGGTTTGGAAAATAGAGCCAGGTGCCCATGAATATTTGAGCTCATGTGTATGGCTTCTCCCTCTTTTAATTCATGTTCCTTCCCATCCCATGTGATTCTTGGCCTTTTCTTTCCCTGCATCTTTCTGATCTATTCCACCTCTACCAGGGAGACTTTTTTTTTTTACTGGTCTGTGATTATTGTGTGGACATGTGCCATCTTACTTATTGTCTGCTGGGTTTTTTTTCCTTCCATTTTTGTCAATATCAATGAAGTTGATAACCTCATTTCCCATGAGCCACTTTGGAATTCCCATCTAATCCTTTCCGATAAGCTCAATGCTAGTAGGGATCATCTCTTTCTTTCGAATGTGGACAGTGACGGGCACACATTAGGTGTTTAATGAATGCTTGTTGTTGATCTCCGAGGTGGAAGGGACCTCACTGGCCACTGAATCCAACAAATACCTGAACAGGAATCCCCTTTGTAACAACCCCTGAGGAGTGGTCTGCCAGTCTTTATTTGACGGCCTCTACTGTAGGGGAGCTCTCTACCTCCCAAGGCACCTCATTCCATTTGGGGCCAGCTTGTTGTTGCAAGTCTAAATTCTTTCCCACACCTTAGTCTTTCAAATATTTGGAGGCGGGTCTCGTGTCACTTCTCCAGGTTAAGCATTCTTGGTTCTTTCAACTGATCCTCACAGTATATGACCATGAGGCTTTGTGCTCTTCTGGATGCCCTTTTCTGGATACTTTAAGTGCCCCTAGAAGCTGTTTAAGTGGCGCTGAGCATTAGATAAAGTTGTGGACTTGGAGTTGAGAACCTGAGTTCAAATCCCCGCTCTGGAGCCTTGTTAGCTGTGTGATCCAGGACAAATCACTTCTCTCTCTCAGCCGCCCTTTTCTCATATATGAAACAGTGTGGGGGTTGGACTCCATGGCCTTTGACTTGCCCATCAGCTCTAAATCTCCAGTGCTAGGAGCCCAATACACAGGTAAGTCCAACCCGATCATTTAATAGATAAGAGAACTGAAGGCCAGAGAGGAGAAGCAATTTACCCAAAGTCACAAAGGGAGCAAGTAGCAGACAAGAAAGGGTCACATGACATCAAGTCAGCAAGCATTTATTAAGTATCTGTCTCTTCTAGGTTCCAGGCACTGTGCTAAGCATGTGATCTGGGGTCACAGATTTGGAATTGGAAGGGACTTTAGAGGCCCCTGAAGCCAACCCCCCATCATTTTACATATGAGAAAATTGAGGTGCACAGACTGAAGCCCACGTATGATCCATGGTGAATCTGTGCCAGGTTACACAGGATTATGGATTCAGAGCTGGAAGGGGCCACAGGTACGAGTGAATCCAACCCCCTCATGTTATCGGTGATCTGTGGCCAGATCACCAGGGTGTAGTGGTTATCTGAGAAGCTGGAGCCTCACCAAGCTGGCCACAGGAGCACTTGGGGGAGCTGTGTGGCCTCTGTGTTCTCTCTTTGGGAATCTAGGCCCGACAGGGAGCCCACCCCGCTTCCATCCATACCTTGCTTGCTTTCAGGATCTCAAACATCAGTGGCAGGCCTTGGGTAATGAGCTCCTCTGTGTACTCCTCTTCTTGGATAGATTTAAACTCTTTTAATAAACACTGGATCAGTGGCCTCCGATGCTGCTGGAAAGAGACCCTCAAAGACTCCAGCCACGTATGCAGAGTCCACGGTACTCCTGCAGGGGTGACAAGGGGGACAGTGGAGAATGGGAAAGAAGACAAAAGCAATCACAGGGAGATTTGATTTTGAGCTGAAGCTTGGTCCTGGCCCCCAATATCACAGAAGTATAACCAATTAACCAATGAACATTTACTAAGTGCTTACTCTTGCCAGACACTGTGCTAAGTGTTGGGTATACAAAGAAAAACCAAAAACAGTCCCTCAAGCTTACTTATTCTGGAAATATGAAAAAAAAATTCAAAACCTGTCCCTGCCCTCAAGGAGCTTACATTCTAATGAGAGAGGCAAAATGGACATAAATAAGAATGAGAGGGAGTGTGATTTAGTGGGTAGAGAGCTTGACATGGAGTCATAAAGACCTGGGTTTGAGTCCTGCCTTAGATAATTACTGCCTTCATGTTGTGTTGTTTCAGTCATATCTGACTCTTTGTGACTTCATTTGGGGGTTTTGGGGCACATACACTAAAGTGGTTTATCCTTTCCTTCTCCAGCTCATTTTACAAATGAGGAAAGTGAGGCAAACAAGGTTGTGATTTATCCAGGGTCACACAGTTGTTAAGTGTCTGAGACCAGACTTGAACTCATGAAGATGAGTCTTCCTGACTCTGGGTCAGCCCTCTATGCACTCTGGCGTCACCTAGCTACCCACTGTTTATATAACCCTGGGCAAATCACTAACCCCTCTGGGTCTCGGTTTCCTTATCTGTAAAATGATGTGGCTGAATTTGATGCCCTCTAGGATCCCTTCCAATCCTAAATCTGTGAGTCTATGGTGTTAAAGTCATGAAACCAGGGGGGCATTGTGCATGGTCATTCAGTTTACCTTAGAGAGGTAGTATGACCGATTGGAAAGTGTGTTCACTTTGCAGTCAGAGAGCCCTGGGTCTAAACTCTGCTTCAGAGACTCACTCACTGCCTATGTAACCCTGGGCAGTTACTCTATAAACATTTATTAAACACCTACTGTATGCCAGGCCCTATGTTAAACACTGGGGATACAAAAAAAGGCAAGAGACGGGCACTGCCCTCAGACAGTCGCTCCGTCTCTCTTGGCATCAGTCTCCTCTTCTGTAAAATATGGATGATAACACTTAGGCTACGGAGCTTATTGACTTAGGGCTAGATGGGTCCTAGAAGACCTTTGAGTCCAAACTCTTCATCTTGTTGAGAAGGAGAACAAGGCAGAGTAGCTGTGACTGGACCAGGGCTATGTGGCTAGCTGAGCTGCTGGGGCAGGCTCAGTCCAGACCTGCCCACCAGCTCTCTGAGCCCCTAGAAGGTGAGGCAAGAACTTTGCAAACATTGTTTTTTTGCAGGGGGGAGGGCAGGGCAATTGGGGTTAAGTGACTTGCCTAAGGTCACACAACTAGTGTTAAGTGTCTGGGGCTGGATTTGAACTCAGGTCCTCCTGCCTCCAGGGCTGGTGCTCTGTTCACTGCACCACCTAGCTGCCCAGAACTTTGCAAAGTGTAAAGGACTATATGAATGTAAGCTATTATTAATGACTGGTACCCTGCTCAGTACCCTGATATCTGACCTTCATTAATCCCCATGGTAACAGTATTCTTGTGTCCATTCCCATCAGTCAATACCTGGAGGAGGGAACTCCCAGCGAGGAAACTCCCTTTACTAACAAAGATTATTCCCTTTGCTGAAACTTAGACTCTTCTAGAGAAGGTTAGGTGACTTGCCCAGAGACTAGCAGCCAGTATGACTTGAACCTGGGTCTTTCTGACTCCAAGGCCATCTTTCTATCCATTAATGTCCCCTCACTTCCCTATTCATGTAGCTAATAACATATAGCATGGGTGTACAGATTGATGGTGTCAATATATATTATTGCTCACCATTAGACTCAGTAGGGAAGTGCTAGCTGTCTCTAAGTAATTGAAAAGCTCTCTGTAGAAGAGGGGTTAACCTTGAGGTCAAGGCGAAAAGCCCTGGATGGAAGCTGGACCACTGCATGAGAGGCAGATTGCCACATAGGAGAAACTTCCCACCAATGGCTGTCTCAAAGGAGACAGGGCTGCTTCTACCAAGTTTCCTCTCGTATGAGATATTCAAGCAGAGAGACAGAGGAACTCATGTTGACTTTATTTGGGGTGTGTGGTGGGGGAGAATCTTGTCCTAATTCAGGCTGGCTACTCAAGTCTCTCAGCACTGAGATTCTGGGAACTCCACATCGCTGCCCTCTCTGAGTGAATCAGCCCATTGCCCTCCCATGTATCACTTCTCCTTCTGTGCCTACGAAGAGCCAAGAGCACAAATCACGGACTCCAATATGGTAAACTTTCTGTGTGACCTTTGGGGAGTCACTCTTCTTCTCTAGTGCCCTCCCCTGAAAAGTGAGGTGTGTGGTCAGGCTCTTCTTAAAGTCTTTTCTAGCTCCAGGAAAAGAAATATCCCGATTTCCTGGTGGTCACATAAAGAATGAGGTCAGTGACCTCAGAGAGAGCCGTGAAGGGTGGGAAGTGGCCCTGAAACGCATTCCTGACATGGAAGTCTGCTTGTGCCAAGGCCCAGAGACCTGGTCATGTATGGAGCACAGCTAATGGGCTGTTTAACTAAGACACGGCGTGCTTGAAGAGGTTCTGTATGTATTGTACGTGTGTGTGCTTTTGTTTGTTTCACCAGGAACGTTCCAATAGGAGTTGGAAGGGTGGACCCCACTTTCCTCACTTCTCCCTTGTCCAGAACATTTCTATAATCCAACATTCCTATGTTGCATCCTCCCCCTCCCCAAGCCCAAAAGAACCCTCTCAAGCGTCTGATTGTTGCAATTTCCCTCTCCCCACCATCCCGCCTATGATTTAAGGGCACCAATGGGAGGGAGCATCTCACACAAAGCTGCCTATTTCGATCTAAGTTGCATAATCATGCAAAATGAGTTCTCCATGCAAGCGCATGTGGCTTCTCATATATTAAACTGCAGCCGAGAGAGAGAGAGAGAGAGAGAGAGAGAGAGAGAGAGAGAGAGAGAGAGAAGAGAGAGAAGAGAGAGGAGGGGGAGAGAGAGGAGTTTCCAAAGGGGCACAGCTTGCCCAAGGTACACTTTTTTTTTAAAGGAAGGAAAGAAAGAAATCTTGGCAAGCTTGCTCAGCTCACATCCATTAGGCAACACCCTTCTCTTGGGCTGTGAGGCTGTTTCCCCGCTTTCTTGCTCTGGTGGTTTCTGATAGTCCCAATTTCTATCTTTGGGTTTGAGGCAGACATGCTCATAAGCTTGGCTGGTGTCGGTGGCCTAATTTTATTCCCTCATACACTAGATGGAGATGTATTATGAACTGTCTTAGGCAGGAGCCATCCCCCCTCACCTGACCTTTTCTATCATGAGGGTGAAAAGGGTGGGAATCAATGATGCCACTTGTTATCCCCTCTGCCTGTCACCAGCCAATCATAGGGTTGGATGAGGGAAGAAAAGGCCCCAGAGATGTTTTCTAATGATTAGAGGATGAGGCGTTTTTCTTTTTTTCCTTGGCCATGACATGCTGGTGATTAGGGGGAGCTGGCAGTGTTGATAACCTTGCCTGGACTAGGTTGCCTCCATCCTCAGACAAGCCTTCTCTAGGCCTGTCAAAGGCCAGTGCATGTGCTCCGACCAAGAGGGCCTGGCCCCTGGGAGGCAGCAGACTGGGGACGAGAAAGGGAGAGCAGGACTGACCTATGCTCCTTATGTCAATTGTAACATCCACGTAGCCATGTTCAGCGCTGTGATACATGGCTTCTTTTAGGGCCTTCAGTTTGGCCTTGCTGTTGCGGCTGGCACACAGGGGGGGCGGGGCTGTCTCCGCCAAGTCAGTGCCCTCCGCCAAAATCTCCTCCAGGGATAGGATGTCGTTCTTCTCCTTCTCTGGCTGAGCAAGAAGTTTGCGGAACACATTCCTGTCAATCACAAGCCCAAGAGAGGAAGACACTCAGAGAAGGGGCCTGCTGTACTGGGAAGTGGGGGAGGGGCAGAGGAGGCAGCTTGGGGGCAGGGGTGGGGGGCTCCTGCCCCCTGCCATTGAAACAATAGCCACGAACACTTGGACGGGACTGATTCTGGCAAGGGGCTCTGAGGGCTCCATCAATGATGTCTCCTCCTGAGAGAACAGTCCCATTGAACGGATTCAGAGCACTGAGGTTAAGCAACTTCTCCTGAGACTGAAAACTCACACCTACGAGGCCAGGGTCTCTAAGTGTCATCCTCTACTCTCTTCTAAGGAATTTGATTGGCAAAACTGCTAAGTGCTTGAAATCCCATTTGGAAAAGTTTAAATGCACGCCCATGTACATTAGGGAAAAAGTGACTGGTGCTTCTACTTTGTTACTGCTTCTACTACTACTGTTATTTTTAAAAGGCTCCATCCTCTTCACAGCACTTGACATGAACTGCTCTGGCTAAATCATGCAAAGGGGATTTCTTCCTGTAGGCTAATGCTGGGGGCACTGATGTGGTCAGTGTTGGGAGGACTAACAGCGAGGCTGCCAAAGGGATAGTCCAGTGGACCATCTCAGGCTATAGAAAGTTGGCTTTTGGTTGAAAGTTGATGGAGATGTCTAAGGTCTGGGTATGACAGGGGTGAGAAGTCCCTGATGTTGTTTCTCAGTGCTCCAAGAACGCCTGGAGTCTGGTGTCATTGACTTGTCCTAGCCTACCTGTGTCCGTGGGCTGCAGCCTGGCTGAAAGAATTCATATCGCCCTGTGAGGTTGGAGAAATGCCATTCCTGTACATTGTTCCTATCATTGGATCAGCTCCTCGCTCCAACAGCAAACTAACCAGTTCAAAATTTCCTGCAAGCCCAGAGAAGGGTGTGTTTTTATCCAAGAAGATGAACACAGCATCCTATGCACATCCAACTTCAGTGGGGGGCAGGGAAGGGGAGCCATGACCCTCCCATCATGAGAAAAAAAAATCCCTTCTTCCTTACCTACGGCAGCAGCCAGCTGCAAAGGCGTTTCCGAATAGTTCTCCTCTCCATGGTCTAAAGAGCCTTCTACTTTGGCCCCAGCATCTAGCAAGAGCTGTGGAGGGAAAGTGGTCATTTAGAAATACTTGGAGAATGGAAAATCCCTCAAGAGATGATATACTCCAAAGCTCTGAAGACCCCAGGTCATTCAGTATCCTTGGATGATTTGGCCATAGCAAAAATGGAACATAGAATCCTACATTGAGAACTGGAAGGGACTCCAGGGGCCATCTAATCTAACCTCTTCATTTTGTAGAGAAGGAAACTGAGGCTCAGGGAGGTAAATGCCTAACCAAAGGTCAGAGACAGTAAGTAGCAGAGGTATGTGAGATGTTGATTCCTTTTCAAATACACTATTCCCCTTGTCCCAGAATAGGATGTGCCAACAATTGTGCCAGAGAAGATAAATAAAGGCCATTCTATTATCTTCTAGCAATATACTCTACTCATGACCAGAGTAACCACAGACTGGCCCAAGAAGAAGCCTTGTTGTTATCTTGGAGTTGGAAGGGGCTTTAGAGATCATCTAGTTCTACTTCCTACCTACTGAGAGTGTGATACAGAGAAACATACACTGGCTTTGGAACGAAAGGATCAGGGTTCAAAATTTGCTTCTGACACTTAACAATCTGGGCAAGTCCCTTCACCTTAGTGGGCCCCAGTTTCTGTAACTGTAAAACAAGAGAGTTGGACTCAATGGCCACTGAGGCCTCTTCCAACTCTACTTAGGGTCTTAGGATACTCTGTCACATCCCTGATGTGGGTGGAGCCAAAAGAACCCTACCTTAGGGGTCTTAGGAAAACTGGCCTTGCGTCTTGGCTCCATCACTGTGTTCTCCTTCAGCAAGCCATCTCCTTGTTTTTATTTCTTGACTTCTTTATCCATAAAAAAGTGGGTGATGGGGTCTGGGTCTAGATCAGCAGATCTTAACCCAGGCCCAATTCATGAACTTATTCAAAAAGTATTTTGCTAGCTATTTCATTGGACTTGATTTCCTCTGTAGTCCTATGTAGTTTATTCTATGCATTTTATGCAGTCCATATAGGCTTCACCAGACTATCCAAAGGGTCCAGGACACAAAAATGTTAAGAACCCCTGGTCTAGGGGTTTTTAAATTTTTAAAAAAAATTTAACTTTTAAATAATTACATTAACTTTTCAAATAATTACATTAAATGAATTAGCCTGCAAAAGTTTTACCAGGTTATCATCCCAGCCTCCTTTTCCTATTTTTTGGGGGAGGGGTAGTGGGGAAAACATGTGACTTCACTGGTTATAAAGAACTCTCAGTGAGGAAACTCCCTTTACTAATGGAGATCAGCAACTATTCTCCAACTTAGATAACTGTAGAGGTATACTTCAAGGGTAAGTGACTTGCTCAGCTGAGGTCAAGCAGCCAATATGTCAGAGGGGGAACTTGAACCCAGGTCTTCATGACTCCAAAGCTGGCCCCCTCTCCATGATTCCAACTGGATGCTTCTGTTCTTTTAGGTTAGAACCTGTGATTTCATTGGAGTAGAGAACTTTTGGTGAAGCAACTCTCTCTATCATTTCAACTTTTGTAACCTATATAGAGTCTCAGATAATTGCCTGGGGGTAAGAAGAGGTGGAATTTATAGCCAGGTCTTCCTGACCCCAAGATCAGATGTTTATCCACTATGCGACATTGCCTCACACATTCCCAGAAGAATTAGGTATCCTATGTATTTGTTTTTTTCTTTGCCATTTGGAGTAAATGTCATTAGTCCTATTTGAAAATGAAGGACAAACAAGAGCCTTGAAGATAGAGTTAATATTCTCACTCCCTAATTCAGAGCTGAACAAAGACAGTGCACCATGGGGTACTGATTGACTTGCAGAAGCCTTCTTGAGTGAACATGAAATCATCTCCCTAGTCAGTTTGTCAACAGCACTGTCTAAAAGAAATCTATATTTCTTAGCACTCACTTGCCATAAATTGCTCCTCTCCCTTGGTGAGAGGGTGACTGTGTGTGAAACTAGCCACTTTGCATTCTATGGCTGTGCCACAGAAGATAATCAAAGGCCTTTTCCTATCCTCTAGCAGGGTAGAACTTCAAAGTCATAAGGTGCTCACCTGAAGACAGTTACTGTTAGCACAGAAGGAAAGGCAGGGCGACTGAGCAGCAAGAGGTGGGTAGGGGGCAATTATGGCCAATCACATTGAGGACACAACCCACTTGTACTAACCAAACATTAAATTAAATTTTCAATGTGAGAAGTAAGTAAATGCTACAAATTAGAGTTTGATTTATGGTTTTGTTGATTGTCTAGAGAAAATGTTAGTAATACAGATTTAACTTAAAAGTATGTCATGCTTACATTATTTTCTTCTGAAGACCTAGTTAAATATTTATCAGCATGCTGCTGGCACCCCACCACTACCATCCTACTAGATGTCTTCAAGCTAGTACATTTGGGCAGGGAAAAGCAGGGTATCTGCTGAAGGAGGGAGAGAAGAGATAGGACCTTGTTTCAGCAGAGGCTTTAGGGACTGGGTGTTCAGGCAGATCTTTCCCTGTTTGTCTCTTAGCTGGGTTTCTCTTGTCCTCTAAGTGTCTCCCTGAGGATCTTCTGGGCATAGTTGTGGTGCCTAGTTCGCCAAGGCCCTTGAATGTGGATGATGAACAATACAATGGTTAGTCTGTGACGGACCTTGGCCATAAAGTCAGTGGAAGCTATAGCCTTGATGTCACTTTCTAAGGCCTATTCCTTAGTATACTTTGAATGATCAAAGGATCTTGACAGTTTCATAATGAAACTCCTAATAAGGTCTTGTTTTTACTTAAGAAAATGGAATGAACAAATATATAAATGTAACTGATCAAGAGGAGAAATTGGAAAGAATTTTTCTAGGCTTTTAGTTTAGTTTAGTGTTTTTGCTTTTTAATGATGGTGACTGTGTGCATGTAGTCACTCCATTATTGGTTAAAGCTAAGTAATATAGATAATTACATATAATATTTTCATTTATATGATATAAATATGCTATATTACTATAACTAACCAATATGGCCATCCTCAGAGAAATGCATGCTGATTGGGATTGCAGAGAGTAATGTAAAGGGCAAAATTACAAGTCAGATGTGGGTAATAATATAGCAATACCTGAACTACAGGAATGTGTCCATGCAACACAGCAAATGTCAGAGCTGTCCAGTGGCGGGTCTCAGGGTGGACGGATGGATATTTATGAGGAGTACTGATTACCTACAAACAAATTAAAATTATTTTCAAAAGGCAGTCTTTGAAATACTTTTGAGTAGCAAATATGACCTATGTCAGTCTTGCTGTGGCTGGAGATGCACATGAGAAAAGACAGAATAAAGGCTTGGAATAAAATAGTCAGAAGGATTCTTGTTGTGTTCTCTTGACAAAATCCATGCTGGGAGTGGGACCAGCTGTCTGCCCTGAAGGTTTTGTAGAAAGGAATGGTAGGAGAAATCAGTGAGGGTGGACGAGTGAAAGATTCCATTTCTGGGCTATCAGATACTCTGAGGAACAAAAAAAATTCTCTGTGGATTTCTATTCTACAGAAGATCAGGAATTCTTTTATACAAATAGAATGTGGCTTTCAAATAAATATATTAAAATCTCAAAAAAGCCAAGCAAATCCCCAAACTGGAGTGGTTTGTCATTTCCTTCTCCATCTCCTATTGATGTCCCCTGTTACTTAGATCAATGGAACCAGAAGCTGGCTGACCTTCACTGGAGGCCAAATGACTGCTTCTACTGAGGGCATTCTATAGTTGTGTCCCTTTCTTAAGTTCAAGATGGTTCATGAAGCTTAGGAAAGTTGAGAAGCCAAGCAACCTGAAAGGGTTTGATCCATGGGTCTTACACACTTTATTTCCAAAATATGCAAGGTGAATTGTAGACAACACATATACCCATGAAGCCTGAGATCCTGGGAATATCCATTGATAGGGTGCTGATGTTTTTGATAGGGGAAGAAAGTGAGCCATCTCCCCCAAAACTATCTGCTTTAGCCAAAATTCACTCTTGTTTTAGCCTCCATGGTTAAATCCTCCTCAAAGTGGGTCATGAGTATGAATTATTAGGTCTAATGGATCTTATTTTAGTCAAGTGGTATGTAAGGGCTCAAAGCAAGGCTTACTGGGAGATGATCAATGTTCATTGCATGTTTTGGTGGTCCCTGCCAATTGGCACCCAAAGAACACCTTCTGGGGCACTCTACCCTTGGGCACATTTCCTTTGTCAAATGAAATCAGATCATCGATGAATAAGAGTTTATTAAGATATTGTGCTAGGTGTCAGGGATGGCATTGAGTAAAATTCAGCCAGTCATAGGAACATGAATCTTAGGACCCCAGAGGACATCTAGTCCATGTATCAAGCATTTATTAAGTTCCTTTTAAGAGCCAGGCTCTGGGCTGGGTTCTGGAGATACAAAGACAACAATGGAACAGTCCCTACCCTGAGAGGTTACATTCTATGAGGCCATGAGATCACAGCTCATGATTTAGAACCCCTTTCAAACATCCGCATCTGTGCTTGGGGATTCCCAGGGGATGTGGAGTAGGGAGAACCCAAATCCCCCAAAGAAGTAGTTGCTTTCATAAAACTTGGAACTGCCATTTCTGGGACCCTTGGCACTGTGTCACTTCATGTCTCTTTGCTTCCATTATAATAGAGGCTTGAACTTCCACGTGGGGACAACTCTTTCTTTTCATTAGTTTAAAAGAACACAGGGAACCCGCCCCAGAAAGAGCAGTGATACCATTTTCAGAGCTCCAGAGATTTACTAGAACCTGTTTAATACCATGGGGTCAAAGCTTCCCAGGCTTGGAGAGTTGGCCTTGGTGAGAGCCCAAGATGCTGTCAAGATGAGTCACCACAAGGTCAACTGGCTGGGTCTGCAATCTCAACTTAGCTGACATGGATGGGGAGGAAAGTCAGTAGATGAACAGGGGGCAATGGAGGGCCCAGGGCCCAGGTCTTTCTTCCCTTTGGAATTCTCTTGTACTACAAAGATCACATATAGGGATGGCTGGGATGGGGGT
This sequence comes from Gymnobelideus leadbeateri, assembly GCA_011680675.1. Taxonomy (NCBI): domain Eukaryota; kingdom Metazoa; phylum Chordata; class Mammalia; order Diprotodontia; family Petauridae; genus Gymnobelideus; species Gymnobelideus leadbeateri. The sequence continues at coordinate 114,539 of WOXC01005561.1, read as the reverse complement.
GTAGGGAGGGGATGCTGGTTTCTCAGAAGACACAGCAGCAATGAAGTGTTGTTATACTCAGGAAAAGCCAATATTATACTCGGCTACAGCTAGTTGTTGGTAAATGAAACACACGTGCAAGCTTTTCTGGGGAGAGCTATCAGATGGGTCTCCTGGAAGACAGCATCACTCTAGCCAACCTCCTAATAGATGTAGCAGGTGGAGGGGGAAGGGGAAGGCCTTGCTCTCTGTTTCTCCCCCCTCTCTCTGGGTTCCAAGGGGAGATGAGCCAGCCTTGGATTTCCTCCCACTGACTTCTACCAGTATTTCTGTTTCTTTTTAAACACAAATGCTTTATTTATGCAAGTTTCCAAAAAACCCATTGTTGCCACTTTCCAATGACTCTCTTGTTTCTATTGAACCCTCCCTTGAAACAAAGAAAAACCATTGTGTAAAACAAACAGACGTTGACTGCATCTGACAATGTATGCCTCATTCTCTACAGGTAGTACACCACCTTTCTGCCCAAAATAGGGAGGTCTGTTTTACTGTAGGTCCTTTAGAGCCAAGATTAGTCATTGCATTGGGTAGAGTTTCTAGTGACTTCTAATTCAGTCACCATTTAATAACTGCCTGGGCTTGTGCAGGCTAATGGGGGCAGTGCTCACCTCCACATTCAGGTCAGCTCCGGCATCCAGCAACATCTGTACCATGGCTTCATCCCCTCGGACACAGGCGTACATCAGTGGGGTCATGCCCTGTAGCAGGTGACAAACCAAGGAGCTGAGAACACTGACAAAGTAGCTACTGTGGCCTCTCCCTAGAGAGGTGTTGGGGTGCTGGGTGGGCTTGGAGTTGAGAAGCCCTGGGTTCAAATCCTGCCTGGAACAACTATGTGACCCTTGGCACGATGCGATGAACCTGCATTTCCTCACCTACAAATCAGGATAATAACAGCACCTACCTCCCAGGGTTGTCGTGAGACTCAAATGAAATGATGTGAGTGAAGTGTTCCGCACAAATGTGAAATGTCCTTAGTATTGCTTTATTTTTTTTAAAGTTTCCTGGGTTTAAGAGTCAAAAAGCCTGAATTAAAAGATGTGCAATCCAATTAGAGCCCTTTGTATGATTAAAATTATATAAATCTAGGGATCCCAGGGGCCATCTGGACCAACCAGCAAGCATTTATTATGACTGTGAGTCAGATGCTAGAGATGCAGACAAAAAGGAAACAGTTCTTGTCCTCAGGGAGCTTCCATTTTATTGGGAGATATAGCAAACAATCAATCAAGGAGCAATTATCAGGTACCTACTATGTTCCAGGCGCTGTGCCAAATGCTGGGGATGCAATGACAAAAGGAAACAATCCCGCCCATCCTACTGGAGGAAGACACAAATCATGTTGCTAACTGTTTAACCATTAATCAGTGATCACTTACTAAGCATCTACTAATGCTGGTTAGAGATGAAGTGAAAAATAAGTGCCTGCCCTCAGGGACTTTACATTCTATCAGGACCAACACAATACAAAGAAAATAAATATAATGTGATTTTGCTGGGGGGGGGGGCAAAAAAAGATTGGGGTGGGACGGTCAGGAGGGGCTTCAGAGAGGAGGGAAAGCTTGGGCTAAACTTTAATAGAAACCAGGGATCTAACCCAACAGACATCAGTAAGTTCCTTCCTGTCAGCGCCAAGCATCGTGTACCATCTGGGAAGAGTGAGTGAGACGACGGAGGCACCTGTGTTCCAGGAGTTTAGAGTCTGAGGAAGGGGCAGGGCCCAACACAGCCCAGGCAGCTCTAGTGCACATTGACATGGGAAGGCTGACTTAGGGATCACCGCATCCAGGCACATCAGGGAGGTTTTCTTGGGAGGAAGGGGTGCATTTTAACAGACTGATAATTAGCAGATGGAGGTGGAGAGGAAAGGAGGACACCCCTGAGTATAAGCCAAGTGCTCTGTGAGGTCGGGGGAAGCAAGTTTGTTTCCCCCCTTGGGAGTCTCAGGAGCTGGGCACTGTGTCATGTGGGGCAGGAGAAGGGACCCATGTTGTTTTTTCTTATCTGCACATTGTGGGCTTCTCTGGAGTTTTCTGAGTGTGAAACAGAACTGAGGGCTTCATGACCATGAGATTGATGCTGGCTGGGTTCCCTTGGGGGCTTCGGGGGCCTTTCTGAAACACATTCTGGTCAAGAGGGTTAAATGGAGGAGCAGGAGGTTTCCTGGGCATTCTCTCCTCCAGGGCAGTGCTGCCATGTGATCCTGGCCACATCACGCACCCTCTCTTGGTTCAGTTTCCTCATCTGTAAAGGGTAGGTTGGTCTAGATGGCCTCTAGGGTCCCATGGACACCTCCAAAGCAACATCCAAAACACATCTCATTCTTTCCTCCCAGACTGTTCACTTCCAAGCTGCCTTATCACTGCCCATCATGCGGCTTCTGGCCAGCCAAGTTCCACCCTTAGAATCATCCTCAGGTTCTCATTCACACAGGCCCCCACATTCATTGCACTGCCAAACCTTGTTTTCTGCTCTGCATCTGTCCAGTCCCCTGGTCTGCACTCGCATAGCCGCCCCTCCACTGCTGGTTCCCATCACCTCTCGTCTCCTGGAATCGCCTTCATTTGCTCTCCTTACCTCAAGCCTCTCCCACCCTCCAGCCCATCTCCCATGTATCTCCTCACATCATTTTCCTAAAAGTGCAGGTCTGACCAGGACACCCGATAGTTAATCACTGATAACCCATAGCCAGTCCCCAGTTCTACTATAACTTATGAAGTCAACAGCTGAAACATTCTCACTGTCTGAGGGGGATGAGGGCGGTGGAAGGGCCCAACCCTCCTCTGCCTCATTTTGGCCAACATGAAAATGTATTTTCCAGTGAATAATGGCTTTCTATCACAGACATGAGGCAGGACTCTTTTGATTCACTATTTTGGACCCCTGAAAAGAAAGGTGCATTTCTGACCAGTTAAAGGGGATCAGAGCAATCAATCAATCAGTAAATTAATATTTATTAAACAGAAATGGTGTGCACAGTAGATGGCAAGCTGGCTCAGAATCAGGAAGGCTTGGATTTAGATCCCACCTCTGATACATACAAGTTGTGTGACCCTGGGAAAGGAATTTAACCTTTCAGGGCCCCAGACAACTCTCTAAGACTATAAGGCACAGAGAGCCAGCTTTGATGTCAAGAGGACCTGAGTTGAAATCTCACCACTGCCACGGATTGGCTGTGGAACCCTATGGAAGTCCCTTAACCTCTCAAAGCTCTAGGCCTCTTTCCAAGCCTAGGAGCTGCATTGGACCAACTTGTTAGCAAAGAGGTTTTCCTCATATACCAATGAAATCCAGGTTCAGTTCTTTTTCTTCTCCCTATCTGGGCTTGGGGCCAGGCGTTAGATTCACCTCCTAATACTTTCCTCAACTCTAAAGGGGGAATAATAGTATTTGTATTGTACCATGTGAGAGGAAGTGTTGATCTCAGAGCTGGAAAGGCCTGGGTTCAGGTCCCACCTCTGTAACATGCTGGCCATGACCCTCTGTCTCTCAGTGCCCTGGGCACCTCTCTGAATTTTACAGGTGCAGAAAAGGCACTGGTCTGCCCCGGGAGAGGGAGTGCCTTGTGGTAGTGAAATGCCAATTCTGGGCCAGAAAAACAACCCAATAATGCGCCAAAAAACGACTGACTCCTCAGGCTGTCATGAGACTTCAGTGAGGTCACGGATGTGAAAGAGAGACTTAAGTGGAAGCCATGAGCTTTCTGCTCATCTGATGCCACAAGCATCCCATGTAACCTGGGGAGTCTGCTGCCTACATCCTGCTTTGTGGGGGATCGTAGGGAGAACTCCTAGGCATCACTGCAGGGAAAGTGCTGTTTGTGTGTGCATGCGTGTGCCTAGCTATGTGTGTATGTGTGTCTATGTAAGTCTGTATGTGTGTGCATGTGTATATGTGTCTCTATGCAGTCTATATGTGTTTAAGCATTTGTAGGTCTATATATGCATGCTTATCTGGACACGTGCATTCCTGCTTATACATGTCCATGTATGTATATGTGCACCTCTGCATGTGCACTCAGGGCATGTGTGTGGATGTCTGTGTGTACACATGTGTGCACATGTAAGTGTGTATGTGTAGGTGTGTGTATGTCTGTGCTGCCACACTCAGACACCGCTGTACCTGCTCACTCATTGTGTTGATCCCATCAGGCCCCAGCAAAGATGCTGCCTGCTTTACAAGGTCCGTCCGCCCACAGTTCAGCATCCGGAAGCCCAAGTCCTGCTTGAATTTTGCTTCAGTGGCCACAGCATCCAGTTTCCGGGAGGCACAGAAACAGTCATCAGCCCTTAAGAAAGTTGGAGATGGTCTCATTAGTAAAAAGGTTTGTGTATATACACACAAACACATATATACATACATCTGTGTGTGTACATGCATATGTTCTCTGTCTGTATGTAACTTCTATGTCACACTCTGAAGTTCACAGATTGCTTTACATTATACATTTACATTGACTGTATCAATCAATCAATCAATAATCGATTGAAATCACATTTGTAAGGCTTGCAGATCTCTTTGAATATCTCCTCTTATTTGATCCCCCTCACAAACCTGCTGGCTAAGTGCTGTTATGGTCCCTACTTTATAAATAAGGAAACATAGGATCAGAGAATGCGAGTGATTTGCCCGAAGCTACACAGCTTTGGTATGCGGCAGGATTCCAACTCAGGCTTTCCTGATTCCAAGTTCAAGTTCCTTACTTGGGCCACCTAGCTGCTTTGGCTATATCTTAATGATAATTATTTGTATCTTCTGATGGCACAAATACCTAAGACCACGAGGGTTATTTTCTGTCTCTTCTTTATGGACACTCTTTAAAAATCTAAGATCCCTGCCTGCTCAGGGCTTGCATTATATAGAAACGCCAGCTAGAGCCCCTGTTGTCCCAGATGGGAGCACTTGATGTTGATCTGGGTCCCTGCTGGAAAACAGCCAGGATGAGTCCTGAATCGAGACCCAGAAATCAGAAGTCGAGTTCTATATCTGGTCCCAATGCTTGTTGCATGATTTTTGGCAAAGCCGGCTCTCCTACCCTCGTTGCAAGATAAAAGAAAGGATCGTCTTCCTGAAAAAGAGGTTGGGGTCATGGCCAGGATGAGAGGAGAGGGCACTGTCACAAGAGCGAATGTGGCATTTTCCCCACTCCAGCCCAGATACCCTACACAGAGCATTGTATTGTGGGTTGTTTTCAAATTGTAAACTATTTTTATTTATATTTTTGTTTTATATCATTTAATTTCCTAATATATCTCCCTCCCCACCCAGAGAGTCATTTCTTAATACAAATAATAAAAAAGTAGAAAAAAAGCAGTTTATCCAAAGTAACCAATACACCAGTCAAGTCTGACAATATGTGCAGTGTTCAGTTATAGATTTTTTACAAGCAAATGAACCAAAATGCATCTCTGTTCCACCTCTGCATCATGCATGCAAATCTTGGGTGCTACAAAAATCACAAAACCAAGATGGTGGATCTATAGGGCATGAAGGTAGCAACTGCTGCTAATATCCCTAAGGAGGGAACCACCCTCTCTCCCATTTTGGACCATGCCTGTGGGGAGAGCCCAGATTTCTAGGATGGTGATTAGGTTGTTTCATTCTATTTCCAGTGAAGTTGGAAGGAGAGAGTTAGAGAGGCAGGCAATACTGTTTCTTGGCATAGAAGGTTAGTTCTTGGGTTGTGGCATTCCTGGGCACTTTGACTTTATGTTCATGTCTTTGCTTCCTTGTGTGGTACTTGTTAGATACACTGATAGCTGCATCCTTGAATGGGTGGGGGCTCACCACAGAGCTCATAGGATTGCTGGCAGTCAGAGGTTGGGGGACGCTGGCACTAGAATTTCTTACAGGGTCTCTTCAGGGTGCCTTGGGGCTGGGTGCTCTCTTTAACAAGAGCAAACCCACATTTCTCTTTCTGTCTCAAAGGAAAAGCACAGTTGGCACTTCCCAGCTACACACAGGGTTAAAGTCGCTAGCACCGATGGGGTATTTTTTTGACTTCTGGGTGCCACACTTTCAGAAGTTATGGAGAAACTAGAGAGCTTTCAGAGCAGTATGACGGTGAAGATGAGGGCTCTGAAAACCTGCCACTTCAGGAAGAATTTAAGAATTGGGACGTGTAAAACAGGATCGATGGTTCTCCACACTCATCCAGTGCCAACGAACAAGCCCTTGTTTTCTCTTCTTTCCAGTGTCTGTCATTTTTTGTTAACTTTTCATTCGCTGAGACCCAATTAACAGGAGCACTCAAATAACAATCATTTCCCCTGAGACTCGACTTCTGTTAAAAGGACGTAATCAGTCAATCTGCATTTATATATTACACACACACACACACACACACACACACACACACAATATGTATGTATGTGTGCACGCAGGTATATATGCACAGATGCACCATGTATACTATATATAATAAGTATATACACACATAGGTCTATACTTATCTATGCATAAGCAGATTACATATACATATATGTGTATACACACACATAGGTCTATGCATGTATATGCATTGGCAGAGTATGTATAGATACACACAGATATGTAAAATCTCAGTTGATCCTTATAACAACCCTGGGGTGGGTGGGTGCTATTATCATTCCCTAGTTCCATTTTACAGATGAGGAATTGAGGCTCAAGAGAGACAGTGAATTTATTAAATACTTACTGTCTACTAAGCACTGAGGATATGAAGAAAGGCAAACACTATCCCAGTCTTAGACTCTCATTCTAAAGGAGGCAACATTTAAATAACTGTGCATATGAGATCTAAGCATTTAGGGTTACATGGAAGAATAGTCTTCCCCTAGAGGGAAGATGCTGGGGGTAGGAGTGGGAGAGGAGAAAACCTCCTACAGAAGGCAGGATTTGGAAGTGAAGGAATCTAAGAGGTGGAAGAGAGGGGCTGGTGCAGGTGGGGCAGTCAGAGCAAAGGCGCACAGCCTGGAGATGATGAAGTGGCCTGCCAAAGGGGCTGGAACTCGGAGTGTGCAGAGCAGAGGACAGACTGGCCAATTCTGTGCTCTAACATTTAGCAAGTGGCAAAGGCAGAGTCTGAGGCCAGGTCTTCCCAAGCCCTCTAGCCTTTCCACCATATTCCCTCTCCTTCTATGAAGTCACCAAGTATTTTACCACTGCTGAACACTAACAGGTCTTCTGGTACCCAAAATAAAAGAACCCCCTTCCCAAAGTACTTAACTCCTGCCTGGTGCTGACATCTAACCCTGATGGTTAGTCACCTGGGGCTCAGCCAGATGGAGCTTGATTCTATAGTTTTCACTGGGCATGGCTTTTGGAGGTTTTAAGGGAAAAATAGTTCATTTAGAGGGTTAACAGAGGTAGGCAATTTTACTGATTTTATGGAGAGGTTAGAACAGTGAATGAATGAAAGAATTATTGAAAAAAGAAATAAGAAAGTAAGGAAGAAATGGAGGAAGAAAAAAGAAAGAAGGAAGAAGGAAGGAAAGAAAGAAATAGTTGATGAATTGAAGGGACACAAATACAAAAGGCAATTCCTACCCTCAAGAAGCTTACATCCGGATAGGGACTGACAAAGTGTATAAGACAGGGAGAAATTTTTAGGATAGGCAAGTGAAGCCACAGGGCAATTGATAGACAGGTCCTTACTGTGTGGGGTTGATTTGATTATTGTTTTAAGAGTGAGAGGTGGAAAGCTGGGGGGAGGCTTTGGTGGAGGGTGGGGCATTGTGAGGAAGATGGGTGCGTTAGTGTGGCTTGTAGGTGGTTGGGAAGCAGCAAGGTGAGTCTGGTCCAGAGAAGACAAGATGAATGCTCACCAATCAAGAGCCCAGAACAATAGTTTCTTCTCTTGGATGCCTTCCTACATCAATGGAAATCACAGGACAGATCTCTCCCTCCCTCCCTACTCTCTCTCCTTCTCTCTCTTTCTCTCCCTCCCTCTCTCTATCACTCCCTCCCTCCCTCTCTCTGTCTCTGTCTCTCTCCCCCTCTCTCATCTCTTTATTAGCCACACACCACAAAGCAAAGAGAATTAATATCTTTAAAGATGGGCGGATGAGCAGCAAAGACTAGAGCAGAGATGTTCTCTAATAGTTGTAGCAGGCTCCTTGTGGTCCAATAGTAGAAATGAGATCTAAGGAAAGAGCACAATAGTGCTAGTGAATACACCCCATTACTGGGGAATGTCACACTAGAGGAAACTTGGCACTACAGAAAGGCACATCGTCTCTAGCAGGGCCTGATAATGGCACTGAAGGAAAATTAGCACTGATGACAGAGCTCATAGAATTATCAGTTTGGAGACAGAAGAGATTTTAGACGTTATCTAGGCCTACCCTTCATTTTACAGATGAGGAAACTGGGGCCCAAGGTGTTTAAGTGACTTGTCCAAGGTCACAAATTTAGAGCTGCAATTTGAAACCAGTGGGTCTTTTGATTTGAGATCCAGAGCTCTTTACCGTATATCATGGGTTGAGGTGAGAGAAACATCAGTTAATAGCTTCCCTTGAGGGAAGGGAGGGAAAGGGAAAGGGCAGAGAGGGGAAAAAAAAGAGAGATGTCCAGATAACTGAATATGCCCATCACTACAGCCCCATGCCTCCATTCCAGGCTTACCACCTGTTTCCCAAATATCTCATCTAGTTCTTCTTTCTGTCCAGGTGGTCTGTCAGAACTTGATGACAAAATCGCATTGTTTCTCCTTTCATTGATCTTCATCCAAATGCCCTCCCTTATGCTTCTTGCATTTCCAGACATGAGTAAATCTTAGTTTATATTCTGACCCCACACTCTTCTCTTCTTGCCCCCTTTTACCTACTTTGTTCCTTCACAATAAGATATATAAGCCACATTCTACTAATAGGTTCCATCCTACCAAGTCTCAGTGATCTTGGTGCGATCTGAGTGGCTTCTTGCACCAGGATCTTGAGTTGACCTTGCTTACTATCCATCTGTTCTGTATTTGTTTACAGACAACATCTGTCTGTCTATCCATCTGTCTATCTATCTATCTATCTATCTATCTATCTATCTATCCATCTATCCATCCACTTGTCTGTCTCTCTAGTTTGTACTATTTTTTCAGTTGTTTCCTTCAATAGAATGTGAGCTCCTTCAGGGCAAGGATCATTTTTTGTACATTTCCTGTATCTTCCTCCATTAATACAGTGCCTGGCATATTGGAAACACATAATAAGGGCTTTCTGACTGATTGCCTGATGTTTTGAGGTCATGGGTTTAACAGCTAACTTTTGAATTTTTAAAAATAACTTTTGGGGGGAATTTCATCTAATTTTTGGGCATTGCTACTCCTTTTCCCTCTTTTGTAGACATATTTGATGATATTCAGGGAGTCTTCTCCCTCCCCCCAACTTTTCTCTAGGTCACCATTTTCTAATCTGATAGATGAGAAGATGGGACTAGATGAGGTCCTTCCAGCCCTGAATGTAGGATCCCATGACCTTTGGGCCTCAGTTTCCTCCTCTGGAAAATGAGTGAGCTGGACTAGATAAGCCTCTGAGGTCTCTTTCAGATTTCAATCTATGATCCCATGACCCCTGACTATCAGTATATGATTCTGGCTGGATCTTGGTTTCTAGGGTGGTTGGACAACACTGGTCAGTCAGTCAATAGCATTTAATTACCCCTACTATGTACAAAGCATTGTACTAAGCATGGGGGATGCCAGCAGAGGAGAGGACCTCAGTATCTGTGCGGCCTCCAAGGTCCCTTCCAGCGCAGACTCCCTGATCTTAGGACCTCATGTTCCTTTTCTTTTAAACAGGACCATTAGAATTCACTCTTTAAATCCTTTCCAGGTCTAAATTCATGATCCCGAGGCCCCAGGATCCCCATGCAAGCACACGGTCAAAGTGACACCTCTATACCAGATGTTTTCCTCCTGGGCATCTCATTGTGTCCCACACGATGAAACCACCTGATGAAACCCTCTTTTCAGCCTTTCTATTTTCCTCTTATTTAAAAAAAAACACAACAAAAAGCTCCCAAACTACTGAACCTTTGCCAAGAACATCAGGAGAGGGGAAAATAAAACAAAACACTGTCTTTCCCCTCCCAGCTCCCCCTTAACTGGTCTCTTCCTAACAAGGCTGAGGAAACACGTGAGAGCTGGAGTTTTCAAAGGGCCATGGGCCTCACAGCTTTTTTTCTCTCTCTCTCCCCCCTCACACCCACCCTCACTCCTGTAAATTCCTCACTGCTCTGCTCCAGGAGTAGTGCCAAACACAAGCTAACAGATGCAAAAGCTGACAAGGTGCCCTGGACAGCAGATTCATGGGTAAGATTTACAAAGGTCTAGCGGTGTCTTTGAGGCAGGAAGGGGATTAAGAATAAGAAGCAGGAAAAATTGATCTCAGTGTTGCTCCCAGTCCAAGCATGCCCATCTAACATGGCAGACCGTGCTAGGAGTGGGGGCTCAGGGGAGCCCACCTGCCGCTCATCCTGTCCTGCGGCTTTGGATTCATGGGCTCCTAGATGGACATACCTGGAATCGATCACTTGGGCAAATTAAGACCCAAACATTCACCATTCTTCTTTTAACAGTTGCATGACTCCATAGGAGACACAAGGAGAAGAGAAAATGGGCATTTCATCTGTTTGCTCCCCAAGACAGCTAGCATTTACGTCATGCTTTAAGGTTTGCAAATCTCTTTACAAATATGATCTCATTTTATTCCCAGAACAATCTTGGGAAGTAATTGCTTTCATTATCTCCAATTCATAGGGGAGAGGAGGAAACTGAGGCACTCAGAGGTTAAGAAATGTGCCCCAGGGTCACAAAGTTGGTAATTGTCTGAGGCTGGATTTGAACTCAGGTCATTCAGTCTCCAGGTAGAGTGCTCTATCTAGCTGCCTAAAGACTGACTGAATCTTGTTAGAAGAGGATAAGTATGATATCAGAAACCTGATCTTTACAGAGTACTCTAAAGTCTAAAAAAAAGCAGCAAGGTGGTTCAGTGGATAGAACACAAGGCCAGGGTTCTGGAAGACATGAGTTCAAATCTGGCCTTAGACACTTAGTAGCTGTGTATCCTGAGCAAGTCATTTCACCCTGTTTGCCTCAGTTTCCAAATCTGTGAAATGAGCAGAGAAGGAAAGGCAAACCCCTCCAGTATCTCTGCTACCAAAAAACCAAACCAAACCAAACCAAACCAAACCAAACCAAACCCAAATGGCATCACAAAGAGTTGGACACAAATGAACAACAATCTTTCACTTTATACATATAAGGAAACTGAGGTACAGTGGAAAGCCATACAACATATACTGTCCTAGGTCCATCAGGGGCCTTAGGAGTCATCCAATCTAACCTCATTTGACAGATGAGGAAACCAAAGTCCGGTGACCTCAACAATGGTGTTGCTGGCATCAATGCCAAAGTCTTTCCATAACACTAAGGGAACATGGGGGCGGAGCCAAGATGGCGGAGTAGAAACAGCATTTCCAATGTGCTCTGCCCCACACAAATTTCAAACAATGTGAAAGGGAGCTCCAAACAACTTCTGGAGCCACAGCACCCACAGAACAGCACAGAGAAGCTAACCTCCTGCTGAGGACAGCCCAGCAGCCCTGCAGGGAGTGGCCAGCACAGTGCTCTGAGAGCAGGCAGCACAGCTCGCTGGGAACCGACAGCGCAGCCCGCAGAGCCGAGCCCAGGTCTGCGGTTTTAGCCCCAGGGCAGCCGGGCCTTCAGCCAGCTGGTGGAACCCCAGAACACCAGCAATTGTGGCGATTCCAGAATTATCAGCACAGATATGCCTAGGACAAAGTGAGAGGTTAGTGCCCTATGGACTTTGGGACCAGTATTTGGGGAACACGTGGCTTCCTCCCCTGGGGGCAAAAAGCTGCTGAAGAAACAGCTGCACAGAAGCCATTTTGCAGCTTCAGTAGTGGCTCTAGCTCCTGGTCTGCAAACTGTAGGAAGATCCAGCAATCAGTCTGGGGGTTAATCGCTTTTGCTTTAAACTGCCTGGATCTGGATTGTGGTCTGGGGGGGAAGTTTGGGGTGGGTATCCAACTTGCCAGAGTGGGTGGAGGCTTTACAGAGGCCACCCAACTGGCGGAAGTTGTGAAGACCCCACGTTTGGGCGGAAGCTCCCCTGTCTGGTGGCAGAGTCCTACTGTGGCAACAAGCCCAAAAATCAAGTAATTAAGTGGCAATATGCCTAGGCAAACGAAACAAAATAAACAGAAAAGTTCAACATTGGACTCCTATTTTAGGGGCAAAGAGGCTCAAAGCATGGAGGAGGACTGTGAGGTCAGAACTCCTGCACCAAAAGCCCCAAATGAAAATACAAGCTGGCTACAGGCCATAGAGGACCTTAAGAAGCAGATAAGAGAAGTGGGGAAAATTTGGGAAGAGAAATTAAAAAGATGCAAGAAAAGTATGAAATGACAGTCAATAGCCTGACTGAGGAAAATAACACCTTAAAAAATAGACTAACTCAAATGGCAAAAGAGGCTCAGAAAGGCAATGAGGAGAAGAATGCCTTAAAAAGTCGAATTTGCCAGATGGAAAAAGAATCTCAAAAGCTCACTGAGGAGATTCATTCCTTCAGAGTTAGACTGGAGCAAATAGAAGCTAGTGACTTTATGAGAAATCAAGATGCTGTTAAGCAGATCCAAACAAATGAAAGAATAGAAGGCAATGTGAAATATCTCATGGGAAAAACCACTGACCTGGAAAATAGATCCAGGAGAGACAATTTAAAAATTATTGGACTACCTGAAAGCCATGATCAAGGAAAGAACCTAGAAATCACCCTTCAAGAAATTCTCAAGAAAAACTGCCCTGATGTTTTAGATCCAGAGGGCAAAATAGAGGTTGAAAGAATCCACAGATCACCTCCTGAAAAAGATCCCAAAAAGAAAACTCCCAGGAATATTATAGCCAGGTTCCAGAATCCCCAGATCAAGGAGAAAATACTACAAGCATCCAGGAAGAAACAATTTCAATATTGTGGAAACACAATCAGAATGGCACAGGACCCGGCAGCTTCTACATTGAGGGATAGAAGGGCATGGAATATGATATTCCAGAGGGAAAAAGAGCTAGGAATGAACCCAAGGGTCACCTACCCAGCAAAACTGAGTATCTTGTTTCAGGGGAAAACATGGTCATTCAGTGGAATAGAGGACTTTCAAGCATTCTTGATGAAAAAACCAGAGTTGAATAGAAAATTTGACATTCAGACACAAGAAGCAAGAGATGCTTGAGAAGGTAATCAAGGAAAAGAAATCAAAAGGAACTTATCAAAGTTGGACTATTTACAGTCCTACATGGAAAAACAATAACTGTGTTTGATGAAACCTTTCTCATTATGAAAATAATTCAAGAAGGGTACATGGCATATATTCACAGGTATACATAGATAGAGGGCACAGGTTGAATTTGATGGGAAGGGATGATTATATTTTTTTTTTGGAGGGCAATTGGGGTTGGGTGACTTGCCCAGGTTCACATGGCTGGGTTTTTGTTTGTGTGTTGGGTATCTGGGGCCAGATCCGAGCTCAGGTCCTTCTGGCTCCAGGGCTGGCTCTCTCTGCTCACTGCGCCACCTAGCCACCCCAAGGAAGGGATGATTCTTAAGGGGTGAAGTCAAGAGGTGAGAGAGGAAAGTGGCAAGAGGAGATGGAGAGAGACAGGGTAGGGCAAACTATCTCATGTAGAAGAGGCAAGGGGAAGCAGTTGCAGGGGAGGGGAATAACAGGAAGGCAAAAAGGCAAAAGCATATTCTCATTGAAGTTGGCTCAAGGAGAGAATCACATACATACTAAATGGAATATCTTATCCCCACTCACTCTCCTGAGTAGAGGAAAGGGGGATGAGAGGGGGGATGATGGAGGGGAGGGCATTCTGGGGAGAGGGGAGGTTAGAAGTACCCACTATCAAAGAGGGACAGGATCAAAGTAGGGAATGGACCAGGTGGGAGGTGAGACAGGTGGGAGGGAAATATAAGCAGTCTTTTACAATATATCTACTATGGTAATGTTTTGCATAGATATAAATGTACAACACATACTGAATTGCTTATCTTCTCAGAGGGAGTGGGTGACAGAGGAGAAAGGGAATGGATCTGAAAATCAAAGTTTTAAAATTAAATGTTTCATAAGATGTCCAGGCAGTGGGGCTCAGAGATTCACCTTGCCCTAATGGCAAAGTTGAAGGGGGTATGGGAGAAGATATAGGAGAGAGCAGATTGGATGAGGGGATATCTGGTGGGACTGCTATTCTGGGGTGGTGGGTAGGGAAAAAAAAAAAAACAAAAAAAAAAACCACTAAGGGAACAAGTGATAGAGAGGCCAGAGAGAGGATGAAGTCCACCCTAATCCACTCCCCCCCCCACCCCGACTCCCACTGATTCCTCAATGACTTCCAATTACGGATTCCTCATGACCCCATCCGGGGGTTTCTTGGCAAAGATATGGAGGGCTCTGCCATGTCCCTCATTTTCAGGCAGATCACCTTCTTACCGAGCTCATGTACAATTTCCTGCCTGTCTTCATGTTACCTTAGATTTCCTCCCTTCTCCTCTGTGTGCATAAAGTCCATAGTTTTCCCTCCCCTGAGAAGCTGCTTCTGATGAACCTCCTCCAAGAAGCCTTCCAGGACTGATTGTTCATTTTTGATGGATCATCCAGCCTGGAGCCCTGGGTTTTGCAGGATTTCTAGGCAGAAGAGATCAGGATCCCATTCAAATTCACTCAGGCCCTGGGTTGATTTGTGCTGCACTCCCCTCTGAGAAGTGCAGGTCCTACAGAAAAATGCCCATTCAGACCAGTGGGAGGGGGCTGAAGTGGCTTCTGACCACTCCTCAGGTCTCCCCTGTACTGGAAAAGCTATATCCAGAAAGAAATTGGGATGCAAATCCAGCCCAATCCAGCCACCATCTCACTCTCATACTGGACATTCCTTGTATACATTATGGTTGCTGGTCCCAGCTGCCATATGCAATGAGTTTTTCAGCCTTCATAGTCATTGGTTAGGGCTGGAAGAGATCTTTGAAGTTACCTAGTTCAACCCCCTCATCTTACAGAAGAGGAAACTGAGGCCCAAAGGCAATGACTTAGGATCATTAGAACTGGAAGGCAGTTGAGGTCAAATGATTAGACTCCTCATTTTACAGAGGAGGAAACTGAGTCCCAGAGTGACAAGGTGACTTGGGATCATAGGTTTCCATCATCATTGCCATCATCACCACCATTGTCATACAAGAAGATTTGAACCCGGGTCCTGCCATTCCATGCCCTCTCGCCTGTGCTATGTTGCCTCCTGCCCACCACTGATTCTCATACACTGCACTCAATGGCTGCTCTGTCCTTCTCAGTCTTACCCACTTACCTAGGAACCACGCCTCTCTTGTCCACACTGACTCTCCCACAGGAGTGTCTGGCCTTCAAGCTCCCCAGACATTGTCTCGCCTCCTCTTTTCTCACACCTCCCTCTTCCTGAACCACTGACACTCTAGACAATGTTACTTCTGTCCACAATGTTCCTTTTCACCCCACCCAGGGCCTCCTTTCCACCCAAATGCCTCTGACGCCAGCATGAAGGCTCCATCTTTACCTGACCTAGAAGGGGCTAGGGAATAGCCAGTAGCAATGGGTATGTGTGCCCCGGCTGCCTCCTGGCCATTAAACATTCTTCTTGTCTCTCCAAGAGCTCTGGAGGACTGATTTCATCAGCTCCTGTGGGTTGAGCTATCATCACCTCCTTGGCATCTCTTCATCAGCCACCTTTTGCCTAGACCAGAAACCATAGAAAACTTAACCCTGTTATCACCAGGGACTCTGTATTTGAGGCAATGGCGATGGAGTCTGTGACAGATTGGCTGTTTTGAGCCTTTTCCTCCTGTGTCACTGGGAAAGTAAGTGAAAAAACAACACTTATGTTTCCCTAGGTCCCCAGAGAACTGTTGAGGATTGGGAATATGGACAGTAAGTTTAAAAGGTACCACAGTTGATTTGCTGAGGGCTTATTTTATAGCTTATTTTAAACTAGGGGCACAAGATAGAGAGAAACAATTGAATTGGGAGATTGGTCAATGAGAGTCCAGCCCTTAGACACCATGCACACTCTTGTCCCACATGGAGACTTGATGAACCTGCTTCCCAAAACATTAAAGAGGAATGATGGAGAGGCCCTTCCTCTCCCTACGTATGTGCAGGTATTCTCCATTTCTGTCTGCATACTGTGTGGTGACAAACAAAAACCTTTTAAATTGGCATCCGAAATAAAACTGAGCATGCATACAGGAGCTTGAACAGATGACAATTCTCTTTCATACTGATGAAGAAGAAATACTTTATACCTTTGGGTGAGGGGAGAAGTAGTAGTGATGGTAGCAGTCAGAAACCTGCTCTCCCCACCTGGCAGCCACATGACTGTGAAGCCATGGTACTTCCTCTGTTTAGTCCTCTGTTGTATGAATTCTTTCCAGGGGGTTTGGAGGGATGTTTTCATACTTTAGTCCTTGCTGTACTTTCTCAGTAAATACCCCTTTGTAAAAACTTATTGATCAAATTGACATTGAGACAAGATCAACTGATAATGGGGAGTGCTCAAAGTGGTCCAAGAATATTTGGAGGAACACACTGGATGGGTAACAATTGGCAATGATATCAGAAAGACAGTCTCCCAACCTCCCAGGGTTGTCCTTGGAATCTTGAGGGGAGAAGGGGTATGTCCCTGTAGAAACTGAGAGTGAGCCCCAAAGCTCATGTGTTACACCCATAACTTACAAACCAAAATATCCCTTCCTGACCACCACTCCTTTATATGTGTTGATTCTCCCATCGGATGTTAGATATTTGAGGAAGCGTCTGTCTTTACTTTTGTATTTACATGTAGAGTGCTTAGCATAGCACCTGGTATATAGTGAACACTATATAGTTAATAAATGCTTTTAATTAATCAATCAATCAATTAATTAATTAATCTCTTTTCAGACAACTCCCCAATCTATATCCAGCCCTCATTTCTTTCCTGAGCTCCAGTCCCACATCATTACCTGGCTGCTATACAAATTCACAAGGATGTCCCATAGCTTTCTGAGACTCAACTGCTCAGAGGCAAGTGGGTGGCACAGAGGACAGAGCACTGGGCCTGGAGTCCCACCTCAGACATTTACTAGCTGTATGACCCTGGGCAAGTCACTTAACCCCTCTATGCCTTAGTTTCCTCAATCATAAAGTGGGGATTAATAGTAGCACCTACCTCCTAGTGTTGTGAGAATCAAGTGACAATATTTGTGAAGTGCGTAGCATACAGTAGGTATTTAATAAATGCTGTTTCCTCCCAGCACAACCAGAACAACTCATTTGTTTTCCCCTTAGACCTAACCCTCCCCATTTATTTAGAGCCGGCTTTGCAGCCTTGGAATTACCCTGAGCTCTTCAGTCTCCTTACTCTCCCCCCCACCCCCCCACCACCCAGTCCATCACTGATCAAACCTTGTTGATTCTACCACAAAGTGGGAACCTCTCCTGGCTCCTCCCATTCTCTCTTCTCATGTGGTCACTCCCTGCTTTAGATCCCTGTCGCCTCCCAAATGGATCATTAACAACCTTCCTCCTCCTGTCTCTCCCCTCTCCACTCCATCCTCCACAGACCTACCCACATGATCTTTCTGAGTCATGTCCCTCCTCTGCTGAAGGAGCTCCAGTGGCTCTTGGTGGCTTCTGGGATTAGAAACGCTGCTTATCACTTAAAGCTCCTCACAATTTAGCCCCAATATCACTCTTTCCATTTCTCATGCACTCTTTGTTCTCCAGCTGAGCTGGTCTATTTTGCTGTTCCCTGCATATGACATTTCATCATCTCCTGCCTCAGTGCTTTTGCCCAGGCTGTGTAATATGCTTAGAATGACCTCTCTCCTTGCTTACATCTCTGAGTTTCTAGCTCCCTTCAAGTGCCACCACCTATGTGAGTCTTACTAATTTCCCCAGTATTAATTTTCCTTTGGAATTGAAATTGCTTTGGGTATGCTGATCTGGGGTGTCCTAGAAAGAATACAGCCTTGGGAATCTGAGAACTGTGGCTTAAATCCCATCTCTAACAAATACTACGTGTGGTCTTGAGCAGGCCACTTAACTTCCTAGTGCCTCAGTTTCCTTATCTGTAAAATAAGGAGGTCAGACTAGATGGCCTCTGAGATCTCTTCCAGCTTTGTTTTCATTCTGTCAAATGTAAATTCCCTGAGGGCAAGGCTACTCGATAAATGTCTATGGAATTAATACGGACCCCTTGGGGGGGGGTAAGAGTAGCTTTCATTTTGTCTTTGATGCCCAGTGCCCAACCCAGCACATAACAGCCATTCCATAAATGCTTTTAAATTAAATGGAATTGTTTGTGTCAGACCCTGAGCCCTCATTTGAAAGTGGGTCAAGATGTCACTGAAGACACAGGTGAGTTGAATGGTTTTAAGCCAAGAATTTGCTTGTGATAAGCTTTTCACACTCTCGAGGTGAAGGGCACAAAATGTTTGCAAAACCCTGGTCAAAGATGCCCTGGGACCTGAGTCCCTTCCCAGGCCCCCTGATCCCCCTGGGTGCTTTTAAGTAAAGCAGTTTGGTGAAGGAGAGAGGAACATGGGGAAGGGGTTATCCAGAAGGGGCCCATGTATCTGCATCCTGGGGGTGGAGGAGGAAGGGGAGGGGGAGGGGACACCAGGTTCCTGCCAGGCTGTCTGAACCCAGGTAATAGATGTTGGGAGGGGGAGGGACCCACATCTCCATGAAGGCTGCCTAGCTTGGGCCACCCATGGGGCGCTGTGGTTTTCATCCAAATCTGGAGAAGGACAAGGGCACTCAAGGGGACCCAGCAGGCCAGGAGGGAGCTGGTTTTTGATTTGCTGGCACTCTTGGGAGATTGAAGTCATCCCAAGTAATGTGCCCATTCAGCCTTAGGAGCTGACCTTCTGAAGGAAAGGGGAAGGACCGGATTGTCCACAGGGTGCTGAGCCTGCATCCAAATTTGGGGAAAGACAAGGGCAAGGACTTGACGGCTGAACTGGCTGTCCTTGGTACTGAGCACAATGCTGGCCACACAGTAGGGGCTTTAGAAATACTTGCTGAATGACTAACTGATGGAATGAAGGGGTTTATGTTAATGCTGGGGACAGTAGGGAGGGGTAGCTCCCAGGTCATCAACTCTCCTCCCAGAGGAAAAGAAGGCTAGATTGGGAGTCAGAGGACATGGATTTCAAATCCCAGATTGCTAATTATTGCCTGTGCGACCTTGGGCAAGTCACAGCCTCTCTGGGCCTCAGATCTCCGAATCAAACTCCTTTGTTGAGGCCCAAGGGGTTTAAATGACTCTCTCTCTCTCTCTCTCTCTCTCTCTCTCTCTCTCTCTCTCTCTCTCTCTCTCTCTCTCCCCTCCCCATCTCTCTCATTCCCTCTCTCTGAGTCTCTGTCTCTATCTCTCATTCTCACCCACATACAGACACAAATCAATAGTGGGTAGAATTTGAACTCAGTTCTTCCTGACCCCAAGTCCAGTTGCATTCCAGTTGTCAGTCCCTCACGGGTCAATCACTCTTGTATATCCTTCCTCCCTTTCCCTTTGCCCTGCTTTTCATACACAGAAATGTCCAAAGTAAGGGCTTTCCTTTTTAGGAGAGAAAACATGCCCCAGTGAAAAGGATTGTTGCTTTTAGTATCATTGATTGACTGTAAGATCCTTGAGGGCAGGGACAACCTTTTGCTTCATTTTGTATCCCCAGTGCTTAGCTTAGTGCCTGCCCTGAACAAGTATTTATTGACTGTGAATGGTACCTGCAATGGAACTTGGAGAGGGAGAGAAAGGATGAACACAAGGCACTGTGTCTGCCTTCGTGAAGCTTACAGAAGACTGATGAGGCACATACACAAAGAGCTGATCCAAATTCTGGTGCCAGTGTTCACTATGTTAAGAAAAACAGAGGTGGTTGTTGTTCATTCATGTCTGATTCTTTGTGACCAACTAGAAGATCAACTAAAGACCACATAGCACACCAACACTGTCCACGGGGTTTTCTTGGCAGAGATACTGGAGTGGTTTGCCATTTCCTTCTCCAGCAGATTAAGGCAAAGGTTACGTGATTTGCCCAGGGTCACACAGCTAGTAAATGTCCGAGGCTGAACTTGAACCAGTCTTCCTGACTCCAGGCCATCTAGCTGCCCGTGCTAAATGCTAGGGAGACAAAAGTGAGAAAGCAAGATGCACTTGCCCTCGAGGAGTTTACTTTATAATGGGAGGACTCTTGAAGGGGAGGAAGAAGATTAGGTAAAAGGATGCAGGGGGGTGGCAGGTGTGAAGATGGCCAGGAAGAGCTGTGGAGGCCTGGAAGCAGGGAAGGTAAGGCCGTTGGTAGTCTAGCAGAGCCCAGGGTGGTTCTGGGGTCAGAGTTCAGTTCTCCTATTGCATGGGGGTGGGGGGATTGGGAACAATCGCTTGGGTGGAGTGGAGGAGGCGGGGTGGCCCTTTACATTGTGCTCTCCCCTTTTCAAATTATATCATATTAATTATATTACATTACATTATATTTATTACATTACATTATATTAATTACATTGTATTGTATCATACCATATCATATCATATTGTATTATTATATTAATCTCTTTACGTGTTGGATTCCAGAATAGAAATTCCTAGAGAGAAGAGTGAGTTTGGGATTTTGACTCTATCCCTCACACCTCCCTCTGTTATTTTCATAATAGTCGGGGATTAATAAGGGCTTGTTGAATCCAACTAAATTCAGTCACAGAGCTGGACACACAGTAGGCTCTTAATGAGTATTTGATTGGTAGCTATGGCTGAGGAGAGCCCATCAGCCCTACAGTTAATTAGCAAGTATTAATCAATCAACCAACATTTATTAAGCACCTACTATGTTCTAGTCACTGTGCTTGCTATACCTTCCTCCTGCTCCCCAAATCTGCCTGTGAATTTATTTCTCCTCCTGGGGAAGTAGAGGCTGATGAGTTGTGAGCATGTGTGTTACTGAGTCTGATCTGGCTCTGCTTGGCACAGCCTGGAAATCAGAAATGGCAGTGCCTGCCATCTGTAGCCTGGCACCTTGTATTCAATCCTAGAGCAGGATGAGAGAGGACACAAGAGACCATTGAGTCCGATGAGTTATTCATTTTACAGATGAGAAAACTCAGGTCCTGAGAGAGGGTCAGACACTCTCCCCAAGGCCAACAGGACTGCAGGGGGCTTTCAAGATCATTAAACCCTGCTCATCGAGCAGACCATCAAACACGGATCCAGAGAAGGGGATAGGGGAGGCAGAGATGGATACTTAGACTCACAGATTTGGAGCTGAAAGGGGCCACCCGGAGTCCAACACCTTCACATGATGGATGGGGGAACTGAGACCCAGAGAGGCTGGTGAGTGACAAGCTGCGGTCTGGCCCTCGGGCGCACTGGCCCCAAGCCCGGCCCTCCATCCTTGGCCCCCAAGAAAGCTCGGACTTGTCTAGACTCTGCTGCTTCTCTGGGTCTCGAGTTCCTTATTATCAGAATGCAAACAGCAGTATCTGTGCTGCTTCCTTTGGGGCTGCTGTGAGGGATCTACTTTGTGAACTGGGGAGCTCATCGAAGGCAGCGACTGTCTCCTGTTTTCTTTCTGCCTCCTGTGCCTAGTCTAGTAGGTGCTTTATAAATGCTTGTTGACTGATCGACTAAAGAAACATCAGCTATTGTTAACATGAGGGTCACAGAAGGGATCAGTTGTAGAGACGGGGATCAGTTGTAGAGACGGGGACCATGGCCACTGCCAGTCCAGTGTGCACTAAAGCACAGATGTGTCATACAACACAGATTTAGAGTTGGAATCTAACACAAAGGCAAGGGAGGATCATGGGGGGTCAAAGATGGGCAGCTAGAGGGCACCATAGTGCATAGAGCTCTGGGACTGGAGTCAGGGAGATTCATCTTCCTGAGTTCAAATCCAACCTCAGACACTAACTATGTGATGTTGGGTAAGTCACTTCACCCTGTTTGCCTCAGTTTCCTCATCTGTAAAATGATCTGGAGAAGGAATTAGCAAGCCCCTTCAATGTCTTTGCTAAGAAATCCCAAATGGGGTCACAAAGAGTCGAACATGACAGAGAATGATTGCACAAAAGGGTCTTCAGAGGCCATCTAGCCAACCTACCTTGTTTTGAAGATGAGGAATCAGACTCAAAGAGGTTCATACGGTGACAAATTTCAGCAGACTCTGGAGGCCCTATAATTCATCCCTTCCCTTGTTTTATAGATGAGGAAACTGGGTCCCAGAGGAAGTTTATCAGGTCATAGATTTAATTATGGAAGAGATTTTCGAGAACATCTAGTGCCCCCCCCCACCATTTTGCACATGAGGTCTAGAGCTGGAAGGGGTGTAAGTGACCATCCAGGTGAGGAAACTGAGGCCCAGGGAGGTAAGTGATTTGCCCAAGGTCACAGTTATCATCCATCAATCAGTCATAAATCAAACATTTATTTAGTGTTTTCTGTATGCCAGGCATTGTGCTAAGCTCTGGGGATTCAAAGAAAACCCTTGTCCTTAAGGAGCCTGCCTTCTAATGGGGGAGATGACATGTGAACAGCTAGGTACATACAACATATAAGAGGCAGGTTTTGAACTCAGGTCCTGTGACTGCACAGCCAGTGATATTGTCCCCCACCCCCCAATCTTTTCTCCTTCAAAGCAAACATTCCCTCTTCTTACAAGGGTGGTTGCTTCATAAGACATGGTTTCATTTCAAATAGAAAGCACCAAAAAAGGATTCTGAATGAGCAGATTTGGGTTTTTGATATTTTTATCAAAGATCAATAAGGCCGCCTAATCAGCTGAGTTTCTGCAGCTGCAGCCAATTATCCCCTTTGGGAACAAACTCACACCCTCTCCATGAGGTCTTCTCAAAGCTGAGAAAAGCAGAACCAAGCAGAGGCAGCTGACCAAGGTCACCCTGGGCTGGCCCCACTGAGAGTTTGGCCTTCATTCCTACCCATGTTCTACTTTGTGCCCCTGCCTCCCCCCCTCCCCCAGGGAGAGGGCTGGCAGCTGGTGGGTGATTACATAAGCTAATAACCCCATCAACTCTCTAGGGTCAAACACCAATTTCCAAGTCCCCTTCCTGGAGTGCCACAGCTCAAAGGCACTTGGTGAGAACCATTTATTAAAAGAAGAGGTCGCCAGCCCACACTCCCACTTTCCAGGACCACAGCAGGTGCTGTGGGCCATTTTCAGGTTATTTTCTCCCCTGTGGATCAAAAGTCTGTACAGAAAACAGGCAAGGACCATAGTATTGAGAGCTAGAAGGGTCCTTAGGAACTGAATACAACTCCCTCATGTTACAGAGTAGGGTTCTGAGGTACCAACAGTCATAGAAAAGCTTGAAATGACCTTGAAGTTCAATGTCTTCATTTTACAGATGAGGAAACTGAGGCTCAGAGAGGGTCATATTGTATTAGTCTGTCTGTCCAGCTGAGACTTAGCAAAGCTGAAGGTAGGAAATGGGAAAAAACATACTTTGAAATGGAAAAGTTATGAAAAAAATTTCCTTATCTTAGAAAGAGAGGGCGGCTAGGTGGTGCAGTGAATAGAGCACCAGCCCTGGAGTCAAGAGAACCTGAGTTCAAAGCCAGCCTCAGACACTTAACACAAAAACTAGCCATGTGACCTTGGGCAAGTCACTTAACCCCAATTACCTACCTCCCCCCTCCAAAAAGCAGAGAGAGAGATTGAGGTTTGAACAGCTCAATTGCATTTAGTGATAAGGTTTGGGTTAGGCAGGTGCAAAGACCAGTCAGATAATGGACTTGCCTCTGTGGCACACACTGGATTCGTAACTTTGTCTCCAGCCTCTCATTTCATAAGATCCCAATTGGAGTCTGGGAAGGGCTGATCACCATAAGTAAAGGAGGAGGGCTTCCTTGGGGGAGCTTGCTCTGCCAAGAAAGCTTATCAAAAAGAAGAGTCTAGACTTCTCTCATTTCCTGCCTGGAGATGACAAACCTTTGATCCGAGGTTCTGAGGAGGGCAGAGGAGAGGCTTCTGCCAATCACAGGCTAGGGGTCTTTGAAAAGAGCACTGTAACACTTTAGCTGAAGAGAGCTCAGTATCACCCAGCAGAACTGGTCACTGGAGGTGGTTTTTAAAAAAAAATGCAGCTACCCACTGAAGTCCAGATGACCTCCCTGTCCCACAAAGATGCCACACCCCGGGCATAGAATGCTGGGATTGTAATCAGGAAGACTAATCCTCCTGGATTCAAATCTGGTCTCAGACCTAGCTGTGTGACTCTGGGTAAGTCACTTAACCCTAATTGCCTCAGTTTCCTCATCTGTAAAATGAGATGGAGAAGGAAATGGCAAATCACTTCAGTATCTTTGCAAAGAAAACCCCAAATGGGGTCACAGAGAGAAACACACAAGGGAAAGGAATGAACAACTTTTCATTCTAAAGGCAGTCTGACACTCTTTGACTGAAGAACTCTGGCAAGGCCAGGACTTCTTTTTCATTTTTTATATCAAGGCTCATTTATTCATTCATTCCACAAGCGTTCATTAAGTACCTGCCATTATAAAGCATCTCCTAGGCTCCAGGTGCTATGCAAGGTCCTAGGGATGATGGCTAGCATGTAGATGGCACCTTAAGATGTGCAAAGCATTTCACAGACATTATCTTATTTACTATTATCTTATTTAATCTTCACAACAACCCTGGGAAGTGGGTGCTATTATTATGTCCATTCTGAATATAAGGAAACTGAGGTAGCAGAGATTAAGTGACTTGCCCAGCTAGGAAGGGTCTGAATCTAGATCAGAACTCATATTCAGTGTTCCATCCACTGTGAAGACCCTCAGTGGCTGATGCTGTCTCCCCCATTAGATTGTGGGGTTACTCAAGGGCTGAAATAATCCTTGGCCTTTCTTGTATCCCTAGAGCTTAGCACAGTGACTGGCATATGGTAGATATTTAAAAATGTTTATTGCCTGACTGTCAGTTTTGTTCAGTCATTTTGGTCCCGTCCAACTCTTTATGAGCCCATTTGGGGTTTTCTTGGCAGAGATAATGGAGTGGTTGGTAATTTCCTTCTCCAGCTCATTTTACAGATGAGGAAACTGAGGCAAACAGGGTGAAGTGACTTGCCCAGGATCACACAGCTATGAAATGTCTTCTAATTTGAAATCAGGTCTTCCTGACTTCAGTTCTGGTGTTCTATGCACTATGGCGCCACCTAGCTGCAGAGACCCCCCCTTAAGGAGTACATTCTATCAGAGAAATACAATATGTATAACTGTTATGATAATTAAATACAAAACAGATACAATGTAGCCACCATGATACAGTGCAGGAAGACCCCCACTAAATTCTGCCTCCCAGGTTGTGTGGCCTACAACACTACCCACCACACTCCTGCAGCTGAACCAGATAAAAATGCAATTAGGGGACATTTAACAAAATACATAAAAATACAATAAAACAGTAGATAACATCAAATTTTAAAGCTAACTCAATATGTGGTCCTAAAAGTAACTTGTATACATATTAGTGGTCCACATTTATGATTGAATTTGACATCACTGGTCAACTCTCTAAGGTTCAGAGAGGGTGTCAACCTGCACTGGTAGAGGGAGTGTCCATATCTGGGAGCTCCTAATATCACCCAAATCCTTAATACTCTAAATAGGAAGTGATTTTCTTTGGAGGGACTGGGAAAGTGTCACTGGAATTAGAGGCAGAAGATCAGGAAAGGTTTTGAGAGGTGGGAGGCATTTAACTTCAGTTCTGAAGAAAGTGGGGGATTTTAGGAGGTAGAGAGATGGGTTAGAACACTCCAGGCAAGGGGACCAGGGAGATGGCCCACTGAGGTATCTCAGGATAATCGGGACAGTACGGATCCAGAGATACGATAATCTTGCCATCTCCCCACCTCCAATTTTGCAGATAAGAAAAATGTGGCCCAGAAAGGAGAATGAGGCTTCCCTGGTTGTAGGGAAAATCAATGCCACTCCTTTCCTGTCCTCCCCCTCCCCCTTCCCCTCCCCAGTTTTCTGCAGTGAGGAGCTGCCCTTCACCCTGACTCTTCAGGTAGGGGAGGAGTGGGGAGGATTCCCTGCTGTGGGTGGGAAGAAGAAAGGACAAGCTGAGGGTGGGGCCAAGGACCCTTACTATGTTCAGAAATGTCCAGGAAGCAACATAAGGACAGTGTGCTTCACTCTGGGCTCAGAGCCTAATCTTGGTGACTCCTGCTTGGTATGGTGGATTTGGAGCCAGAAGGCCCAGGTTCAAATCCAGCCTCAGACATTTACTGTCTGTGTGACCTTGGGCAGGTGATGAGCATCTCCGGGCCTCAGTTTCCTCATCTATAAAATGGAGATAATAATAGCATAGCACCTACCTCCCTGGGCTGTG
Organism: Gymnobelideus leadbeateri; assembly: GCA_011680675.1. NCBI lineage: Eukaryota > Metazoa > Chordata > Mammalia > Diprotodontia > Petauridae > Gymnobelideus > Gymnobelideus leadbeateri. The sequence goes on along the minus strand of WOXC01005561.1, from coordinate 88,098 downwards.
GCAGGGAATCAGATGAGATATGTAAAGAGCATTGCAGATTTCTAGGAATGCCAGTGATTACTATTATTCGGCTCAAAATCTACCTTGGACATTTGTTAGTCATATAACCCTGACCAGAAAGTGAACCAGAATCGGCTAAGTCAGCCCTAGAGGGCAGAATCCTAGTTCTAGCAATGGGTAGATGCTTACCTAAATAAGGAAAAGCTTTCCAACATTCAGAGCTAACTAGAAGGGGTAAGAGGTAGTGACATCACTACTATTAGAGGCTCCTATCCCACCTAGGACACTTCTTAGTTATGTAACCTTGGGCAAGCCACTTACTCTCTGGGGCTCAGTTTTCTCATCTGGCAAATGGGAATGATAACAGTATGTATCTCATAGGGTTGGCTTATGGCTCAAATTTAATAACAGCTCTGCAAAGTATTTCCTTACTATAAAATAATAAGATTTATTCTGCCTATCTCAAAAAGTGTTATGGGGAAAATGCCTTGTCACCTTTCAGTTTTCAAGCCAATGTAAATAACTATTATTGTTAACCCTTCACCTTCTTTACAGGAACACAGACTCCTACAGCTGGAGCTGGAAAGACCTCAGAGGACCATCTAGTCCAGCTCTCTCCTTTTACAGATGGGGAAACTGAGTCCCAGAAAGATTAAAGGTCCATCCCAGGGTCACCCAGAGTTCGGATTTGAACCCAAGTTCTAAGTCTCCAAATTCAGCTTCCTTCCACTAAACCCTTCCCCCTCCACTGAGTTAGGATGAGAAATAGCTCCTGCCAAGCATGGCTTTCAGAGCTTTGTGCTTAGGGACCAAGCATCTGTCACCTGAGGAGAAATGAGCCCTCATTCGAATGCCAGGGAGTCTCTGTGGCAGACCTAAAGGACAGAGGACGGCAAGTGGAGTCTATGAATAATTCCCCCGTTGACAGATTGCTATTGTCAAAGCCTAAGAGTCTTGGCTAGTGCCCTAAGGAACAAACCTCGGGCTGATCAGAGATGCCCTGGGGGACATGCCCCCCATCATTTGCATTCCAGAAGACAGGGGTCTAGCACATTGAACCTACAGGCTGAGTATTTCTTCTCTAAGGACACTGTTAGACAATTGTAAGAAGGGGATGCAGAGAGACAATGAGAGAGAGAAAGAGTGGGAGGGGGAGAGAGAGAGAGAGAGAGAGAGAGAGAGAGAGAGAGAGAGAGAGAGAGAGAGAGAGAGAGAAATTGACAACAGCCCAGAAACAGACATTCATATTAAATATTCTTCTCCTCTAGTAATTTAGTTTTGGGGAACCAAAGAGACTTTCTTCAGACTGAGTGCATTTCTGTTGTCTAAGGCACCCTCATGGGCAGTTGGGGTGGTGAAAAATATTTGAACGCCTCTAAACTGTCTCTCAGGACTGAAAGATTGGAGGGTAGTAAATGCAGAGATAATTATTCCCAGTTTCAGGTGCCCTTCATTATTAATAATCTGCTCCCCCTACACTGGCCCAAGAACTGGCTTTTTAGAAAGACTGCTCTGTGGCCCTGCCACATCATTTATACAGCTGGATAATGGGGGAACCAGGATCAGGTTCAGTCAGGAAGTGGAGCAGCCAGTGACAAGCCGTGGCTGAGTGGGCTCGTCCTCGTCAGTGCCCGGCTTTTGCCGAGGAAGGCGGCAGGCAGAGGCTGCCAGCTTCTGGGTGCCATCACTACTCTCTCTCCTCTCCCCATCCCTTCCCTTCCTCCTCATACCCTCAGATGCCAAGGACTTACTTGAGCTGTCGGGGTTCACAGTCCACACCTGGCAGCAGGAGCCTGGCGGCCTGGCGGACGTCGTCACTGTCCATAGAGAAGCTGCGTCGGTGACTAGCATGAGCCACAGCTACCCGGATCCATTCCATCAAAGGGGGCAGCACAAGGAAGGGCCTGGAAGGGACAGGAGGTGGAAATGGGCCATTAGCACTGACATTTCTAAGTCCGGGTACAAGGCTCTCCCGCAGCTGTCCCCTAGTCACCGTGGTGGGCAGTGGCGGTCGAGGGGCCAGGTGGCTGGCTTATTTCTCAGCCTCCAGTCCCCCTGTGGCCTGAAGCTCCATTTCCTGGGGTTCCCGTGGGCCTCGGTACGGGAGCAGAATACAGATGCAGGCTATCGGCAAGGCTGTGGATTCTGAAAAGATCTTTTTCCTTGTGTGGCTCTGACAGAACCCACTCCTTCCCCTCCCTCCTCCTTCCTCTTCACTGGTTTCCCAGCTGCTTCCTCAGCCCTTATACCTTTCCCTGGAAACACAGGCAGCTTGCCTCTGGCCTTGGAGCTCCCTCCCTCCCTGCCAAATAGGTTTCCTCTTTCTACTGATTCTACAGCTTCTCTTCACCTTGCTCTGATTCCTTCCCAGGACCCATCTCCCTGCTTTCTCCTAGTTGCAGCACTCTGAGCTCAGATCCATCAGCTTGTAGGCGTAATTTGTGAGTGATAAAGCATCTAACATCATCTCTATGACACACACACACACACACACACACACACACACACACACTCTCACACATGTATGTATGTATCTATCCATCCATCTACCTATTCATCTATGTATCTATCTCTCTGTCTAGCTGTGTGTCGTCTATCTATCAGTACCACGGAGAGCACTCTGGATTTAAAATGGGAAGGACTGAATTCAAATCCCAACACTGCCACATACTCCCTGTGTGACTTTGGTTGAGTCAGGTGACCCCTATGAAATAGAGGTGTTGGACAAGATGGACTCTGAGGTCTGGCTAGAGCTCTATGATCCTATAGTACTGAATTTTATTACCTCCCTGGGCCTCAGTTTACTCATCTGTAAAATGAGGGTGTTGGGCTCAATGGTTTCTAAGATCCCTTTGGATTCAACCCCCTCAATTTATATACAAGGACTTGCCTGAGGTCATGTGGCTGAAATATCCACCTTTTGTGGGGTTTTTTGGGGGGATGAAGGCAGTGTTTATATGTTATGGACATATGACAAAGAGGCAGTGCAGATTAGCAGATAGACTCCCGATGGCCTGGGTCCAGAGCTTATCTCTGTCATAACTGGATGTGTGACACTACATGTGTGGCTTAACCTCTTAGAGTTCTGGAAAACTCTGAGTCTTGGACTAGCTACAATCTAAGTCAAAAGAGTATAACAGAATCATAGATTGAGAGCTGGAGGGAGCCTCTCCCAGGGGTGGGGAGCCTGACATGTGGCCCTCTAGGTCCTCAAGTGCAGCCCTTTGAATCCAAACTCCACAGAACAAACCCCCTTAATAAAAGTATTTGTTCTATAAAAAAACTTGGACTCAGTCAAAAGGCTACACCAAGGACCTCGGTTCCCTACCCCTGCTATTAGGCCATCTGGTCCAATGTCTCCATTTTACAGATGAGGATACTGAGGCCCAGAAAAGTTAAGTGATTTTGTGACTTGCAAAGAGAGTGAACAGGGGCTCAAACCCAGACCCTTAGACTCTATATCCCATGCCTTTTCCACTGTACCATGAGCTGATATGACAGGAGTTTCCTACATGGATGAAACACCTGCGTCTGGGCCAAAGGTACCATGCTGGGGACCAGCACTCTGCTTTGGGGGTGGGGAGTCAAGGCACTGCTCCTCTCTACTCCCTGGAGTACTCAGGCTGATAAATCATAGGTCTCTGAAGCTTACCTGGCCACACTAAAGAGCTGATGTGGTCTTTCAAAAGCCAATGTTCCAAGAAGACCAGAGCAGGCCCAACCCCAGCAGACATTCCCATTATAAAACAAAGTGCCAGTCAGTCTCGTTCTTCCTTTTATCTCTCCTTTCATGGATTTTTCTCCTTTCCTTTCTAATTTCTCAAGGCAGGAACAAAAGGTGCCTTTGCTGATGTGACCCAATGTGGTTGGTGCTAGTCTACATGGGGGACATCCCCCAGCCCCACGAGAACAAGAAGGAGGGAGGCTGCAACTTTGGCATCGAATTTCTTCTCAGCCCCAGGCTAACCCTTGTTCTAGCTTGATGCCTCATTATTTGGGCCAGGAGGGCAAAGTGGAAGCTTAATGGCATCTATTAGAATTTCTTCACACTGCACTGAATTCCTGCAGAGTCAAGCCCCTGGTGGCAGGAAGGGGAAGGAAGGACTGGCAGGGCACCTGGAGGACTAGGAACGGGGATATAGATGGGCTCTGCCATGATTGGGGAAGGGGAAGGCCCTCTGCTGAGGTCAGAGGATTGCATGTGTAAAGTTGAAGGGACATCATGAGCCATTTATACCAGCCCTCTCTCTTTAGAGATGAGGAAACTGAGGCCCAAGGACCCCAGAGCTGGGATTTGACTTTAGGTTAAATAAAAGAAGGTCATTTAATCCAAGCCCAGAGGGAGGGGATCAGGAACAATGGGTGGAGATTACATAGAGGCAAAACTTACATTCAGAGGCCAGACAAACATGCTAAGGATGAGAAGACACTGTGTGGACAATTGTTGTATGTTCTAATGGGGGTTCTCGGAACTCTGAGCATCCTAAAACTCAGGTCCAAGCTTCTGACCTATACCAAGCTGGTTAAATCAATTTGATTTCACAGCCATGTATTAATGTCATCCTAGGTATGAGGTGTTGGGATACAAAGACTGGCATGGAATAGTGCTTGCCCTCAAGGGGCTTCTGTTCCACTTCCTCATCTGGTGTTGTGGAGAGAGCAGATAGGGTTCAGAAGCCCCAGGTTCAAATCCAGACTCAGGCACTTACTAGCTGTAGCAAGTCATGTAGCCTGAAATGGGGATAATAATAGCACCTACCTCCCAGGACTACTGCAAAGATTGAATGAGTTAACATATGTAAAGCCCTTTGCAAACCTTAGGCTAGTTATTATTGTTTTATTATTAGCTACCCCTACAAACCTGCCCTGCCCATGCTATTATTACCCAGAAGTCAAATTCCATGAATCTTTTCTTGTCCCTAGCCCTGATTTTCCTGGGTCTCAGTCAACCCTTCCTCTTGGTCTTATTGACCCTATCTTGCTTGCAAACCTTGACTTTTTATTCCAATTGAGCTGGTTTCCTGCTTAATGCCCCCTGAAACATTCCTACCCCTGCTATTCCTGGAGCCAAGAATGCCGCCCCCCTTCCCTTCTATGTCTCTCCTGCCCAGCTCAACTTTGACCTAATCCACGTTATCATCCTACTGCCTTCTATATTATGGTCCAGACTGACTGATCTCTGTTCCTCAATCCACCACACCTGGCTGCCTTTAATAACAAAGACTACACTGCCAACTTATACAGTAGAGATGGTGGCAGTCAGGAAAGACAGAGATTGCCTCGGCCTGGACTTATCACCTCTCCCAGAGACATCATATACACATAATAAACACTTATTGATTGGAAACTGCATTAAGTCTGGCTGGTTCAGGTCAGCAGGAGCTAGGCCTGCTCTCAAGTCAATGCCTTTTGTGTAATAACAGGCCTGGCTCTTGTCCCAACATGCCATCAGGCTACATACAGACAAACAGACAAACACACATGCACGAACACATGTGCATGCATGGGCTTAGCTTTATCTCAGGTCCTGAGACCAATCTAGCACCTTAACAGATGAGGCTAGAGAACCGAATCCCCATCATTACATTCACCTGTCCAAGTCCTCTTACTTAACTCATGTAACTTATGATCTGTCTGGTGGGAAGGTGGGGGGAAGGGGAGAAGAAGAGAAGAGGGGAGGTGCTGTTTAGTCTCTACGTCCTGCCTTTCCTTAGGCTGGCCTCTCTCATTGCTACCTGAGCCCCTGGATGGAGACTTTTTTCTTAGAGATCAAGTCCTCTCTTCTCTTTTCTTCTCTTTCCCCTCCTGCTCTTCCTTCTTCTCTCCCCTCTCCACTCCATCTTCTCTCTGTCGGTCTCTCTGTCTGTCTCTCTGTCTCTGTCTCTATCTCTTTCTCACACACACACAGACAGACAGACACACACACACACACACACAGAGATCTTACTCTGACCTGCCCCCTCAGTATCACATCCCAAACCTCCCACCCCTCCCTCTCAGCAGCTGCTTTTCATGTACAGTGCTGGGCTACAAACCCCCCTGCACTGCTTGGATCACAAAGCCCATGTCTGATGAGTCCAGGGGAAAAGAAAAACCAGACAGTGTGCACAGGGTCATTCACCTCTACCAAGGCAGACACCAAATACTCGGATATGGGATCTTGAACCCCTCGTTTCCAGCATCCTCCCAGCTTCTCTGTGGAATAAGAAGCTGTTTCTTCTCCCTTTGATGTCACTTTATTATTTCTATCACTTCTGCCTCAATGAACCTTTGAGTTCATTAACTCCTTTGCTGATTCTCTTTTAAAAAAAAAAAAGACACATTCATGCACATACAGAGAAACAGATTTTCTTTTTATTTCCTTTCCTTTTTCTAGGAGCTGGAAGGGAAAGAAGGTATGGTATAAAAGTGAGGAGATTCTTTCAGCTACAGAATCTAGTAAGCCTATCTATCACACAATCAACCAATTGATCAACCAACAAGCATTTATTAAGCACCTACTGTGTACAATTAGGTTTTGTGCTGAGCACTGGTTAGGTAAAGAGAAAATGGAATCACACTCCCCTCAAAGAGCTTGCATTATAATGGCAAAGACAACAGATAAATGTCTAAATATGTGCAAACTGCATACAGAATGTGAGGTCTCATAGTGGAGTGGATATACATCTGGGCTTGAAGCAGGAAGACCCAGGGTGATTATAGGATCATAGCTTTAGAGTTTAGAGGAACCTTAGAAGAGATGGAGTCTAGCTCCTGCACTTTACAGATGAGGAAACTGATGCCAAGAGGTTGTGACTTGACCAGGATCACACAGCTAATCCCATCTGAGGTGGAACTTTAACTTGTCTTCCTCAAGTCCAACACTCTACCATCCTGCCTCAGATACAGCTGGCTTTTGTGACCCAGGGCAAATGTTACAGAGAAGGGGCAAATCTCAGTGACTCAGGCAATGTTGCAGAGAAGGGGCAAATCTGCCTTGGTAGAGGGACTTTCCTCATCTGAGAGTTCCTTCCCATTGAAAACTCAGATCCAATCTCTAACTCCATTTTAACAAAATGAATACAAGGTAGGTTGGGAGCAACTGGGAGGACCAGGAGAGGACTCCTGCAGAAGGCAGAATTGGAGCCAAGACTCCAAACTCCAAACAGTGGAGGTGAGGAGGGAGAGTATTCCAGGCATAGGGAACAAACAGAGAAAAGGCACCTCCTTCTCCCCCATCCAGTTTCCTGTGAGGACACTGTTCCACATCTCTCCTACTTTGTTCTGAGGACCATGGTAGTGGCTGGAGCTTGGGGGATGTCTGAAAAAGAGAATACCTCCCATTTCTCCTCTGCTTTCACATTTGCAAACCAGTGCCTTCATAAAATCCCCATGAAGTCAGTCAGCACAGGCAGCAGGCAGCATGGGATGGGGCACAGCAAGGACCACTAGATTGAGCATCCAAAGGACAGGGTTAGAACACTCATTTGGGGACTTATTTCCTGGGTGACCTTGGGCAAATAATTTCAAGTCCCTGCACCCCAGTTTTTCATCTGTAAAATGAAGGGATTGGATTGCTGAATTCCTAGGCTCCCTCTTAAATTTACAGGCTTCTACGAATGACTATGATACTCTCAGAATGGGAAGCCCCTCCAAGGATACAGATTTTAACCCATCTGTGTCTGCTGCTCTAGGGTGACTCTTGTTCATGTCATCCCATAAGTTTGACTCAGAAAGTCTGTTTAATGTTCAGGACAGTTGGATAGAACAGTGGGTCTGGCGTCAGGAAGGCATGAGTTAAAATCTGGCCTCAGACATTTACTACCTCTGTTACCCTGGGTAAATCACTTAATTTCTATCTGCCTTAGTTTCCTCACCTGTGATATGGGGATAAGAACAGGATGCACCTCCCAGGGTTATTATGAGGACTATCATTTTGATGATGATGATCTTTCTCTCTCTTGACATTTTGAGGATACCAACCTGTCATCCTTTGTCCTTGTCAATGTGTCTAGCCCATCTACTCTTCTTATCATGCATTTCCCTATGTTACAGATGAAGAAACCAAGGCACAGAGAGATTAAGTGACTTCCCTAAAGTCACACAGTTAGTAAAGTAATAAAGTTGGGGCTCAAAGTCTCTCCTGCCTCTATGGCATAGCAGTTAAAGTACTGGACTTAGACTCAGGAAGACCTGAGTTCTAATTCTACTTCAACATATCTGGGTGATCCTAGGCAAGTCACTTTATCTCTCTGGGCTGTGGTTTCATCTGTAAAATCAGAGAGTTGACCTCTAATGCCCTTTCCAACTGTAAATCTATGACACTTTGATCCTGACTCCACATAGTGTATTCTTTTCACCTACCATGTTGGCTACTAGAGGCCAAATCTGTTGAGTGAAGCTATCAACCTTGCCCCCCAGTGTTTCCAAATCCATTCATTTTTCAAAAAGCGCTTCTATAAATATTGTGAGATACATAGTACGTTTGCCATGGTCTTTGAAAATCTTGGGTTTTCCTTATCTACGATGTGAGACAATGGGACTAGATAGCCTCTGAGGACCGTCCTAACTCTAAATTATTATACTATGAAACTCTGCCCCCACTATCTTCGTGATCTAGGATAAGTCACTTAACCTCCTGGAGCCTCAGTTTCCTCATCTGTAAAACAAGGGCATAAACTAGATGTCCAGGGTGTTCAATAAAGACTTACTGGATTGAATGAATTGAATCATGCCACTGTTTTCTAGACCTTTCCTTATTTCCACTGTTTTCTCTGGATCCTTTCCAGGTTGGAGAGAGGGAATTAGAAGGTCAACAGCAGTTTGAGCAGTGCGCTAATTCCAGGGAAATAGGTAGTGGCAGAAAAGAGGATAAATTGATAGGAGAAAATGTGTAGCAGTGGTTTCCATAGCAATACCCACTGTAATTACGTGACATCTGCATGCAAATAGAAATCAGGGATGGAGGAATTCACCACAGGCAGGGCAGGACCACAGCAATACCTGGGCCATCTGGAAACCTCTGGTAATGAGCTTTGATTGATAGCTTTCTTCATTCCAGAGGGTCGAGTATCTCAAGCACTCATCCCTCCCTGTCTTTTCCAAATATGTAAGCATTTTGGATGGAAATACACAAATACGTCAATGGTGCTATGACCCTACTGATGCAGGCGTTCCTTCCTGTGATGGAGACTGCAGCCCATTCTGGTGACTCTAATTCATGTCCTTCTGTAGTTTTCCGGAGGTGGGGTGGGGATGGGGCTCTAGAACTGGAAGAGACCTCAGAGGCCATGTAGTCCAGCTCCTTCATTTTACATAGCAGTAAACTCAGATTTGGAAACGTGAAATGTATGCTCAAGGACACACTGGCAGTAAGTATCAGAAGTGGGATTTGAACTCAGGTCCTCAGATTCCAGGGTTAGCCCTCCAAAGGCTTCCTCAATTGTGCTTGATATCACTATGACCGTGGAACTGTCCATGGTATCCACAGTTCTCACCATTTGAACAGGCATTTTTTTTTCTCATATATTTTTGGAAGGCATTTTGCCATTGTAATTCCTAGTTTATAAGGTCTTCCAGCCATTTTATGCCCAGCATATCCTCCTTCTACTACCCTCTGGGTGATACTCATTAAAAAAATTTTTTTTTTCAGTCTGCAATGTTCTATACTGCCATCTAACTTTGGTTAAAAGAGGACCTTTGTTTCAGGTGGACATCTGGGGTCATTAAAAGAACTTTACAATATCCCAAAGAAGTCCTACTTCCTTTTGTCCTTCTGTTCAGTTGTGGGTCCAGTTCACTGTCCACTTGCTGTGCCTGGCCAGTTGAGCCCATCCAGCTGCTTATGACAATCTGGACAATAGGTTTTCTTAATTTACTTGTTTTTCCCAGTTGGATAGTCAGGTGACCTTTTCTGAGGGGCTATAAATCTCATCCAGGAGGCTCTATAATGTTCCAGGGTTTGATGGGATCAACACAAATCTTTTTAAAATGCATATTCTCTTATCTACTTAAATAAAGGATGCAGAACATCATCTAGTCTTTTAGTGATGACTCAGGAGCAGCAGTAGAGCGTGCCAGAGTGGTCTTTCATTCATTACCCGTGTAACCTTGCAGGATAAGGTGGGGTGGGTCAGGTTCCTTCTAGTTCCAAATCTATGATCTTATGACAGAGAGAAAGAGAGAGAGAGAGAGAGAGAGAGAGAGAGAGAGAGAGAGAGAGAGAGAGAGAGAGAGAGAGAGGAGGGCGGTGACTCTACTCTTCAGAAAACTCCAAATGGAGCTTAGATGTTATGGAGGAGATTCCTGCCCAGGTGCTGGTTAGTCCAAGCGGCCCCTTTTGCTCTGGACCTTATAGTCCTAATTTATTGCTTCTACTCTTCTTTGGGTTTAAGAATCAGATAGCAGTTAGAAATGTAACTAAAACAAGAGTAAATAGGCCTGAGTGAGGGGCTGAGAAGATCCTACTATATATAAAGTATATGGGCTTTGGTGCATAGATTTCATAGGATTATAGTTTTAGAGCTAGCAGGGACCTCAGAGACCACCTAGGCAAATATCTCATTTTACAGAAAGGAAACTGAGGTCCAGAGAGTTTAAATGACTTGTCCAAAGTCACACTGGCAGCTATTATTGTTGTGCCAAAAGAAGCAAGACAAGAGACCCCAGAGAGTAAAATTTGGAAATGGATTTTACTTTTTCCGAGGGACTGTCCAGGGTTAGGCCCAAATCTAACAGTGAGTCGGCACAGACAATGGCCAGGCTAACCCCACAGCCAAAGGTCAGGGGATGCATAAGCTGAGACTAAAATCAGTGATTGGACAGTATGTATTTGAAATTCCTGCCTGCTCGAATTTACCCTAGGCTGAAATTCCCACACAGAGATCCGGCTGGGGAGGGGGTCAGGGAACCCAGAATGGTCAGAGATCTGGTCAGGGAGAGGGCAGGGAAGAATGGGGTCATGCACAACATTATGAGTGGTAAGATTTGAATCCAGGTCCTCTGACTCCAGTTCCAGAGCTTTTTCCCACTGTATTTTCATTGTTTATTTTGGTTGCTCAAAAGCCTTTCTCCATTTTCTCCCACCGTGTTTCTGCTTTGTTCTGGACAGGATAACATGAATAACTCCCATGCCATAGTGCTTTAAGGTTCACAAATTGCTTTCCTCAGAATAATTTCTAGATTGTGCAACTATTACCATCTCATTTTCTGATGAGGAAACTGAGCCTCAAAGGATTGAAATGACTTCCTCATGGTTCCACAGTTAGTAAAAAGTTAAGATTGGAACCCAAGTCCTAAGACAGTAAATATAACCCCAGTTCCACTATGCTTTGTCTCCTTCTCAAATTTAGTTGCTAGAGAGGTAAGTTCCAGCTGAGTGATGTGTGATTGTATTCACACACACACACACACACACACACACACACACACACACATACACACTCCTCAAAATAGGATGAGCAAATTCCCAGGATGTCCAATCATCAGGCAGGGCTTCCAGGTTGCTGTTGCTCCCTTAAATTCTAATCTAGTCTTACAAACATTTATTAAGCAGCTACTGTATGCAAGGCACACAGAAAAATGCAGTGCAGTAAATAAAAGAAATAAGCCTTTGTGTCAAGAAAACTTGGGTTCAAACCTGCTCTGACACATAATGAATGAATGACCCTAGGTAAGTCATTTACTTTCTTAGCAATCCTAGCACTATATAAATGACGGAGGATTTGATTTATCTGGATTGGTGAAGGGAGATTCCACACTGGGAGCCCCCATCTCATATAACTACAGTTCTATTTAACAAGAAGAGTAGAAGAGCATCATGCTAGCTGCTTAGGGCACAAAAACTGAGCAGAAGACATTCCCTGACCTCAATGAGCTGCCATTCTATTGTAAACAGAAGCAAATAGCTTCACCTATATGTGTGTGTGTGTATACATACAAATGTCTATATCTATATATACAAATGTTTGTGCATGTATATATGTATGTATGTAGATAGATAAATTTGATGAGGGGGAGCTCTAATAACTAAGGGGATCAGGAAAGACTTCCCTTAGGAGGTGACCCATGAACTGAACTGTAAAGAATGCTTGGGATCCAAAGGAGCCTAGGTAGGGAGGAATTATATTCTAGACATGGAGTAAAAACCTGGAGGTGGGAGATGAAGTGCCAGGTTCAAGGAAGAGAAGACATACCAGTTGGACTCGAACATATGGGGAGCATAAAAGGGGAAAACTTTCAACAACGCCTAGAAATCATAGCCCCTCTGCCTCCCCAGATTAAAATTTCCTTCTCTAGTGCCCACTTAAATGAACTGCATTCTTCATTAGAATATAAGCTGCCTGAGGGCAGGCACCATCTCACTTTTTTATGTGTATCCCCCAGAGCTTAACACAGTGCCTGGCCCATTGTAGAAGCTTAATACACGTTTACTCTTCCAATCCTTCCTTAGTTTATTCAATCATTCATGCAAATATTTACTGAGCAACTACTCTGTGCTTGGTCTTGATAGAAATACAAAGATAAACATTATTCAGTCCCTGACCCTAAGGACCAATAACCTAAAAGGGGAAATAGTCACATGCCAAGATAGTTCAAATAACAAACAGAATATGAAAAGGAACTAAGAGAAGAGATGGAAAAATTTCGATGAGAATTCGGAGGAGAAAGCAATTACCTCTGGGCTGGGGGAGGAGAGGGACCCTGAGTGGGAAATCAAGGAAGACTTCAAGGGGAAGGTAGCATTTGAACTGGATATTTCCTCTAACCCCTGGAGGATCACTTCATGAAGATGTCTAGAAAGCAGAGGGACTTGTCTGGGTTGGGTTAGACCACTTCCCCTCCCCCAGTGCTTGGTAAGGTGCTCTGCACACAGTTGGCCTCTAATAAAGGTTTGCTCGTCTGAATCTGCCTACCCTACACTCTTTGTTGCCAACCACATTTTCCTCCTAACATTGTTGTTGTGAGATAATAGTATCTCCCAGTGATAGTATTAAATATAAAATTATGTGCCACAAAATACCTATCACTTTTTGGGAGCCATTTAAGATACTAAAATAGGTTTGGTTTTGTTCATTGGCCTCTAAAATTTCCCTGCTTACCCTTTATCCTGGGGGTGGGGGTGGTACAGACCCCCAGAGATCAGTATTTAGGGATTTGATCTGTGTATTTCTAGATTAGAAGCATTTTATCTGAGATAAGAGCTGGAAGAGCCCCTTGGGGTCAGCTACTCCAACCCTCTCTTTTCCAGATGAAGAAAGAATTTTAAAAGTATGCCAAAGGTCACACAACCAGTACGTCACAAAGCCTAGATGCCAACCAGTTAGTACTCTGACTATAAAGATCTATACAGCGCACGTTCTCCTGAGCCATGCTGCTTCTCCAAATTCCTGGGTTTCTGAAGACATTTCCTTACAACTGTCTTGGAAACAGGGAAGTATCGGAAGTATTATTCTCCCCATTTTACAGATAAGGAAACTGAGGCTCAGAAGGGATGCCACAGTGATGGTTAGTGCTAGAATCACAGGATTTAGAGCTGGTAAGGGCTTTGGAGACCATCCAATCCAATTCTTTCACTTTTGCAGATGAAGAAATTGAGACCCAGAGAAAGGAAAGTCTATATGTTCAGGGTCACAGGGAGTTATCAGCAAAACTGGATTCTAGCCTAATTACCAAGGTGTTGGTAAATGTCCGAGCTATCACTTGAATCCTGAGCTCTTCTGACCTCGAGTCCTTTATTAAACACACCCTAGCCTCACTATCATCTGTCCTCTCTATGCCCAGATCAACAGCATCTTCACCTTCCAAAAGACAAAACACAACCGAACTAGCCACATGGATTGATTGTCAAAAACCCAAGAAGGGCTGATGTCGACTAAGTCGCAAAATCATCGATTTGTGTCCCAGAGACACCTAAGGAAACTGAGGCTCAAAGGAATCGATCTATGGAATTCAATTCAATAAGCATTTATTAAACACCTACTATGTTCCAGGCATTGTTCTAAACACACAGTAAGGGATAGAGCTAGATCATAGGATTTAGAATGGAAGAAACTTTGGGGATCATCTAATCCAACCCCCTTATTTTACAGATGAAGAAATTGGGGTCCAGAGAGGGGAAGGATATCACCCAATGTCACAGAGATAGGAAGTGACAGAGTTGGCAACGGAAATTGGCTCTTCAAAAAGCAATGGATCTGGAGTCAGAGGACCTGAGTTCAAATCCCACCTTTGACACTATATGACCCTGGGAAAAGAACTTAACCTCTCTGGGCCTCAGTTTCCTCATCTGTAATATGAGGGGGTTGGATTGGATGATCTCTCAGGTCCATCCCAGTCCATTTCCCATTCTAAGGCACCATGTTGCCACCTTGACATGTGACTTGGCCAAAACTGGCTCCAAGAGGGGGACCCTTTTTTGCATCCATTGAACACTGGAGGTGCTTTGGATGAAAGGATGAGTCTCTTTACCCTGAAAATGAAGACTGTTCCAATGAGAACATCAAAGTCTCTAGGGAGGGTTACATAAGCCAATGGAATAAAGACAAGAGCTGCTGCAAGGACTTGGTAATTGCTGAGTGGTAATTTCTGCTAATGTCAGCATCCGAGTGAGTAAGGGCACATGAAAATGGCAGTCATCGCCTCTACTGTCAATGATGCTTAAAGAGGCTCCTTGGAGGGTTGAGGGGTGGAGTGGGCAGGGAGGGCAAAGAAGAAAGGCAGCCAGGAGAGGGGAGAGCAACCAACCTTGTTGGACACAGAGGAGCTGTGTTTGGAACTCTGCTCTGCAAGTAAAAAGAGGGGAGGGGGGACTCTGGTCAAGTCATCACCCCTCTGTGCATCTCAGTTTTCTCATCTGTAAAATGAGGGAGGTGAGCTAGATGGACGCTTAGGCCCTTTCCTATCTCTAAATGTATGGTCTTATGATATACATGTGTGACCTTGAAGCCTTCAGGGCCTCAGTTTCCTCATCTACAAAATGAGGGGAATGGATTAGGTGACCTCTCTTTGGGAATAATCACTAGTTTGGTGACACTTAGGGACCCTTTCTCAGAATTATGTTTTTAAATGAAGAAAATGTTAAATTTCAGTTCAGTAGTAGTGAAGGTAAAGATATTTTCCTCTCTAAATTCTCAGGCCTCCTGAAATCTGCCTATACAGGAAACTGAATGAAGATAGATAGTAGGGGGTCTGTTGACCCTCATTTAGAACCGCTGACCTAGGCCAATCCAGAATTGAATAGGAGTCTACTCTACAATATCCCTGAGCAGAGATCTGCCAGTGCTTCTGTTTCAATCAACCAGTCAATGAGTATTTATTAAACACCTGCTGTATGCTGGGCATTCAGAGACAAAAATAGTCTTCAATATATTTACATTCTACTTAGGGGCTGGAATTTGAACCCAAGTCTCCTGGTGGCCAAGTCTAGAGTTCCACTGTCTGCTGATTGGGGGTGGGAACTTGGAAATATGATGGGAAGATAATTAAAATGACTAGATGAAAGTTGAACTCTGCCTCTTCGAAGTAACCAGATTGAAAGGAGGGCTTGACAACGATATGCGAATGGTTCTCTGGAGACTGTGATTCCAGGACATAAATTATGCATGGGAGGTTAGAAGTGAGAGAGTCAGCTGCTGCCAGGGAACTCTGATTTTAGCCACAGCCATAGAAAAGAGAGGGCAGAGATCTCCAGAAAAATAGCTACCAGAAAAAATGCCTAAAGAGGGAAAGGGGGGTAGGCACACGATTCTCCTTCCCAAAGGATCACTACAGACACATGAGAAAAACAAAGGACTGGACAGGGCTTCCAGGGTCATCTAATTTCCACTCGAAACACTACCCAACGGACAATACAGTTTTCCATCCAGTTTTCAGAAATTGTGGTATTTGTGTTGATGGTACATTGAATTTTCGATTAGGAAAACCTGGGTTTATTGAAATCCAACTCCTAACATTTACTAGCTATGTCTTCCAGGTCAAGTCAAAAACTTCTCCATGCCTTGGTTTCATAATCTGTAAAATGGGGATAATGATACTTGTATTACCAGCCTGAGAACTATTAAGACATGGTAGATAGAGAGATGGCTGGGAAGACTGGGCTGAAATCTGACCTCTTAACAGACTTGATGTATGACCCTGGGCAGGGTGTATGTATGATGTATGACTCTTAAAGCCTCTGTGACTCAGTTTGCTGATCTGTAAAGTGGGTATAAGAGCACTTGAATTACCAGCATGATGGAAAGAGAGAGGACTTGCAAGATCTGTGTTCCATTCCAGTCTTCAACACATACTGGCTTTGTCGTTGAACCACACTCTGAGAATAGGGCACCAACAACATTCTCCCTGGCTGTCCGACATGCTTGGAATTCTCTCCCTCTTCATTTTTGCCTCCTGCCTCCTGGGCTCCCTGTCTTCCTCAGTCCATATCCTATTTCTGCAAGAAGTCTGTCCCAGTCACAGACTGTACCTTGTCTAAGCTTATCAACTAATGCCAGTGTGTTCTGCACACAGTGGTTACTCGATAAATGCCTGTGGTACTTAATTTGTTGAATAGAGAAGTCATTAGATCTATTTAAAAAAATCATTGAACTAGGAAAATGGGTATTGATTGGATTCGTTATATGACTACTGTTCTCCCGACTGCTAGGGAAGCGCTTTGTAACCC
This sequence comes from Gymnobelideus leadbeateri, assembly GCA_011680675.1. Taxonomy (NCBI): domain Eukaryota; kingdom Metazoa; phylum Chordata; class Mammalia; order Diprotodontia; family Petauridae; genus Gymnobelideus; species Gymnobelideus leadbeateri. Next base: position 71,456 of record WOXC01005561.1, on the reverse strand, counting down.
TCAGTGTGTTATTGAAGAGTGAATTGTACCTGGATCATCCCTCTCATCTCCCCTCCCTTCCCCATTTTACAGATGAAAAGACTGAGGCTCATTTTAAAAAGGACTTGTCGATTCTGTCCCTGAGTTTGGACTTTCAGTCGCCAAAGAGGAACACAAATTGCTGGAAATACTAAATTGCTTCTTTAAGGAGAGCCGAAGTAAGAATAGCTAGCATTTATAGAACACTCTAAGGACTGCTAAGTGAAAGAATAATTAATAATAATAAGTAATACTTATATAGCCCTTATTAGGTGCCAGGTGCTAATGCTACAGGCTGTACAACCCTTATGTCATTTGAACCTCACAATAGCCATGAGAAGTAGGTGCTATAAATATTCCCGTTTTACAGTTGAGGAAACTGAGGAAGACAAAGGGTAAGTGACTTGCTCAGTGCTATACAGCTAGTAAGTGTCTGAGGCTGGATTTGAACTCCAGTGTTCCTGAATCTAGATCCTGCACTCTGTGCACTGTGGGACCCCCTAGTGCCAAAGTTCTGCTAATGTCATCTGCCCAATTTCTTGTAGCTTGTCACTGGCAGAGTCAGGCATCAGGACCCAGATGTCCCCACTTCCAGACTACGGTTATTTCCATCACACCAACCTACCTAAACTTTGATGACTCTAAAGAATTCTTGACTCTGAAAGAAAAAAATGGAGATAATAGCCCTGCATGGGAGAGGCAGTATGGTACAATGGGAAAAACATTGGATTGGTGGTCAGGGAACCAGGATCCAAATCCTGAGAGACCTCTCTAGATATCTGTAAAGTGAGGTGGTTGGACTTTATGACCTCTAGAAGGCACATTGCCTGGCTCATAGTAGGCATTTAATAATTGCTTATTGACTGACTGGTGGTTTTAATCAAATAAGAAGCATTTATTAGGTACTTTCAATGGGCCAAGTACTGAGCTAAGAGCTGGTTATGCAAAGTAAAGTGACCACACATGATTCCAGTCTTGGGTACATCAGGATGAAGATACCAAAGAACATGGACAAGTAGCTAGTACTAGAGAATGCAGGATGAATGAATCTCAGAAGAATCTGCCAAATTGTATTAGCACCATGGCAAGCAAACAAATCTCCCACCAGCATGGAAAATGGCAGGGACAGCCTCTCTGTGTTGATGCCCCTTCTGGCACAGGTGAGTGCTGAGAACTACCAGGTTAGCACAGGCAAACTCGGGGATGGGGAAGCAGTGTTGGATAAGGATATGATACCATTCCAGGGATCAGGAGAGTATTCAGTAACCAATCCAAAGATCAATGCTAGGGCCCACTGGATCTAGCCTTCCAAAAGCAAAGTGCTACAAGTTCAGAGTCAGAAGTAGTTATATATCTCTATAGAGCTGCCTTAGGGAAACAGATTGAAGGAAATAGCACCAACCATCCCAACAGTAAGGACTGTATCATTTTTCTGGTCCTCTGTTGGCCAATAGAGCCATTGAACTTTAATCAGGGAAGCCATGAGCCAGGACAAGATGGTCTACCATAATGGGCCCATGGAGAATGGGAAATATATGGTAGGAAAGATATTGACAGACAAGGGAAGATGAAATGCCCAAGTGATGTGAGCCAGCTCCTACATCATCACAGTAATTATAATAATAGCTAGCATTCAGATAATATTCTAAGGTTTGCAAAGCTTTACAAGTTATCTCTCTTGATCAGAGCCAGAATCATTCTGGGTAAGTTGACTCAATGATGTGCCTATGTGTATCATGTAGAATGCATGCCATTTATTTGATTGTGGAAAACAGTAACAACCAACTACCTCAGGACCTAAAGTGTGGAGACATCTATTGCACTATGCCTTTCTATATGGAATTAGGAAAGGGAAAGTAGTGTGCAATTAGAAAAAGCAAAACAAGGCCCAGTAGCTGACCCTGTTGCTCCATCTCCCCCTGTTTACTTCCTCACTAGCCTCCAGAGACAAAGTTAATTGATTTAGCCCTGAACTTGGCCCAGCTGAGGTCAGACACTGCACAGAAGGTGTTTGTGGAGTTTTTGCAGGTTACGTTGTGTGTTGGAATCGTGTCATTCAAAGACAACCAGAGATACTGGGCTCCATTTTGGATGGGAGGCATGAAACATTGCCTAGAGTGCCCAGTCCTCTGAGGGCTAGGACCTTGGGCAAGTTACTACTCCTATCTGGGCTCAGTTTTCTTACTTACAAAATGAGATCATTGGACTAGAGTAGGAGTCCTTAATGGTTTTGTGTTATGGATCCTTGGGGCAGTCTGTTTAAGCCTATGGTCCTCTCCTCAGAATAATTTTTAAAAAAATCTTAGTTGAAGGAAATACTAAAAGTTAGTGACAATAAATCCCCCCGCCCCATTCAAGTTTAAAGACCTCTTAAATTTTTTTTTTTAAAGCAATTGGGGTTAAATAACTTGCTCAAGGTTACACGGCTAGTCATTATTTATGCGTGGGTGCTCATTTTCTGAGGCCGGATCTGATCTCCCGTCATCCAAACTCCGAGGCCGGCGCTCTTACTCACTGCGCCACCTAGCCGCCCCTTTAGGGCAATTGGGGTTAAGTAACTTGCCCAAGGTTACACGGCTAGGTTTTTGTTTGTGTGGATTAGGTGTCGGAGGCCGGCTCCGAACTCAGGTCCTTCTGATTCCAGGGCCGGCGCTCTATTCACTGCACCACCTAGCCGCCCCTGACCTCTTAAAATTTTAACCCCAGGTTAAGAATTTCTGGATTTATTGACCTAGAAGGTCCCTTTGAGTTCTACAATCTATGTTCTATGGTTCCTCCCACCTTTGACATTCCATATTCTAAGACTTTAGAACAGGGAATATCAGAGCTGGGAGGGAGCTTAGAATAGGGAATGTCAGGGCTGGAAGGCAGTCACAGAACCACTGAGGCAGAAGTGGAAGCATCCAGTCCAACACATCCGTGAAAGGAATCTCTCCTATAACCCACGGGAATGGGGTCATGCAGTGTCTGCTTGAAGAGGGAGGTGAGAGGGAAGCCAGCCCTCTTCCCGATAACTCTAGATCCTGACCTCCAGCCTAAATCAAGCTTGTTTTCAGCTTCTACCCCTTCTCCTTGGTTCAGCCCTCTGGGGCCAACCAGGTCAAATCCTTTGTCCTCAGGACAGTCCAGGGGACAGAATGCCCCTTAACCAGGAGGTGACCAGGAGCAATAATGGGTATGTTTTAAATCCAGCTTGATGAGTTAGATCCTGGAAGGCATCAACTCAGCCTGGAAACACTGTCGAGCAGCCGGGTTAGCAAATTTACTGCCTGGGCTGTTTTCCATGGTCTGTGAAACCAGGGGTCTGTTGGCAGCTGCCAATATCATTATTTCTGAAAGGATTTTTAAAGAGTGGAAACTTGGCAGTCGGACTGGGTAGTTAAAAGCAGCCTGAACTTGGAGGGAGCTGCTGCTAGCTTCTGTTTCTCTGAACACCCCCTTCCACTCTGTGTCTGATGTCTTATGGTGTCTCAGGCCTGTGGCCTTGGGGAGGAAAAAGTGAAAGGGCCTATCAAACAAGTAGCTTCTGAGAAGACCCTCGGAGCAGAGCTCAGGAGTTAATAAACCTCCTGCTGTTATAGAAGTTTGAGCTGCTGTTATCAGGAAGGCATCCTCCTTCACCAGAGCTACGACAGGAGGGGAACCGGGCAGGGTGGTGGTGCATAGCTGTCACTGGAGTTCAAATCAGAAAGCTGGCTCTGATGCTGGCCTTGTCACATACCAGCAGGGTGACCTTGGGTGAGTCACTTAGTCATAGGATGAACAGAGCTATAGATTTAGAACTGGAAGAACTCAAAGGCCACTAAGGCCAACTACACTTTACAGAGGAGGAAACTGAGGCCCAGGTCAAAGGATCATAGATTTAGAGCTGGAGAGGGCCTCAGGGTCCAGCTCCCTCATTTTTTGAATGAGGAAACCAAGGCACAAAGGGTTAAGTGACTTGCCAAGGGTCATATAGCTAGGATCAGACAGAATTTGAACCCAAGTTCTTGACTCTAAAGGGCAGCCAGGGGGGAGCCATAGTGTCTAGAGTGAGGAAGACTCATCTTCTGGAATTCAAATCCAGCCTCAGACACTTATTAGCTGTGTGACCCTGGGAGAGTCACTTCACTCTGTTTGCCTCAGTTTCCTCTTCTGTAAATGAGCTGGAAAAGGAAATGGCAAGTCACTCCAGTATCTCTGCCAATAAAACCCCAAATGGGGTCATAAAGAGTCAGACATGATTGAAAATGGCTGAACAACAACCTTGACTCCAAGACCCATTGCTTTTTCCATGTGAACAAGTTGACTTTCCTTTGGCTTCATCCAGGAATGGGGAACATACTTCCTGGTGGGGCAGGGGGATCCATACTTCTTCCCTTGGATGACTAATACCATCTCTATTTATTGCCTCAGAGGCCTTCTCTGGTCTTCCCTGTGAGTGCACCCCCAATATCCCTTCTTCCACCATGAAGGCAGCTTTGCTTTAAAGCTGAGATACAACGTGTGGACAGAACCAGATTATAATGTAATTGGGAAATATTTAACAAAATAAAAATACAGTAAAACAGAAAATATCATGTTATTTTCTAAGTCAATACATTCCCACAGGGGTCTTTATATATGGTTTAGTGGGGCCTGTTTCTATTTGAACTAGACAGCAGTGATAACACCAGAGTACTATCATATTGCCAGAAATCTCCCTGGGGCAGGGCTGGGGGGTTTCTCCTTCCCTGACAGAGCATACTCCCTCCCCATGGCTCCTGCAATCCCTGGGCTTTGATTTCAGACCCTCTCTGACCCATCTCATTAACTACTTCCCTGGGGTCCTGCTACCATGCTTGCCCTTTTCCTGGTCCCATCCCCCCTGGTACTGTGACCTTCAGGAGGCTGGGTGCCAGACTCTCTGGAGCCCCTTTCTTGTGATACTCATTTCCAGACTATCTCCTCTTCTCTCCCCCAGCTGTTCTTGTACCAGATTTTATGGCTATTGTTCAGAAAATGAAGATCAGACCTTTCTACTTCACAAGACTTGTTGGGAAGACCAGATGAGGCGATATATGTGGAAACACTTTGTAAACTTGAGACTAGAGCAGATGTCAGGAGCTGTTACTCGATTGTATTGTTATTACAAGGTAAGTTAAAAATTCCTGGAAGCCCTGAGAGCTTTTTTCAGGACCATTAATGAACTTAGAATCATCTCCACTCCTGGTTTGCCAAAGGAATTTATCTTCTTAGATCTAGAGGTGGGAGGGAGCTTGGAAGCTCATGGTCTAACCCCATCATTTTATAAATGAAGAAACTGAGTCCAGGAAGGTTCAGTGAGAGGAGAGGGACAGAGAGTGAGAGAAGAGAGAAAGAAGGGGAGAGGAATGAAGGGAAGGAGAGGGGGGAGGGGAAGAGAGAGGAAGAAAAAATGAGGAAGAGAGGGAGAGAGAGGAAAGAAGAGGAGATGAGAGGAGAGAGGGGAAGAGAGAGAGAGGAGAGGGGAAGAGGAGAAGAGAGAGAGAGGGAAGGAGAAAGGGGAGAGAGAGAGGGAGAGAAAGAAAGAAAGAGAGGAGAAGAAAGAGGAGAGGGAGAGAAAAAAGAAAAAGAGTGAGGGGGAAGGGAAGAGAAAGTGAGAGAGGAGAGAGATAGAGAGAGACAGAGAGGAGAGAGAGACAGAGAGATGAGACAGAGAAGAGAGACAGAGAAAGAGAAGAGAGACAGAGGAGAGAGAGAGAGAGAGAGAGAGAGAGAGAGAGAGAGAGAGAGAGAGAGAGAGAGAGAATAATAGTCCAGAGAGAGATGAGAGGGTAAAAAGAGAGGAAGAAGGAGAGGGAAGGAGAGAAGAGAAGAGAAGAAGCAAGGCCTGGGGTAGGGGAGAGGAGAGACAATTAAATGGGGTCGGGGAGCACTTCTCCACCAGCATATGATGCCAGCCAGTAAGACTGAAGTTAATGAGGAAATGAGGAAAAAGAAAGCCCCAGGAGGGCTCATCTGCTGCTTCTCTTTCCCTGCTTGGAGCCCATTTCTTTGCACAGCTCAGCAAGTCTGGATTCCGCACACCCCAGACCTTTAAGAAAATTCCACAGTGAAAGGTATTTAGCTGTCAGCAAAAATATATTATAGATTTATAGTCCCTGAGGAACAAGGGAAAGTAAATGCCATATAATTTTATTTATTTATTTTAAGGAATGAGTGATGCTGCTGGCTTTGGTCCCTTCTCAGTGTCTTGACTTGGTGAAATAATGGTAGTGGGAGTCGAGCTGTCTGTTACAGACAGGCAGAGGGCTCTGAAGGTGTCCTTGACATTAGAGGGGTTATGGGAGTGTTGGCCATGAGGTCGCCTGGGGCAATAATTCGGGGCCTCCTTCCTTCTGGCCAGTTAGGATGGAGGAAGAGACAAGCCCCAGCTTAAGGTCCACCTGAGAGGGCCCAGGTGGACCTTATCTCACAGCTCAGCTCAACTCTGCCTCCAAAGTGGGGTGGGATACACCGTACACCTCCTCTCATTGAGTGCCCTTTGTGGGGCACCTTTCTGGAAAGCAAAACAACATGGTAGCCAAATAGCCCCTGACCCCAGTTTGCTTACATTCTATTGGGGAGACAACATGCATATGTATGCATACAGGAAATCAATGCAGTGTACTTTGGGGATAGATTGAATCCTCCTAATAGAATGTAAGCTCCATGAGGGCAAGGACTTTTCCAGTTTTGTCTTTGTATCCCCAGTGCCTAGCACGTGGCATTGCATACAGTAGGTGCTTAATAAATACTTGCTGATGGATCTATTTAAGGCCCCTTCTCGATGTAAGTCTATGATTCTATGAACCCCCATAGAGCAGAAGCTCCTTGAAGGCAGGGACTCCTTTGCTTTTATCTTTGTTTCCCTAATGCTTAGTACAGTGCCTGGAACATAGTAAGTGTTTAATAAATGCTTGCTGAACTGGATTGAATTAAATGCTTCAGCAGGAGTCAGAAAAAAAGCCAAGAGTCAATGATGTGAAGGTAAACAACATCTGTATGCATTGAACTTTGGAAGGAAGGCTAGCTACCACCTGTGGTCAGAAACAAGCCTCTTCCTCCTTCCCTGTGATGAAGTCCTAGGTGACTGAGTCCAAAAGCCACCGCCTGCATGCCGAAAGGATGGGAGGTCTTTAAGAGCCCTCCCGCTGGCAAATGCAGAAGGATTTTCTGTGGTTGTGTGCTACTGGGAACACACCTGTCAAAACTTGCCTCGTCTTCCCTTCTTGCCATCTTGGCACTAATTGGCAATCAATGTTACGTGTTAGAACAACCAAGGGATGCTCGTTATATTCCTCTGCTTTTTGCCTTGCATTTACAGCTGCCCATGGCCCTCTGAACACAATGCAGCTTTCTTTTCCTGCATTTCAGGTCTTTCTGGGATAGTCCAGAGGAAAGGGCTCTGAGCTGGAAATGAGGCAACTTGGGCTTGAGTCCCAGCTAAGCCCCTTGATCCGTAGAATCCTGGATCTAGACCTTGGAGGAACCTGGCCCAGATTTAAATTTATTAAAATAGTGCCATTTCCTTCATTCCTCATGGCTGGGAGAGGTTGTTCTTCACAGTGGCCTCATTTAAGGTAGGCTTCCATTGAGTAACTGGCTCCATTTTACAGATGAGGAAACAGAGAATCATGATCATGTGACTCAGTTCAAAGCCAGGATTCAAACACAGGTCCCCCCTCACTTTGGGTTCAGCATACTTTCTACCACAGCCTGCTGCCTTCTTTGGTTAGTGTACTGGGATCAAAGTCAGGAAGACACTTACTAACTGTAACTCTGGCCAACTCAGCCTCTCTTTGCCTCAGTTTCCTCAAATGTAAAAATGGAAATAGTAATAGGACCTGCTTCCCCAGGTTATTATGAGGATCAAGTAAGATAATATTTGTGAAGCACATAGTTCAGTGCCAGGAACATAGCAAGAGCTGTGTCAATGCTGATTATTATCTGTGAAACAGGTAGAGGAAGCAGCCAGTAAACGATTGCCTCTTCTCTGCCTCTAAGGACTCCTAGTTCCTTTGAAAGCTCAGCCTAAGCGCTTCTGACATGAAGCTTCTTTTGATCTCTGAAGGTGCTACTGTCCCTTCTCCAAAACTATTCTGTCTACACTTTATCTTATGGTGGTAGTTGGGTGGCATGGGGCCTAGATGTGTGACCTTGGGTAAGTCATTCACACTGTCTGCCTCAGTTTCCTCATCTGTAAAATGAGCTGGAGAAGGAAATGGCAAACTACCCCAGTGTCTCTACCAACACAACCCCAAAGGGGGTCACAATGGCTGGACATGACTGAACATTTCCAGACATGACATGGCTGGAAATGACTGAACAACAATAAACTCTGTTTTACATTGTTTTATATGTTGTCTCCTATAAACTATAAGTTCCTCAAGGGTAGGGATTGTTCAGCTTTGACTTTGTATTTCCCCAGAGCCTCGCACAGTGATGTCTGCCTATCCATATCCTCACCTGTCTGTCTCCATCCATCCATCCATTCATCTATCCATCTATCTCCCTGCCTGTCCATTTCTATGTCTGTCTTGTCTGTCTATCCATCTATCCATACATTTCTCTTATCTCTCTCTATGGACTATTTGTGCCCCATCCAAGATCATATTGGTCTGATCAGTCACAGTTGGACCCACTAAAACTGGACTCTAACATGATGATGTTATTTTGGTCCTCTTCAAGAGCGAAGGACAACAACCAACCATTTATTCTCTCTCTCTCTCTCTCTCCCCCCCCCCCCCCGCCATTTATCTTCACCAATGTCAAAAGTCTCATTGACAGAATCAGATTCCAAGGCTTCTTCCATGATGAAAACCAAATCCTTCGAGACTGTTCCCATACTTTGTTTCTCCCAAGGTTCTCAACCTTTTCTTAAAGAGATTTCTTTCAGAACAACACCCCAACAAGGAGCCCACGTGTGACTCTAAGGATCAAGGCTGGATCTGAGGCTGGGTTGGGAGACAGCCCCTGCCTTCTTTGGAGGTGGGGATCGAGGGGCTAGAACATTGCAGCTGAAAGAGCCCTTTGGGGCTGTCTGGACCAACCTCATCATTTTGAAGAAGAGGAAAGTGAAGCATGGAATGACTGAATGACTTGGCAGAAGGGACAGGGACAGGACCCAAACCCTGGCCCTTGGACTCCAGATCTAGGGCTCTGTCTCTCAGACCAGGCATTTTTGAACTTGAGATTTCTTTCTTTTTGCTGTCGGCAACCTCTGTAGGGGTTAAAACCATCCTTGAGATGACTGGGTTGGAGGGTGCAACAAATTAAATCACTTTTCTTGTATATGTTCAAATTATCTCAGTCATGTGAATTAACCTGTTTGCCTTCCCACACCACTATCAGCTCAGGCCTGAGTTTTTCCCTGATGGTTGAGGGAATACCTAAGGTTATTTAATTTGCATTTTTATTGGGTAATCTTAGATCTCGAATTTCACTGGTATAGGGAACTCCTGGGCCCTCGTTCTTCACCTTCATGGCGCTGGGGAGTCCCCTGGGAGCTTATGGCAGGATGAGCTATGGGGCCAGGTTGTGTCCAGGGCAGGCCTCTAACCCAGGTCTTCCTGGCCCAGAGGCCAGCTTTCCCCTTTGGTGATTCTCCCCCCTCCACACACAGTTGTGGTCTGTTTTGTTTATATTCCATACAAATTATTTTTTATTCCTTTTGTATGTCTTTGGCTCCTTATCTAGAGGCCTGTTGTTCTTGCTTCTCCTCCCCAGTAGAATTTAGATTCCTTTTAGGCAGGACCTTGGACTCATAGGCCCAGAGAGGCCATATGGTGTAACCCCTTCATTTTGTAGGTGAGGAAGCTGAGCCCCAGGGGAAATGACTTGCCTAAGGTCATATAAGCGGGAAACATCAGAGGAGTGATTTGTTTTGAACCCAAGTCCTCTCACCACAGGGTTCTTGCCACTGTAGCCCACTCAGATGGAAGGGACTGAAGAGGCTCTCTGCTGAGATTCCCTCATCTGATAGATAAGGAAATGGAGATCTACTGGGCCAGTGTCACACAGACAGGCAGGGGAACCCAGGTCCTCAGGCTCCAAAGCCAAGATACTTTCTGCTGTAATAATGACAGCTGTTGTGTTTGTCCTTCATTCCCAAAGAGAACCATGGTATCAGGGAAGGAGGACATGACTTGCAGTTGACTTTGATTTGAGTGAAGGAGGCCTGTGCAAGGTCACCAGCCTTACTTTCTCCTCCAGAGCCATTTGGGTCCAGTGACCAGATATCTGGATGGCTGGAGATGACCCAGGATGCAATGGGAGACCTTAACCCTCTTAGGCTAAGGCCTTTTCAAGTACTTACTTAGAGTGAGGTAATGCCCATTCAGTGAATAGGCCTTGGTAAGAAGTGAGTCAAGGGATGGACACTTTAATTAGAAAAAGAAGAAAAAAATCAAAATGGGAGGGGAAGACACTCAGGCTTGCTGTACCAAAGAGAAACAGCTACCACTGACATTCACTGTAAGCCAGGAGGGCCCAAAATACAGCTATGAAGTGGAGCTTGGGCAGGGACCTGTTGTGGTCCAATCTATGAGCTTCAGAGTGAACTGGGTTTAAGGTTTTGTGAAAGAAGGAAGGAAGGAAAGAAGGAAGGGAGGGAGGGAGGGAGGGAGAGAGAGAGGGAAAGAGAGAGAGAGAGAGAGAGAGAGAGAGAGAGAGAGAGAGAGAGAGAGAGGAATAGAGAGAGAAAAAAAAGAAAGGGACAGGGAGGGAAAGAAAAAGAGAGAAGAGAAGATGAGAGACAGAGAGAGAGAGAAAGGGAGGAAGGAAGGAAGGAAGGGAGAGGGGAGGGATTTAGCCAGTAAACCCCGTTAACTGGGCAGCTTCAGGTCACCAAAATTGACCTTCCTTTGTAGAGGAGAAGGAGAGGGAGAGGCCGCGCTGAGTTACCCATTATCTCCTTTGGTCCTCACAACAACCCTGGGAGGTAGGAGCTACTATTTTACAGATAAAAAATCCTGATGCAGACAGAATTGAGTCCCTCGGCAGGGTCCGACCTCCAGTGATGAGGCTGGGGGTCCAGGGCTCTGTGCACCGTGCGTCCCTCCTGCCCAGCCACTGGTTTGACGCTGGAGGGCATTCATAAATGCTTGTTAAATGACTGAACGAATGAATCAAAACAGCTCGCAGATTCTGGGGCTGATTCGCCGCCACGTTTTTCGGTGGCTAATTGGGAGCTAAGGCTAGAAAACAGCTGGGACCCAGAGACTGGCCCAAGAGCCCGGGGGCAGGCCCTGCCAGGGGGGCGGAGGGGCCCAGCCTGCGGCTGCAGCACAAAGGCGGGGTTTGCATTTGGAATTAGAGGCTCAACCCAGAAGCAGATCTCGAGGTTTTCACGGTTTTTCCAAAAGGAAACCCAGCAGCCTGAGAGGAATGGCAAGCACAGAGAAGCTTCAGCAATGAAAGCAGAGGGTCTGGAAAAGCTGGAACAAGTGAAAACCCGGGAGAGAAAGCCCAGGCAAGAACCCGGGAGCTCAGCGCCTGCAATGTCCATGAAACCCTTCCATGAGAAACAAAACCTGCGACGGAGGGCCAGCCACCAGGGCTTATTCCAGCGTGCACACTCACTCACACACACACACACACACACACACACACACACACACACACACACACACACACACACATTCCCGGTACACTCACCTTGTACTGCTCATTCGTGCTGGATGCCATCACCCAGCGGCCCACACCTGCCCAGGACAGGGCCATGATGTCCAATGAACATGATCTTGTCACCCCCACCTCCCCGACCCGCAAATGGCAGCGCTTACCTTTCGATCTGGAGAGTGACTTTGGAAGGCTCCACGTTGGGGTTCTCCCACTCCATCTGCGGGCAGTGCATGAAGTAGCAGAGGGTGTACAGCGCCTCAGGCTCCCAGTACAGTGCCCCCTGTTTCTGGTGCATCGGCGTACCATTGCCATGCTGTTTGGCGTGGAGGGGCTGCAGGTGATGCATGGCTCTGGATACCAGGTCACCTGAGGGAAGAAATGAGAGGGAATGATCACGGGCCCCGAGCAGGAAGGGCCCTCACATAGAGAACGTGATCCCTGCCCTCTCATTTTACAGACGGGCAAACCAAGGCTTAGGGAGGTTGGAGAACTCACCCACAAATCATATGGGGCATAAATCAGAGCCGGAAGGGACCCTGAATGCTGTCTATTCCACCCCCTCATTTTTACAGATGGGAGGATCATCAGATCATTGACCCTGAGCTGGAAGAGACCTCAGCTCATCTAATCCAATCCCTGCATCTTAGAACTTTGGAAACTGAGGTCCTGGGAGTCTGATTTGTCCAAGGTCACTTAGGTAATACATTTAATAGATCATGAGAACATAGATTGAGGGCTCTAAGGAATCTCATAGGCCATCTACTCCAGCTCCCTCATTTTCCAGAAAAGGAAACTGAGGCCCAGAGCATTAGGTCTAGGGTCACATAAATAGTAAAAGCCAAAGGAAGGATCTGAACTCAGGTCCTCTGTCCCCAGTGTCTTTCCACAGCACTGAATATCTTCAAGGTACCCATCTTAAAATGCAAATAGGCATCACTGTCTTATCTACAAAGAATTTTTTTTGGAGGGGGGAAGGCAAGGCAATTGGGGTTAAGTGACTTGACCAAGGTCACATAGCTAGGAACTATGAAGTATCTGAGGCTGGATTTGAACTCAGATCCTCCTGACTCCAGAGCTGGTGCTCTATTCACAATAGCTGCCCCAGGATTTTTTTTTTAAAGATTATATTTTCCAGAATTCCATCTTAGGCAATCCCGGATTACCCCATTAACCCCCAACTCACAGATGAGGAAACCTAGAGAAATGAACTGATAAGTTGAGGTCAAGTTGGAGCTTAATTAATGTTTATAGACTGACCTCAACTGACACAGTAAATTCCTAACAGTGCTGGAACTCGAGCACAATTCTCCTGCCCCCTTGATCAGTATTCATTGGTTTGTACAATTTTGCTTTTGTCCTTTGAACTGTACTGTCTTGAGAGGATGAGAAAAATGTCTCATTTGGAGAAAATTTTAAAAAAGTCTCTCATGGGGAATATGGGAGGGAGGGAAGATGGGGTATGCAGAAAGGGTCTCCTTTGAATCATTTCAGTATAAGGGACATAACCATTCATTGAAATCCCTGGGTGGGCTCTGGTCTTGCTTCCTCTTACCTGTGCCCTACCAGACTCTGAATTCAAGCCTTTCCTTCCCCCTATAACACAAAATGGAAAAGATCAGGTCTTCTGGGTGACCATTTGTCAGGTTGGACCAGACACTCTTCAAGTTTTCCTCTGAAACCCTGAGACCCTGTGAAATTCTTTTTTTCTTTTTAAAGCAATTGGGGTTAAGAAACTTGCTCAAGGTTACATGGCCAGTCATTATTTATGTGTGGGTGCTCATTTTCTGAGGCCGGTTTCGATCCCGGGTCATCCCAACACTGAGGCCAGTGCTCTTACTCACTGCGCCACCTAGCCGCCCCGACCCTGTGAAATTCTAATGGGAAGACTGTGAGCTCCAAACAATCACTTAGATAGAAACTCCTAGCAACCAGATACTACAGTGTGATGATGGGCTTGGGAGGAGGGAGGCCAAAGGCATGAAGTTAAAAATGAGCTAGCTCTGGAGGGACCGAAGATGAGCCATCAAAAAATGATTTGTGAATCGACTACTGCTCAGAAGCTCCATTCTGGGGGCTCTGTTGGTACTAATCAACAAACGTGACTATGAAGTCAGAGGCCACTTGGAATTTTTTTTTGGCAAAGATTCTGCAGTATTGCCATTTCCTTCTCCAACTCATTTTCCAGATGAGGAAACTGAGGCAAACAGGATGAAGTGACTTGCCCAGCGTCTCCCAGCTAGTGTCTGAGGCTGGATTTGAACTCACAAAGATGAGTCTTCCTAATTCCAGGCCCAGCACTCTCTCCACTGCACCACCTTTGTCTACCTGCATTTGCCTTCAAAGGCTGGACTAAGAATAGCTAAGTAACTTTTCCAAGGTCTTACAGCTAGGAAAGGTCAGAGCCACAATTTCTACTCCAAACTCGGGGCTCTTTCCTGGACACCAAATTGTCTTTCCTAGACAAGGCAGACTGGGCTGATGGAAGATGGACACTTTCTAATATTGCTTTGTATAAATGTACATCTTTTAGTGCCAGAAAAATCCAGCTTTCCTCGAGCCGAAGGTATTTATTTTGTGATAAGTCAGGCTGCAGGTATTATAGCGAAATCTAAGAGCCTCTGATGGACAGTAACACACAGGGTGTCCTTCAGGGCTAATACAGGGTTGGAAATGGTGTGGAGGGAAAGCGCTCGAAATGCAGGGGATAGCAGCGAAAGAGGGGGAGAGAGGCCCTAAGCCCCCAAACTAATTCAGCTGGGATACTCTCCAAGACTCCCGGCTGGCAGGATTATTTTATCTCTAAATGACACTCCCTATTAGGATATGTGGGTGTGGGCATGGAGGCAGGGACATTACGCCCAGACAGTCATACAGAAAACCACACAATCTTGGACCTTGGAGGTCACTGAGTCTGATTTACTATCTGTAGTCACGTACTCATGCAACCTCTCCTTAAATACTCCAAGGAACAGGGAGATCACTGCTTCACAAGCGCCACAGTGGTATTATTGTTGTTTGGATCATTTCAGTCATGTTCAACCTCATTTGGGGTTTTCTTAGCAAAGATCCTGGAGCGGCTTGCCATTTCCTTCTCCAGCTCATTTTACAGATGAGGAAACTGAGGCAAACAGGGTTAAGTGACTTGCCCAAGGTCACATAGCTATTAAGTGTCTGAGGCCAGTTTTGAACTCAGGTCTTCCTGGCTCTAGGTCTTGTATTCTATTCACTGCACCACATTACTACATAGCTTTAACTGTCATTTGTCTTGTACAATGTACTGAGCTGAATATATATTGAGCCAAAATCTATATTTCTTGTAATTTTCACCCAATATTATAGGATCAAAGGATTCTAGGTTTGGAGCTGAAAGGGACCTTAAATGTCATACCCTGAATTTTGCAGTCAGTCAGTCAGTCAATAAGCATTTATATACCAGGCACTGTATTAAGCACTGAGGCTATAAAGAAAGGCAAAACCATCCCTGTCCTCAAGGAGTTAATGAGGTGGGGGTGGGGGAGACAACAGTAATTCTCTGGAAATAAGATAAATATGTGCACACACATATACACATCGATATAGTCATATATACATATGTGTGTATGTGTATATATATTTATATTATATATACATACTCTGTGTGTGTGTGTGTGTGTGTGTGTGTATGTGTAGTTGGGCAGCTAGGTGACACAGTGCACAGAACTCCAAGCCTGGAATTAGGAAGACCTGAGTTCAAATTTGGTCCTAGACATTTACTACCTGTGTGACCCTGGTCAAGTCATTTCACCCTGTTTGCCTCAGTTTCCTCATCTGTAAAATGAGCTGGAGAAGGAAACAGCCAACCACTCTAGTGTCTCTGCCAAGAAAATCCCAAATGGGGTCACAGAGAGCTGGACATGACTGAAAGTGACTGAACAATGACATATATAGGGTAGATTGGAGGTAGTCTCAGAGAGAAGGTGCTAAAATTACAGTGGAGTGGAGGTGGGGGAGGGAGCTGGGAAAGGGTTCTTGCAGAAGGCAGGGGTTTTGCTTAGATTGGAAAGAATCCAGGGAAGCCAAGATTTGCTGATAAGGTGAGAGAACATTCTAGGCATGAGGGACAGTCCTTGAAACTAAAAATAAGTAAATAAATTCTGGGAAAAAAATCTTATTCTGAGAAGAGGTCCATTGGGCTTACCCAGATTGCCACAGGGGTCCAGGTCACAGAAGGCCTGGTCTCTAAAGCCCCTTACATTCTCTCTGAATGCCACATGTCCAGATAAAGTCCAGAGTTGGGAGACTGAGACCAGAGAGGTTAAGTGAGTTGCCCAAAGCCACACAGCTGGTAAGTGTCAGACAGGCGTCTCCCCTTGCCTCTGTTTCCCAGCTTCCTCCCTCTCTCCCAGGGCCACTTCCTTCTTTCTTCTCCAGTTCACCCTCTTCTTCCTCCTACCCTCCCATGCCTCTCCTAACTTCTCACTTCTGTCTTTCTCTGTTTCCTCCTCTCATCTTCTAGCCCCCTTCTAGTATAGTAGAAAGGAAGGGACTAATTTAGGGAGGAATACAAAGGGAAAGAATAATAGGGCAAGGAATTTCATTGCCACCCGATGAGTCCCTGTAGCCTTGTCGGACCCAAAGAAATGAGGTTGCTCCATCCACAGCCAGAGCACCCAAACAGCTCAGTGTTATGATCGGCTGTGTGGTTTAATACTAACGCACTTAGAATCTGTTACAAAAGCACCAATCTCCACAAAGGCTAGCAGGTTGACAGAATCCCAACAGGAATTCTTAATCTTTCTTGTGATGTGAACCCCTTTGGCAGTTAGTCAGTCAATTAACATTAAGAGCCTACTATGTGCCAAGCACTGATACAAGAACAAAAAAGCTCGCCCCTGCCTTCGAGGAGTTCCCGGTCTAATGGGGAGACAACACTTCTATGTGTCAGCAAGATGCAGGTAGGATAATGGGGGTGGGGTGTAGGGGAGAGAAGGTTTAGAAATCAAAGTCTTGTGGAAATGGATGTTGAAAACTAAAAATAAGTAAATAAATTCTGGGAAAAAGATCTTATACTGAGAAGGGGTCCATTGGGCTTACCCAGATTGCCACAGGGGTCCAGGTCACAGAAGGCCCGGTCTCGGTCTCTAAAGCCCATTACATTGTCCCTGAATGCCACATGTCCAGATAAAGAAACCAAACAGATCCACAACTAAAGGCATAATGATGAAAATTAGCTTCAGATTAAAGAGGTCAGGTTGTTGGGAGTTTCCCCCCCTAGGGCAGGGGCAAGGGAAGAGGGCAAGGGAGGATAAAAAAGCAGAGAATGCAAATATAAGCTTAGCAACCTGGGGCCTTCAGCCAAGCATGACCCGCTGCGCTGGGAGGCCCTGGGAGGCCCTGGGCTCTGAGCAGCCACCTCTCCAGGGACCCACATGCATCTGCCCAGGCAGCTGGGCTGGGCAGGGGGGAGAAGAGGAGATGAGCGGACATCACGTAAATGGAGTGACAGGAAATCGCAGAATGGGCTAATTTGCATCTTAAACAGGAAGGGAGAAGCTTGAAATCTTGGCCAGGGGCAGCTCAGAGACCTTTCTCTCTTCTCTCTCGGTTGGTGTGCATTTGCTGGTTAGCCAGTGAGGGCTACGGGTAGGGGCCAAGGACCTGGAACAGGGAACAGAGAACAGCCCCTAAGGAAAAGAGCAGGAGGAGAAGCAGGGAAACGCAGGTCCCCCTGGGAGGCACAGAAAGTGCTGGATTTGGAACTGGGAACCTGGGGTCAACTCTGGGCTCCTCAGTCTCCTAGACTTGTGACCATGTGATGTTGAAAAGATGCTTGGTCTGGAGTCAAAGGAACTGGCTTTGACTCTGGTTCTACTTCTTATTTCTTGTATTCCTGTAAAATGAGGGACTTAGATGGGGATGCTCTAAAGATTCTTCTGAATCAAGAGTTCTTAATGGTTTGGGTTTTTTTTTTTTTTTTGGTTAGTGAATCCTTGGATCCCTTCTCAGAAAATCTTAAAAAAATTCATAATCGAAGGAAAATCGAAATTTTATTTAGAGATTAGTCAAAATAAGTTCAAATCCAAGTTCACAGATGCCCTGAAATCTATCCATAAACCCAGAGGAAGAAGTCTTGCTTTAGACGTTAAGGTGACAGAATCTTGGATTTAGAAGGGAGCTCTGAGACTGTCCTGTATAGAGAGTGATGCCCAGGCTGTGAACCCTGGGCTCCTCTGGGGTCTCTCTCTACTCAGATATTTTATTTTTTAAACAATCTTATTTTATTGCTATTTAAAAAAAATTCCATCACCTCCACTTCCTAGGAAGCCATCTCTTGGAACAAAGAATAAAAAGAAAGGGAAGGAAAAAAATAAGTTCAGTAAAACCAGTCAACATATAAATTATGGATCTCAGTCCTATATTTTCTCAACCAAGGATCTTAATAGACGAATTATTATCATAGGGCAAGGGGGAGGCGCCATTTGCGATTTCTTTTTACATTAAAAAATGATGTCCTCAAGAAGATGAGAAAACAGCTAATCTAGCAAAAAGGTGATGGGAAGAACTGATTGTCTTTTACCATTCATTCATTCATTTTAGCTTTCAAGCTAAGCCATAGTAAGAAGCCTGAACACCCTAGTACCACTGGCTGATGCAGGGAGAGGAGGACCAGGCTGCTAATGCAGCCATGAACCAGTGACAGCTAACACTTCCTTGAGGGTTTATAAAGTATTTTCCTGGCTGTTAGGCCATGTAAGTCACTGTTATCTCCATTTGACAAACGAGGAGACTGAGGCCTAGAGAAAATATAAGTGACTTGACAATCACACAGCTAGGTCTTGTATTCAGAGTCACGGCTGCCCTCTCCCCACCTCAGCTGTGATCTATCTTGTGGGTTGCCCGGGAGCTTGAGCCAAATGAAATATTGTTCTGGGTGATAGAATGATGACCTGGTTTCCCTCCCCCCACCCCCAAACTCCATCATATCAGAAAATGTAAAGATTCAATTCCAGTTCAAAAAAGTTAAGAAGCCAATGTGGCATAGGGGTCAAGAGGCAGCTAGTTCAATATGAAACCATGGCAAGGCACTTGGCCCTTCTGAATCGATTCCCTATAAAATCAGGCAGTCGGACTAAATGATCTCTAAGGGACCTCCCAACTCTGAGGTCTCTCTTAGCTCTGATCATCTAAGTTATCAGAATCCTTCCATCTCTGACATTCCCTGTTCTAGGGACCCTCCCAGGGTTGACATTCCACATTCTAAGGTCCCTTCGAGTGGGGACTTTCTTCCACCACCTGTCCCGCCTCTGATACACTCTATTTCTGTAGATAAAACTTTGATTCGGTCCATGATTTAGCAAATTGGTATAATTTGTTCCAGTTTTTGCTTCGTGATTTGGTTCTGCTAAATTACCTTAAATTACTTATCATGTGAAGCCTCATATCATCAGAAATCTTTTTACCCATTTGCAGCCTTGAGTGCTTAGGAAGACTGAGAGCTCCTTAAAACACTGTGTTGGGTGGGGCCTCAAACAATAAGGATCTTTCCCATTACACTCTGATTTTTTCTTCTTCTCTAGCCATAGAGAAGGTGTTTCTTTTTGTCTCCATGTTGAGTAGTTGGTAGATAAGAGTTTTTCCCATTAGGCTCTGATTTTTCTTTTCATAGTCAACCTTCTTGATGAAGTCTAAGGTCCCTCCTTGGTCTCTGACCTTTCTCTTCCCCTTGCCTCTCGAATCACCTCATCCAATGGTTCTCAAACAACTGTTGCTTATAGCATTGTAAGCTTTGTTAAGAGGAACTGTGGCACCCTGAATATTTAAGATGGCAAGACCACTGGAGGGTGGAAGTCTCTGCACACAGTTTCCTTTCAAAAAGCGAGTCATTTTTGTTAAGGGCTCTACAGGTTCAAGGTTTGATGTGTTTGGAAGTTTAGCATATGCATGCACTAGGCTGGTTTTATTTCCTCTGAAAATACTGTACTTACTTAACTATGCATGCTGGGTTAGTAAAATTTATATGAAAATTATTTATAAATTTTCTGTTATCTACAATAATATACAATTTTCACAGTTTACCTAGCAACACTAGTGATATGACTGTTTACCATGGCATACCCATTGAGAAGCACTGATCTGACCAACTCAAGTTATACTCAATCCGCTTTGGGCTTTATTCCTCATTCTCTGGACTTCTCTATGCCTCCTCTGATAGCCATGACTTCATGTGGGTAATTCTTCCCCCTCATCCCCTGCTTTCCAGTATCCCTTTATATTTTGTATTCCCCCATTAGAATGTATGCTCCTTGAGGGTAGGAACTGTTTTGCTTGCAGAGTTTTTAGCACAGTGCTGGGCACATATTAAGCACAATAAATGTGTACACTCTGTCTCTCTATCTCTTTCTCTTTGTCTCTGTTTCTCTCTCTCTCTCTCTCTCTCTCTCTCTCTCTCTCTCTCTCTCTCTCAATGAAAGTGAGAGGCTAAGTCCAGGGCCGGCATCTCTGATATCTCTGAAATAACAGAGGAAGAAAGAGGGGTACTAGGTAAAGAATACTGGCTTTGGAGTTGGAGTTCAAAGGTTCAGGTGACACGTCTACTCGAAGGCTTTTGGTCCAGTCACTGAACATCAGTTTCCTCACCCACAAAATGTGAGTGTCAGACTAGATTGCCTCTCAAATCTCTTCCAGCCTGAAAGCTCTGATCCTGTGAGGCCAAGGATACCAACACGTTGGGTAGATCCCCTTGGAAAGAGGTGGACAAGAATTAGAAAGAAAATGCACAGAAGGGTTATAATAGTTCCCACTGGAAGGCATTTCCACATCAGTGAAACCATAGATCCATCAAAGTTTCACAGTACAGTAACAACGGTCCTAGAGGATGGTATCACCATATGTTTGGAGCTCTTCTGGACTCCTTCCTTGCCCTTGACATCTCACCCAGGCAGGAAAGTTGTATACTGGCTGGACTAGATTTTAAAGACATCTTCTAATCAAGCAAGCCATAAGCATTTATTAGACACTGACTATGTATCAGGAACTGTGCTAAGTGCTGGGGACACAAAGAAAGACAAAAGACGGTCTGCCCTCAAGGAGCTTACAATCTAATGAGATCCGAACTCTAAGATTCTTTACTCACCTAAGCTGAGGGATACTGAGGTCCTTTATAATAAGCAAATGTGTGTGTGTGTGTGTGTGTGTGTGTATATATATATATATATATATATATATATATATATATATACATATATATATAGTGTATGTGTATGTGTGTGTGTGTGTGTGTGTGTGTGTGTGTGTACAACTGAGGCCAACTCTATCCATTCTGCTATACATGTATGTATCTATGTATGCAGCTATAGATATACATGTAGCTACTTGAGGTCTATCTATATATCTGTTTATGTATTTATGTCTCTCTATAATCCATACCTACCCACCCACCCATCCATTTATACATCTATCCCTTCTTCCATCCATCCATCCATCCTTCCACCCACCCATCTATATAGCTAACCCATTGAGAAGGAAGTACAAGGACACTTGTACCGGGAGGTACAGAGATAATTCTGTTACAGGACTCAATTCCCACGAGCTTAATCTGTCCTTGGGATCAATGCACCAATTTCATCAGGAATTAATGCATCATTATCAACCTAACAGTGGGATCCCAAGTGAAAACAGCTTGTGTTTCTTTACTCTAGGCGGTCAGGAAAGCAGATGGCATACGGAGCAGCCCTGAAGGAATAAGCAGAGACTCTTTTAGGGAATTGTGGGTGATCAGTGTATTGACTAGAGTTCTAGAGTTTTTGACAGTTGTTCGTTTTTCACCATGTTATATTCTACATCATTCTCCTGGTTCTGCTCACTTCCTTCTGCATCAGTTCATGCACATCCTCCCAGGTTTCTCCAAAATCAACCCTTTCATCATTTCTTATGGCACCATAATATTTTGTCAAAAATTTCATGTGCCCTAATTTGCTCAGCCATTCCCCAATGAATGGGCACCCTCTTAGTTTCTGGTTCTTTATCACTACAAAAATGGCCACTATAAATATTTTTTCTACATAGGAAGCTATGCTTTTTTTTCCTTTTTGGAGTGGGGGAGGTAGGGCAATTGGGGTTAAGTAAATTGCCCAAGGTCACACAGCTAATTTTTGTGTTAAGTGTCTGAGGCCAGATTTGAACTCAGGTCCTCCTGACTCCAGGACACTGTGCCACCTAGCCAACCCAGAAGCTATGCCTTTTTATGCATAGACCTGTTCACATCATCCCTCTCCTCAGAATTCTTTAGCTATTCTTTTCTGCCTTCTGAATAAGTTGGGGCTCTTCATGTTGGTATTCAAGGCCCTCTACAATGTCGGGGCCACTCTATTTTCTGATCTTATTTTCTATTACTTTCTTTCATGATCTTTACATACCAACCCAACTGCCCTTTCCATACCCTTATCCTTTGCTCAGGCTGTTCTTTTATATGCCAAGAAAGACCTCCTTCCATTTTACTGGCATCTTATATATCCTTTAATTTGTTTTTCTATTGTTCCAGTCATGTCCAACTCTTTGTGACCCCATTTGTAGTTTTCTTGGCAGAGATCCTGGAGTGGTTTGCCATTTCCTTCTCCAGCTCATTTTACAGATGAGGAAACTGAGGTAAGCAGGGGGGAAGTGACTTGCCCAGGGTCACATGGTTAGTGTCCGAGACTGGATTTGAAGTCATGAAGATGAGTCTTTTTGATTCCAAGCCCAGCGCTCTATTCACTGTGCCACCTAGCTGCCCATCACATCCTTTCAAGTGCCACCTTTTTGTGAAGGTAACTTGTGAGGCTCAAGTTAGAGGGAGCACTGAAATGGACCTGGCAGCAGGAAAACCTTCCTTAGACCCTTACTTGCAGTGTGTCCTTGGGTAGATCATTTGATTTCTCTGGGTTCCAATTGTTTCCTCATCTGTAAGATGAGTGTTCTGGTCTCAGTGACTTCTGAGGTCCTTTCTAGCCTCAATCTACAATCCTATGAAATAATGTTTATAAATTGCTTTGAAAATTTGAAGACACTCTATGAGTATCTGTCATTATTATCTCCCAAGACCCTTCCCATGGTGCTTTGCCTATAGTAGTCCACAAGTAGTATCTGGTTAATTCATTGCTGGAAATATACCCTCCCGGCCCTACACCTGAGTATGGGCACAGAGCCGGTCTGCAATAAGACAAAGGAGACTTGGTCAGATCTGAAATAAGCTGAGTCCCTTCTTTACTTACTCAGTTCAGCAATGCTGCCCACTCGGGTGGCCAGCAAGGATTGTTCGATGGTTCTTAGTTCTGACTGGCTGAACATGGGCAGCTCTCCAGGCTTGTTTGACCTCTGGGGGTCTCGGTGAAGGGTCAGGCTGTCTGGCAGGCAGAGAACACCTGGAATCCCAGGAACAGGAAGGGTGGAGAGAGAGAGAACAAAACAAGAGAGAAAGGTTATTTTTTCTGTATTTTAAAACTATTTATTTGACTATTTTTTAAAAATGATGTTTTATTAATGCCTTTGGTTTATGTATCATGATTTCTATGTCCTTCCTCCCCCCTTGGAAAGAAAGAAAGGGACAAAGGAAGGAAGAAAGAGAGGGGGGAGGGAGGGAGGAAGGAAGGGAGAGAGAGAGAAAAAGACAGAGAGAGAGAGAGAGAGAGAGAGAGAAAGGAGAGAGAGAGAGAAAGGAGAGAGAGGAGAGAGAGGAGAGGAGAGAGAGAGAGAGAGAGAAAGGAGAGAGAGAGGAGAGAGAGGAGAGGAGAGAGAGAGAGAGAGAGAGAGAGAGAGAGAGAGAGAGAGAGAGAGAGAGAGAGGAGAGAAGGAGAGAGAGAGAGAGAAGCACAGCAACCAAGATGAACAGTGTATGTGATATTCTGCCCTTGTAGTCCCTCACCTCTCTAAGGAAAAGAAACATGCTCCTCACTTCACTTCTCTCCTTTTATCTCTTAATATTTCTCAGCTGAATTTCTCTTCCAGTTAAGCCAGTTTCCTTCCTGCCTCTACCCCCACCTTCACCCTCTATGTGCTATTTGTCCCAGCCCCTGTTCCATGCAATTTAGCCCTTGATTCTAGACCACCCCACAGTGCCCTCTAACTGTAGTGTGCCCCATCTGTTGTCCCCCAACATACTCTCAAACACAGGTTTAGAGCATCAATGAGTAGCATCAAGTGTACGTATATAATATATAACAAATGCACATACATGTGTGCATATATCTATGCATATCCACATGTATACATGTATGTATATATCTGTATATGTGCACATATACATACACTGAACTCACCTAAATTATTTTTACAAGTCAGTTTGGGGGACAAAAAGTTCCTGACCTTTTATTAGAGCAAGGAAGAGCTGGATTCAAGTTTCAGAACTCTGACAGGTACCTGTGTGACCTTGGGCCTGTCACTTAACCTCTCTGTGTCCCAGCAATTAAGGTCAGCGCTCTGCCATGAGAGATGGATTTTTTGAGCAGAAATTCCCTATTCTAATAAAATCAGATTTGCTTCCCAGATAGGTCTTGAAGTAGTTTGTATTATTTGAATTCAGAGTAGGTGAGGCATAATTATATGTAAAATATGGTCATTGCTTTCGGTTCAATGGAAATATACAATGAATATTCAAATGATGAGATTACTTCACAGAATTCATTATTCTCACTAAATAAAACCTAGCAGCATATGTGTGCATGTGCGCATGTATGTATGTGTGTGTACCGACACACACACATACCCATAGGGGAATCTAGATGGCACAGTAGATAGAGTGCTGGGGCCTGGAGTCAGAAGACTCATCTTCCTGAGTTCAAATCCAGCCTCAGACACTTACTAGCTGTGTGACTTTGGGCAAGTCACTTCATCTTGTTTGCCTCAGTTTCCTCATCTGTAAAATGAGCTGGAGAGGTAAAGGGCAAATCACTACAGTATCTCTGCCAAGAAAACCCCAGAGAATATCACAAAGAGTCAGACATGACTCAACAACAACAACAACATATATATTTATAAATATTATATAAATATGATTATAAATGTATAATACAAAGCATCTCATATACATACATATATGCATTATTTATATAACACAATACTATACATTTACATATACTCATAAGTACATATTCAGTACAGACATAAATTTTTATTGTCGTTCAGTCATGTCTGACTCTGTGACCCCTTTGGTGTTTTCTTGGCAGAGATACTGTAGTGCTTTGCCATTTCCTTCTTCAGCCCATTTTCCAGATGAGGAAACTGAGGCAAATGGGGTTATGTGACTTACTCAGAGTCACACAGAGGCTAAGTATCTGAGTTCTCATTTGAACTCAGGTCTTCCTGACTCCAGGACAGATACTCTATCCACTGTGCCACCTAGCTGCCCCACATAAATTAAGTTTCCTCAAATTGTTCACTTCTTGATTTCAATAATTATGCCAACATGTGAACACATATTCTTTAATAACTTCACACCAGAGTCACCCCTCAGCACTAAGCATGCTTCAAACCACTGCAGAAGCCCCACTGAGATCTCAGCCTGGTCATCTCTCCTCACTTTCCCATGGACAGCGACTGCCATATAAAATCATCCAGTAGGAAAAGACCTTACTATTCCCCCATGTATCTAAGTGGAACAACTGGGACATTTGTCTTGTTTGCTTAACTGCTGGTGAAGATGCTCTGTGTCCTAAATCTGCTTGATAGTATAGGTCAATCAGTCATTCAACAAAAGATTCTCTTTTGGGGGCTAACAGGTCTTCACATTGTCCCATTGGCAATGACAGAGAGCAATTATCAAATGTACGTCATAGAGTTCTGCTTCAAGTGCCTTTGTTAGACCTAACCTTTTACCTGCTTGATTCAGAAACTTCACTCTCCATGCCTCTCCCCACCTTCATCTTGACTGTATATGACAGTAACCCAGTGTCCCAATGTGTTAGGAGAGCTAGTTTCCCCATGACAAATACAGGACATGGAAATTCACACCTATTTTCATTTACATTCACTAAGAGCACCAATGGACATAGACCAGAACTGCTCAGGACAGGCAGGCATGGGTAGGAGCTGAACCACTAGAAGATGTAGCCATATAAGTGAGATGACAGATCCACTGATAACCCAAGGAAGAAACAGTCGATCACTGAGCATTTACTAAGCACCTACTATGTGCCAAAGACTGTACTAAGCACTGGAGATAAAAGAAAGGCACAAGGCAGTCCCTGCTCTCAAGGAGCTCTCATTTGAATGGGGAAGATAACATGTGAACAACTACCTACAACAAAAGAAATACAGATGGGATAAGTTGGAGATAATTGAGAAAGAAGAATCCCTAGTATTTAGGAAGACAGGGCAAGGCGCCCTATAGAAGGTGGGCTTTGAGTTGCCCCTTGAAGGAAGCCTGGGATCCAGGAGACCATTCCATACATGGAGTACAACCAGAGAAGATGCCTAGAGTCTGGAGATTAAGGTGGAATACTCCTTTTGGGGCAAGAGAAACAAAACAACTAGGGGCAATCTGGTTCCTGCTAAGAACTCACATGTGTTGACACTCTGTGGTTGAGAAAGTGCTTTCTAGAGAGTGGTTCTTTTCATCCTCAGAGCCCCATGAGCAGGAAGGGTAAACGTTACTCTCTCCACTTTACAGATGAGGAATCTGAAGCTCAGACAAATTAGTTGGTTTTCCCATACTTGGCTTAGAAAGTGGCAGGATCAGGATTTGAACTCCTATCTGCTGCCTCCATGATGGTTTCTACTCTACCGAGCTGTCTCTCAGAGAGTCAGTGATCTGTTAACCCTGAGTGGGGCTGCTCACGTCAATAGAGGGACATGTGGTTACTGTAGTGACAGGAATCATTGGTTAGGGATTGAGAGTCAGTAAGACCTGGGTTTGAGTCCTGCCTCAGACTCACTAGCTGTGTGACCCTGGCAAAGTCATGTAACCTCTGCTGCTTCTGTTTTCTCATCTGTAAAATGAGGCTGGACTTAACAACCTCTAAGATCCCCTCCAATTCTGAATCCATGATCCTACTTCCCTGACCAAATCATTTGCCAAGCTATGGTGGAAGGCTCTGGAGGCAGAAAACTGGTTTCAACCTTTCTTCTGACCTTTTCTACCTGTGTGACCTGTGGCAGTTGACAGCCTACCTGGGCTTCAGTTTCCTTTTCTGCAAAAGGAGAGAATTGGACTATTTGCCCCCTGAGGTCCCTTTGCATTCAAAGTCTAGGAGTCATCAATGTAGCTTCTTTCTGAGCCTCAGTTTCCTCCACTATGAAAAGGGAGTAATAATAATAGCACTTTCTTCCCAGGGTTGTTATGAGGATGGAATGAGATCATCCATGTAAAGCATTGTGTAAATGGATGCTATTATGTTGCAGGCATAGGTAATAGTAATAGCAGTACGAACATTTATATAGCATTTACTATGTACCAGGCACTGTGCCCTGGGGGGGAAGAGAGAGAGAAAAAAGAGAGAGAGAGATGCTATTATTACTCCCATTTTACAGATGAAGAAAACTGAGGCAAATAGAAGTTAATTTACCCAGAGTCACATAGCTAGTAAGTATCTGAGATTGGATTTGAACTCAGGTCTTCCTGACTTCAGGCCCAGTGCTCTATCCACCATGCCACCTAGCATAATTAAAACAGCCCTGAACTAGGAGTTGAAAGATAAGGGTTCAAGTTTCAGTATTGCTATTAGTTAGTGCAGTGCCTGGCAAACAGTAGGTGCTTAATAAATGCTTGTCGACCAACTACTTTACAAGCCTTCTAGCAAGTGAGTAACCTAATCTCTGGGCCTCTGTGTATTAATCTTTAAAGTCAGTAGGTTAGACTAAGGTCTCTCCTGTCTCCAGATTTTGGACAAGTTGGTTCAACCAAATCTCTCAATCTGGTTTTTTGCAGTATAGACCTCATTGCAGATTATTCTAAAGATGTTGTAATGTTTGCAATTCTTTATCTCTTACCTCTATACATCTCCATTAGCCATTCCCATACATAATATATGCCCCTTCCTCATCTCCAACTCAAGAGTCCTTATCTTTCTTCAAATCTCAGTCAATCAATAAACATTTATTATGTGCCTACTGTGCTAAGCACTGGGGATATGAAAAGGAGCAAAAACAAACAAATAATCCCTGTCCTCAAGAGGCTTGCAATCTAATCTAAAACTCAGCTTAGATTCCCTATCTTATGCCAAGTCTTTGACTATTAGGGTTTTCTCTCTCCTAAAATCATATTGTGTTTCTTAAAGGATCACAGATCTGTAGAATTTTAGGACTGGAAGATGACCTTACGAGTTATTCAAGTCCAATTCCCCTCGCCCATTTTACAGATGAATAAGCCAAGGCTCACAGACTTGCCCTAGGTTACTCAGGTGGAGTTACTCAGAATTCAAACCCAGTCCTCCTGCCCCCATTGTTTCTTCCACATTAAGATGCTGCCTCCCGACATAGATTTGCAATCTGGATACATCCTCTCTGCGGCATCCTGGTATGTCTGTGGCTTTGGGGTTATTGTTAAGAATTTATAGTCTCAGTTTATGAAAGTCATTTTCTGTGGATTTGGGTGTTTGTACTGAGCTAGAAATTCTCCTGAAACTCCATGTGCTTATTAAATTCACAGTCCAAAGTCCTTATTAAATATTGTTTCTTTTGTATCTCTGTTTAATTCAGGCACAGCTTTGGGCAAGTCACTTAACTTTGCTGGGCTTCAATTTCCTTACTTGTAAACTGAAAAGGCTGGGCTTGATGATCTCCACGGTCATGATCCTAAGCCATTTAGCTTCCCTCAGTCTCAATTTCTTCATCTGTGAAATGAAGATGACCTTTCAGATCTAAATGTGTGACACGATGAGATACCGTGAGTCAGCTCGACATTTATAAGCACTCAATGTGTGCAAGGAATTTTCAGCCAAAAAAACCATGAAACAGTTCTTGCCCTCACTGAGCTTACCTTTTATTTTTTGGGGGGAGGGTGGTCAGGGAGGGAGATAAAATATATACATAAGCACGGTGTCTGCCACTTAGGTGTGGCATTAATAAATGCATTAATCAAGCCCTACTATGCACCTGGCATGATGCTAAGTGCTTCCTGATTGATAAATTGATTAAATAAATACAAGGAAGGTTTTATAAATGGGGACTATAAGACTTGAAAGAAATGAAGGTAGAATTCACAAGATCTGGCCACTGATCTCTTGTGAGAAAGGGAGGAAATAAGCATTTATTTATATATACAGAATGTGTATGCCAGGCACTTTACACACAATATCTCATTTGATCCTTACAATAAGCCTGGGAGGTAGGTGCTATTATTTTCCCCATTTTTACAGTTGAGGAAACTGAGACAGAGGCTGAGACTTGGCCAGGGTCAAACAGCTAGGAAGTATCTAGGTCAAGTTTGAATTCAGGTCTTTCTGACTCCAGGCTCAGTGTTCTGTCCACTGTCTCCTATGATTACTGAGGAAGAGGGAAGATCCCAGGTTTGACCCCAAGGTTGAAGACCTGGGTGAATGAAGGTTGCTGGCAGCACTCTCAACACCTAGCCCAGTGCTTCCCATACGGTAGCTGCTTAATAAATGGTTGTTAAGTAGAGTTGACCTAGAAATTACAAAAACCATGCTCCAGAATCTCAGTGTAAAAAACATGATTATTCAAGAAAACCTTGAATGACAGATTGCTTGGGTGTGGAAGACCTGGAATCGATCTATTATTCAAGGACCATGTCCTAGCTTTTTTAAAAGACTGTATTTGGTGTGTTCAGAAGACATTTCTTGCGACATCTTTATAGGAAAATCAACGGGTCAATAAGATGTCATTTGCGTCATCATAATTTAATGTCAGCAGCTGTCCAATGCTTCTGGAATATTAATCATCTCATGCTTCTATAGCTAAGGGACTCACTAGACTGGTGGGGAAGGGGAGAAATCACAGACTTAGGGCAATGGGGTCACCAAAGACCCTTCACTGTCCACCCACATGACTTATATTCTCATCTACACGATGAGCTTCTGACCCTCCAAAGTTTCATTCATTGTCTTGTCTCGTTGGTCTGATTCCTGATGACGGAACCATGTATTGTTAGGCTGTTGGTGGTTTTTCTTTAACTTGTTAATTTTAACTGTTCTAGGGTTCGGTGTCTAAAATCAGTCTAGTTCCCCTTTCACATCAGGCCATGCTGTGTGCCCAGTGTGTCTGCTTAGCTGGTATTGATTAACAAGGGGGGCACTTAGGTCAAAAAATATCAGGGCTGGGAGGCACATCAGTGGCTGTCGAGGCCAGCCCTCACCAGAACAAGAATTTTCTCTACAACATCCCTGACAAGTAAACAATCACTTAGCTTTTGCTTTAAAAATACTCAGTAAGGGAGAACCCACTCACTTCTTCCCTGGGCAGCGCAGTCTACTTATGAGTGGCTCTCATCATAAGGTCATTTTCCATTCTTTCCCTCAAATCAAAACGTGCTTCTGTGCCATCTCTCTTGGCCCCGCCCTGTGGGGCTGAAGAGAACAAGGCTGACCCCTCTTTGTATATGACTGTGGCCTGTCTTCTTCTGCCTAACGCTTCTTTTCTACAGACTCCAGGCCATAAGAGCCAATATTTGGAGCTGGAAGGGGCCTTAGAGTCCATGTAGTCCAATGCCCCCATTTTATATAGAAGGAAACTGAGGCCCAGAGAGAGCTGGAAGGGGCTCATAGACTCAGAGCTAGAAGGGGCCTCAGAGACCATCTGGCCCCACCTACTCTGTCTGTCTGGAAAATGGGGATAATAATAGCACCTGCCTTCCAGAGCCAGCCTTGGAGCTTAGTGTGAGGACTCCTTCTGCCATATTGAATCCAAGCCATCTAGTCCAATCTCCCCTCATTTTAAAGATCAGGAAAGTAAGGCACAGAGAAGCTCACATGTGGTCACACAGCTAATAGGCATCAAAGGCTGGATTCACATCTATGTCCTGATTCCAGGTCCAGGGTTCATTTTACCTTGCCATGCTGAGCAGATCATTTAACCTCTCCAGGTGCCAGGCCACTCTCTAAGAGTACTATAACTTACAGACAAGTAGCTAATGGCCACTGGTACAGGGAGTTTGCACAAGGACCAGCTCTGTACTAATTAAATTTAAAGGTTGGGATCTGCTCACCCCACAAAACAAAACAAAACAACCTGATAGAAATACTTACAAACAGACATGATATCAGAAAGCTTCGTTTCACTGGTATTAGTGTGAAAAAGAAAAACCAAATAGGAAACATTTAGGACTGAGGGGAATTTTTCTCTTTCTGGTTTGGTTTTGATAATTGGCTCAGGACCAGATCACATGGCTCTTTATTTTAAAAGGTACTGGGGTGGAAAACAGACTTGGGACTGGCCCAACCAGTTCATTCATTTGGGGGAGCCATGCCAAGTCCCAATTATGCTAATCACGCCCCACACTGCATTTTTTCAGAATGATCTACATTCAAGGGGAAAGAAAGTTAAGTAGACTCTTGCCAAACCACCCAAATAACTAGGATGTGGTAAAGACTAAGAGAGAGTTTCCTGCATCCAGTAACTGCCCCAAGGCCCGGCTCTGATGCAAGGCTGCTGGAAAGTGTGATATGCCACCTAGCCTAAAAGAGGCAAAGGTAGACTACCTTGGTGGAGAGGGCATTAGACGGGGCTTTGCACAGCCCTGCTTTGCACAGCCCTGCCCTGCACATTTGTAGTCCTGTGGCCCAGGGCAACATGAATTAATCTTTCTGAGCTTCGTCTTTCTCATCTTTAAAATGCAGTTGGTCATAATTCCTCAAGTGCCTTCCCCTAAGGCAGTTACAGGGTTCAAATGGGGCAGAGAGGGTGGGGCCTTGGAAAGATCCCTGACTCAGGAGGAGTTCAAAGCCTTATTCTGCCACTAGCCTGTGTGACATTGTGTGAGCTACATTAATTTGTCCTAGACTCAGTTTCCTTTTCTGTCAAAAGAGGAGGTTAGACTAGGTAATGTCTGAAGTTTCTTCCAGCTCTAAAGCCTTGGTCCTAAGAGCTTCATTTAGGGACTGATGACTTGACATGCAGAATGCTATTGAAATAAAATATGCCATATAGCTGATAAGAAAACAGTGCCCTTAGTCATGGGTAATGGGGAATTCCAAGGCTTTGAGGAAACTCCCTTCTACCAATGCACATCAGTATCTTCTCTGTAACTTGGGGTCTTAAAGAGATGTCTGTGGGGTTAGTGGACTTACCCAGAGTCACACAGTCAGGAGTTGGCAAAGGTTGAACTTGCACCCAAACTTAGCTAGTTTTGAGAGCAATCAATGAATAAACATTATTATATGGCCAGCACTGTGCAAAGCACTAAGGATACAAAAAAAGAGGCAGAAACCATCTGTGTCTTCAAGGAGCCAGGTCAGCTGAATATCCAGCTGGGCCCCAGACCCTTTTGGGTTAGTTGTACTAGGGACTCAGAGCCTATGGCTCTCACTTTAGAGAGGAAAGAGAGACCCACAGAGGTGAAGGGACTTGCCCAAGGTCACAAAGGTGGTAAGAGGCAGAGTGGACACTAACCCCCATAACACTGACTCCAAAGCTAGCACCCTTTCCTGTACACTATATCCCACATTTACACACACACACACGTGTATGTGTGCGTGTGTATTCTATAGTTACTGGCATGGTCTCAGGGCTAAATATATCCTGTTGCTCTGTGGTCCTGAGCAAACAAATTGTCCCACAAGAAACAGAAGACACAACCTTGACTGCATTAGCACAGCCTTACTAACCACATAACACAGAGACATAGTATCACGGATCCAGAACTGGAAGGGACCTCAGAGACCATCGAGTCCAATGCCCTTGTTTTACAGGTGAGGAAACAGAGGGCCAGGAGGTGAATGACTTACCCCAAATCACACAGATAATAAACATTAAGGGTGGTTTTGAATTGAGCCCTCTCATATGTACTAAGTTACTTACATTTATCAACTCCATTAGAATGTGAGTTCCCTAAAGGCAGGAGGTGTTTTTGTCTTTTTTTGAGTCTACAGCACATATCGTTGTCCCAGACCCATAGTATGCATTTAATAAATGTTTGTTGATCGACTGACTGATCGTAGAACTGGTCTTCCACTTGCTAAAAGGTGCTGGGAAGAGAGCAGAATTTAAATTCCTCAAGCTCAGACAGCGTTCTGAATTTCCTATATCTCCAATGCCTAGCACACAGTAGGCATGTCATCATTTCTTGTGGGGTGGAGCTGATTTGAATGCACTCAAGGAGCCTTCCCTGCCATGCTCGTAGCCCCAAGGTAGGAGGTAGTAGGAATTGGGATCGGCAGGCTCGCCTACCTAAGCAGTTCAGGAGAGAGGGTGCTAATTAAACTCTAGGCTGGGGAGAGGCAGCCCAAGATCCTCGGAGACAGACAGGCACAGATGGCAGCACCATTGTTATGACTGCATTATTATGTTGTACAAGCTACCCAGAGGCTATTTGATGGCAGCATGGTTTTGTAATCAATAATGTAAATAAGAAAATTAACTATTATGGGACCATTTAAGATCTAGAGCAAAAGAGGTCCAAATAACCTTATCTGCAAGGCCATCAGGTCTGCAGTATACTGATGGGGGGAAAAAGCATGTTGGGTTAGGAGTCAGAGATCATGGGAATGAATTCTGGCTTCCTCACTTACTGTGTGACCAAAGACAAGTCCCTTGTTCTGTCTAGGTCTCAATTTTCCCATCTGCAAAATGAGAGGTTAGACTAAATGGACTCTAAGGTGGCTTCCATCTCCAGGTTTTATAATCTTATGACCCTAGGTTTTGTTCATTTGTTTTGTTGTTGTTCAGTCATGTCCGACTCTTTGTGACTCCATTTGGGGTTTTCTTGGCAAAGATGATGGAGGGGTTTGCCATTTCCTCTTCTGGCTCATTTTACAGATGAGGAAACCGAGGCAAACAGTTAAGTGTCTTGCTCAGGGTCACCCAGCTAGTAAATGTCAGAAGCAGGATTTGAACTCAAGTCTTCCTGACTCCAGGACCGACACTCTACCCACTGTGCCACCTGGCTGCCCTGCTCACTCATAGAATCCTGGAGCTGGAAGGAAGTATCTAGTCCCACCACCTTGTTTTACAGATGAGGAAACTGAGTCTGGGAGAAGTTAAGGGATAGTAGAATCATAAAGAAACCTTAGAGATGACCTAAGTTCACAACTCTTCATTGCACAAATAGAGAAACTGAGGCAAAATTCACAGGATATCAGAGTCACAGATGCAGAGCTGGCAGAGGCTTCAAACGTCATGTATTTCAGCCTCCTCACTGCACTGAGCAGGAAACTGAGTTTCTGGGATCATAAGCTGAAATTTCTAGAGCCAGAAGGACCCTTGGGGGCATTTAATCTAAACTCTTCACTTTACAGAAGGCTAAGGAATTTAGCCAAGGTAGCAAATAACAGAGGTGGGGTCGGCTAGGTGGCACCACACTGCACAGAGAGCCAGGCCAGGAGTCAGGAAGACTCCTCTTCTGGAGTTCAAATCCAGCCTCAGACACTTCTAGCTGTGTGACCCTGGGCAAGTCACTTTATCCTGTTTTCCTCATCTGTAAAATGAGCTG
Source organism: Gymnobelideus leadbeateri (assembly GCA_011680675.1). NCBI lineage: Eukaryota > Metazoa > Chordata > Mammalia > Diprotodontia > Petauridae > Gymnobelideus > Gymnobelideus leadbeateri. The sequence goes on along the minus strand of WOXC01005561.1, from coordinate 37,282 downwards.
GAGAAAGAAATGGCCAACCTCTCCAGTATCTCTGCCAAGAAAACCTCAGATGGGGTCATGAAGAGTTGGTCACTACTGAAAAGACTGAACAACAACCACCTCTGATGACAAATCCAGTACTCTTTCCCACTGTCTGCCTTAGTTTCCTTATCTGTAAAATGGGATTAGCCATTTTACAGGGCTGTCATGGGGAACCAAGTACGACGCTCTCCATAAAGCACTTTGCTGACCTTAAAGGTTTCTACAAAACACCCCCGAGCTACGCAAACCTGCCCAGGAGTCAGGAGGATGGATTCGAAAATTCCACAGGAAAACCCTTTAGGATTCCCAACTCTCCCCCTACTTTCTGACAGCACGAAGTTACTAAGTTAATGAGCTGTCCCACCTGGGCCGGCTGTGGATTCAGGTGGGCCTTCACTCAAGAGGCCACCAGGCGGGAGGCACTTCTGGTTTTCCCTGAGTGGGTAATAGATGAGCAGAGCCTGGGGGTGGGCTGGGCCTGCTGGTTTTCCCAAGCCCAGGGAAGTATCTCTGAGTTGGCTTCTGCCTCTGCCTCTTTGCTCCCCTCCTGGTCACTGGAGAGTTCAGTTAAAGGCCTTTCTGAGATTCTGGGCTCTGTTTCTACCCCCATTGTCCCTCTTTCCTGCTTCACCTTGTTTTACCCCACAGAGTACCCAGAATTGGATCTTCCTGTGCAAACCCCAGCATTCCAGCAGTATGTTGATATGTGTCACTTAAAATCTACCAAATTATTTGTGGACCAGGGGTTCCAGACACCCAAGGAATTAATTTTTTCAGTTATCTCTTTATTGTCCTTCTTACTAATATTTGTGTGTGTGTCTGCTGTCAAGGCTGCCTTTCAAGGTTTCTGACCATCTGATGAGGTCCCCGACTGGTCACCACGGGGATCAGCACTTGTCTAAATCCTTCAAGTAATTAAGTGGGATTCTAGGCTCTGGCACCAAGCCCCAGGCAGAGGGAGAAGGTGTCAGCAGGTTAGAGGGCCAGGCTGGACAGCTCCTGGAGAGGTGGGGCTGGCCACCTCTCCCTTTATTAATCTGTCAAAGATCCCCTGCCTGGACTTGAGTGACATATGTCATTTATAAGTCATGAAAACCTAGCAATGAAGTGTGATTGGTGGGAAGGGAGAGTTTCCGGCATATAGGAGAGAAGCTTTGTCTAAGTGCCCATTGACATTTCAGTGTGCAATGTTTGGGTCTCAGGGACCAAAGACCCTACAATGAAGATGAGTTGCAGGGCTGGGAGTCCGATGGGGTAGGATGGTTACCTTTAACCAAAAGAATATGATATCCTTTTTGCAACTTATCAAGGTGGCGGGTGGTCCCTCATGGACACCTTTCATTGCAGAGGATCTGGGATCTTGTGAGATCACAGGACCATGGGTTTAAAGAGGGAAATGACCTCAAAAGACAGCAAGTCTGACCCTTCACTCTACAGACAAGAGAACTGGGGCCCAGAGAGGCCACAAGCAGTAGAGGTCCCTTTCTAGTTCAACACCCTTATTTTACAGATGGGAAAAGTAAGGCCCAGAGAGTCCATGAGCAGCAGAAAGGGACCTCAGAGGCCATCTAGTTCAACACCCTCATTTTACATATGGGGAAACTGGGTCCCAAAGAGGTCATAGGGATTTAGATTTTAGATTTAGAGGTAGAAATGTAATAAAGCTATTAAGTCCACTCCCCCTTTATTTTTACAGATGAGGAAACAGTTTCAGAGAGGTAGAGAGATTTGCCCTTGGTCACCAAGCTAATAAGTATCACAGGCAGGATGTGAGCCTGTGTCTTTGTTTCTGCCTCCCAGTGTCTCTTGTCCTTCCTCTAAAAGGAGAAATGCTCTTGGCCCAATGGATAGCCATACCTGACAAACATTCTAAAACATGTCACAGGGCACATAGCCTTTACCCTGGAACATCAGCCTCTCCTCCTGGCTAGTACCATCAGCAAGCTGTTTGCCCAGTTCTCTGGCTTTAGGACCCTGATCAATGAGACCTAAACGTATTGGTGGAACTTTTCCTGCCTTGGGCTATTTCCTTTTCTACCTCAAGAGCTTGACCTTGATACTTCAGGATGTAGCTAATTGATATAAAATTCTTCCTTCTGTTGAGTTGAAGATTAACGCTTCCCATACCCCCCTTAGCTTCCATCCCTTGGGCCCAGCTCTTTCCTCTAGACCTCTGTATAAGGCTCCCGATTAAGGTATCTGCCTGGAACAGCACTAGCTATCAGAGAAAGTTAGTCAGCTCTAAAGTGCAATGTGGACTTGTAACTTTAACAATATGGCACATCAGGATGGAGAGCTGATGTGGAAGGGTAATCCATCGTCCAACCAAGATGGCCCAAGATGGCACCTCATTCGGCGCCTAGACCTTTGTCTTTTGATTGTTTTCTTACGAATGACCATGACTTGGTATGTTTTTTCAGGGAGGAATATGTATTCTATGGCTGCAGTCATCCCTAGGAAAACTTAGAAAACTGGCCAGATGCCTTGAGGACTATGCGCCTCTATGGTAACCACTTCCAGGGCCAGTTTTTGGCACCCAGATCCCTAAAGCCATAGTATTACCCCATCCTCCCCCCAACCTGCCATATATCTCATCTCCCCACCAATCTCATTGAGACCCAGCTCACAGCTACTATCCTAGAAATTACCTATCAGAGGAATGGGAGGGGGGGGGGAAATCCCAGAAAGCCTCATGAACTCAAGAGCTGGGAGGCCTGAATCCTAGGGGCAGCCCTGCTGCTTACTGAACTGGAGGGGGGAACCCCCCTTTCTAGGACTCAGCTTCCTTAGGTCTAAAGCAAGGAGATGGGAGTGAATGATCTCTAAACTCCCTTGCAGTGTTAAGTTTTTGAGAGACTGATTGTTGTCAAGGGAATAAGGGCTATGATGGCTTAACAAATTATCTTCCTGCTCCCCAGGGCATTTGATTTTCGGATCATGAAATCACAGGTTTTAGAATAGGGAGGGTCCTTAGAGAGCATTTAGGCCCAATCCCTCACTAGGAAACTGAGGTCCAAGAGAGACTTTCAGACCTATCTCTTAATCCACATGAATGAATTGCTGCTTGTGGAATTGTGAACACCTGAATATGACAATAGGCTTTTTTTTTTTCTGGAGGAGGTGAATGTAGTTGGGCACGCCCCCTTCCTATCATGCAATATGGAGGCTGTAAGCTCCATAAGGGCAGGGAGTACACTTCTAAAAGTTTGTTTTTATATTCCCAGTGCCTGGCACAGAGCCTGAAAGTCAATTAGTTATCCAAAAGGCATTTGATGAAGCACTTACTACGTGCTCAGAAGTATACTGAGGATGCAAATACAAAACTGTGACTGTCCCTTCCCATTCCACTGGGGTTGGATCCAGCTCTTCCTGACCCATTTTTGGGGGGTATTCTTGGCAAAGCCACTGGAGTGGCTTGCCATTTCCTTCTCTAACTCATTTTACAGATGAGGATACTGAGGCAGGCAGGGTCAAGTGACTTGCCCAAGGTCACACTGTTAGGAAATGACTAAGTCACATTTGAACTCAGGACTTCCTGACGCCAGGTTGGGCACTCTATGCATGTGCCAACTAGCTCTTCCTATTCATTCCACTAGGAAGCACTGAATATTCACAGGAAACTAAATGAATTGATTACCAGGCAGAAAACAAAGAGATTTCCAAACGGACACTCCCTCTGTTCTCTGCCTTATTGCAAATGCCCTAGCATAAGAAGCCAAACCATTGGCTACAGAATTATATAGCTCACACGGAGACTAAAAATGTGCTTTTCCTGTTCGTGAGAAGGCTCCTTGCTTGGCAATGACCTGACAGGTTTATGAGAGAGTAGGTGAAGCTGCCCTTGATCTTCCCAGGGGCAGCTTAACACCTGGAAAAGCTGCCAGAGAACCAGACATTGCTCTCTATTAATGCTGTGCCCAGAGGTGGGGCTGGGGGTGCTTAACTTTCCCCCAGCACAATATATGCCAGGACTATAGAGGCTGGCCCAGATACAAGCCAACCCAGATGTCTGTCTCTGTTACTATACACTCATATATCACACTGTATGTGTCTAAAAAACCACACGTGTGGACCAGATTGCTAAAGGAAGCAGTGAGTAAAGGTGAAGGGAGCCAGGGATGCTCACGGAATCCCTAGGACCATCAAACACTGAGCCTCAGTCTCCATGCCCTGTTAGTAAAACAGGAGTGGTAATAGTGAGAGTCCAATGGGACGATCTACATAAGGGTGGTGGGGTTTTTGTTTTCAGATGTTGAATACAGACCTGCAGTTTTCCCATCCTGGGAATTCCCTTAATAGGGAAGCAGCTGGAGGATTCCCCAAATGCTTAGCCACCGAAAGTTGCCTGAGCACCTAGGTAGATAGAGCACAGGTCATGAAGTCAGGAGGACCTGAGTTCAAATCAGGCCCCAGACATTTACTAGCTGTGTGACCCTGGGAAAGTCACTTAACATCTATCTGCCTCAAAAAAAAGAAAAAAAAAGATTAAGCTTTAGAAAGTTATCCAAGACACTGAGGAGTGAGTTGCTTTGTCCATGATCCAACAGCCAGTTGAGTGTCAGTCAGGGCTCAAACCCAAGCCAAGTCTCCCTTTCATTCCACTCTGCCTCCAATGAATCAATTAACAAGCATTTATTAACCAGTAATATTAAGTGCTGGAGACACAAAGACAAAGAACAGGAAACCATCCCTGCCCTCCCTGAGCCTGCATACTGATGTGATCTAATTACATGAATCAATTAGGAAACCCCTTCTATTAAGACGAGACAGGTCCACAAGCGCCTACTGTGTGCCTCATGGAGAGACAGCAATCGGTCGACAAATATCAAGTGCCTACTATGCTCCAGGCATTGTGTCAACCTAGGGGCTACAGAGTAGGCACAAGCAGTCTCTATCAAGGGGCTCACAGCTCATGGGAAGACAAGATGCAAACCACTATGTACAATTAAGACTGGACACAATCGACAAAGTCTGAGCACCTTCTTTGCAATGTCTAGTCTCCAAGAGTTGCCTAGGGCACCAACAGGGCTGCTTGGCTGATGGGTATCAGAGGGGAGACTTGAACTCAAGGTCTTCGTGGCTGGCTCACCACCCTGTCTTGATCTGTTTAAGAGTGATATGAATATCTCTAAATCCGAATCTTGGTCAAGACCCTCCCGCCCTAGTGAACTGCAGAAAGAAGCCATTCTCCAAGGCCACAGAGGAGCTACAGAATGGAGGAATGATTCATAATCTTGGACCAGCCTGAGCTGCTGGGCATCCAGAAGATACAGACTGCACGCCATCAGTGATGCAACAAGAGAAATCTCCATTTGAATGTAAGGCGGTAAAGATGAAAGCAGTCTGGAAACCCCTGGCAGTGGGGTGGCCAGCTTGGGGCCAGATGTGTGTGAAATGGCCATGTCTGAACCGCAGCCAGTTTCCTGGCAATAAATCTGAACTAAGAATGAGGCAGGGTATGTGTGCCAGCCCACCCATTAAATCATATGTGATGATAAGAGGGGAGGGAAGGAGATGCAGATGTCCTAAAGGCCTTCACCTAGGCCCTCCACCAGCCAAGCATGCTCTAGACATCCACCATGACATGGCAGGTTTCCAGGCCTGGGGGAGGGTAGTATGTGTCCTGTTCGTGGTGAAAGAATTGGTGCCTAGACTTCCTTTGGCCCTTCCAGCCATTCTCCTGTAGGGTCCTGGTCAGCTTTCTCTGGCATCTTAGTTCAGAAATGCCCCTAGGGCTTTGTTCCTTTCAGATGGATGGGCACATGCTGCTGAAGGTGTGTCTTTGGATGTAAGTGTACCTCTTTCCCCAAGCACTGGGGCCTCCTGCCCATTATTTGACTTCTGAACAGATCTTGTCAGTGGTTCCTGGGGAATTTAAGGCTGAGAGGCTGCTATTGCAGTCTTCATGTACAAAACGCAGAGAAAACCCAGTGATGTTGCTACTAGGTCTGTAGCCCAAGAAAGGTGAGGAAAAGAGGAAACAGACCCATATGTACAAAAACATTTCTAACAGATCTCTTCATAGTGGTTAAGAAGAGGAAACTAAGAAGGTGCCCCTTAACTGGGGAATGACTGGACAAAGTATGGTGGGTGAATGTAACAGAAAAGTATTGTGCTCTAAGAAACAATGAAAGGGACAGCTATAGAGAAACTTTGGAAGACTTGCATGAACCGACCGGGGTGAAGCAAGCAGGACTGAAGAACAGCTTAGCCAATGACAAAAAACTGTCAAGAAAATCATCTTTGAGAGACTTAAGGACTCTGCCTGATGGACCAGGATTCCAGAGGACCAGTGAAGACACAGGAGGCACCTCTTGACAGAGAGGACATGGACTCAGAGTGCAGCCCCTGGGACCCATGTTTTGGACGTGGCCGCTGAGGGAGTTTGTTTTTCTTAACTATACACATTTGTTACAAAGGCTTAGTTTTTCTTCCTTTTTCAATTGGGGTGGGGGGGGTGGAGGGAGGAGGGAAGGAGAAAAAATAGATTTTTGTTCATTGAACGAAAAGAATTTTTTTGGAGGGGGGGAAATGTGATAGGGGTTAAGTGACTTGCCCAAGGTCACAAAGGTAGTAAGTGTCAAGTGTCTGAGGTCAGATTTAGGTGCTCTAATCACTGCACCATCTAGCTGCCCCCCAAAAGAAATTTAATTAAAAATGCACGCAGAGGGGAGTGAGGAGGGGGAAAAGAGAAGAAGGAAGTCCAATATATCAGAAGGAATACAGGGCTAGCCTCAAGAGACATAAGGAAATATTTGGCAACTAGGTGGTGGGATGAGCGCTGGATTGGGAGTCTGGAAGGCCTGAGTTCAAACCCTACCTCAGCCACTAACTGTGTGACCACCCAGCAATTCATCTCATCTTAGTGTCAGTATCCTTATCTGTAAAAGGGAAGCAACCTCATCGGATTGTGGTGAGAACCGAGTTAGATAATACAGCCTCATGCGGGAGACAGCAGCCACTCAATAGACATTTATTAAACGCCTACTGTTTACTAGACACTATACTAAGCTGGGGAATCAAGACATAAAGTGCTATATAAATGCTGGCTATCATGATCATTTTCATCCCAATCTTAACTGTGTGGTTTTAGGCAAATTTCTTAATCTCTCTGGGCTTTAGCTTTTCTTTTTTTTCCTTTCAGTAAAGTCAGAAAACTTGAATAAATGGGAAAATGGAGATTGTGTCCAAAAAATTGCAAAGAAGAGGCCTTTCAGAGACTATCTAGTCCAACTCCCTCATGTTACACTTGAGGAAACTGAGGCCATGGCTGGATCAGACCGCCGGGGGTTGCTCTGAAGGGTAGGTACTCTCTGGGCCTCAGTTTCCTCATCTGTAAAGTGAAGGAGGTTGGTCTCAAAGGGTCATTTTAGCTCTAAATCTTATTATTCTGTTACCTGTTTAAGCCACTCGACCAAATCACTCTCACTCCCCCCCACCATCTCCCTTTCTGAGTTAATCAAGGCTGTTGAAACAGCTTCGTATCCACCGGAATGCAATCAACTTGGTAGGTGCCAATCTTGCTCTGCGAGCACTCTGGATGCCAACCAAGTAAAACAGCAGGAGAAGCTGTCCTGAAGCAAGATGTAATTACCTCCATTGAAACCGGCTACCTCCCATCCCCTGCCGGCCCCTCCAGCTCCTTGGGAAGGATGTCTGGGCTTCCTTTGACGAGCATGCAAGGTGAGAGCTGAGTCTAGTTTGCAAATTCTTTGGAAACATAGCCCCTTGGCATCACAGTTAGCCTCACACTGGTACAAGTGGCAGAGAGTACTAAACGTGCCTTGCTGCCTTGTCTGGTCCCCCTCTCTGTGCCCTCCCAGCTACCTCCAACCTCCTAGCTTTCCTAGAGCCTGCTACAGCGGGGCTCATTCCAAAGCCAAGCTTTGCAGGGTCTGAGAACACAGGAACATCTTTTCATGCCTTGATTAGGATGCCTTCTCAGCAGGGTATCTGCTGTTGGTGCTGTTGTTTGAGAGGCTAATTCACACACACACACACACACACACACACACACACACACACACACACACACACACACACATTATCTCCCTATGGGAACAGCAACAGGAATGGGAAGGGGGCAGACAGGGACAAAGAGTGAGCTGTCAAAGGGGTGGGATGGAAGATGGGGAAGCAGGTGGGAGCAGGGTGGGTGATGATGCTCAGGGACCAGGAGAAGAACAAGGGAGTGGAGAGGTGTGCTTCAGAAGGGGAGGGGACATGCCTTGAATACAGACAGGAAAGCAAAGGAGCTAGAGGGAAAAGATGAGGAAGAAGGAAAGGAAGGGAGCTTGGGCCTGTCATTGGAAACCTACCTTGGAAGACAATCCAACATGGGTCAACAAGCATGTATGAAGAACCATGCATGGAGCTGGGGATACACAGACCAGAGCAAGGCTGCTCCATCCCCCCAAAGAACCTACATTCTAAGGGGAGAGATGTCGGCACACATACAGGTGTGCAGAGAATATGTGGAAAACCTGAGAGGCAAGAAGAACACAGATGCCCACTGAGTGATGCCTTCACCTCTGTTGCATATTTCCTATTTATTTGTTTGCTTGTCAGCTCCCTCCTCAGGCTGTAAGCTCCCTGAGGGCAGGGACTGTCTTTTGCCTCTTTTTGTATCTCCAGAGTGTAGCACAGTGCCCAGCACACAGTAGGTACTTAAAAAATGTTTGTTGATTAAGTCAATTAGAGGCCTTAGAGATCAGCATCGTACCATGGAAAGAATGTTGGATTTGAAGCCAAGGAATTTGGGCTCAAATTCCAACTGTCCCAAATTGTTACCTTCTGAACCATAGTCAAAATGACTTCACACTTCCCTGAGCATTGGTTTTCTTATCTGTGAAAGGAAGGGTCAGACACAACTGCCTCTAAGATTCAGTTCTAGATCTATAATCCTGTTATTACTTGTGTGACCTTAGCCAAGTCATTTCAGCTCTCTTGGTTGAGATGATGCCAGACAAAGATCCTTTCTGCCTTTAAATATGGTCCTAGGTATGATCTCTAGGGCCCCTTCCAACCCTAAGATTCTATGAACTGGCCCAACGTGTTTGGCTTCAGTTCCGGCCATATTTAAGGGTATTTCTATGTGGCTAGTGTGTTCTTAGTGTCAGTTCCTCTGACATAAATCAAGGTAGAGTGGGCTGCCTCCTAAGTTCTTGTCTTCCCCAGGGGAATCAGTTTAGCACCGATGGTGTCCAGTGGGTGTCTCTTGGAATCAGATCATGCCTCTGTCCATAAACAGAGATCCTGCCAAGTGGGAAATTTTTAATGATATGAGTTGGCATTTTTATATCATTCTACAGCACAAAGCATTTCACATTCATTATCTCATTTAATCTTTATAATAGCTCAGTTAAGTTCCTCAGTACAAAGAAGCACAGAAGAAAAGAGCTCCAGATTTGGAGCAAAGAAAACCCAGGGCACAGGTGAAGAAATAGGCTGAGAGGAAGCCAGTGACTTGCCCAGGGTCACACAGCTAGTGAATGTCTAAGGTGAGATTCAAACCCAGGTTTTCACTGCCAGTTACTTACAGGGGTTCTTAATATGGGGTTCTCGATCTTGTTTTTCAAATATTTGGATCACTATATTTCAATAGAACTAGTTTTCTTAGTAAGTGTGCATTTCATTTTATGCATTTAAAAATATGGTTCTGAAAAGGGGTCCATTGGCTTCCCCAGACTGTCAAAGGGAACCATAATACAAAAAAAGGGAAGAATTCCTGATCTCACCTATGCCTGGAGAGGAATCCTCTCTATATCATGTCTTTCGAGTGATTATCCAGTTTTTGTTAGGAAACTTTCAGTGATGGGGAACTCACTACTTACCTAGGTGACCCATCCCATTTTTGTATAACTCTCACTAATGAGAACATTTCCTTGAGATGATAGATGTAAGCATAGAAACATAGAGATATAGTGAGAGATGGATGGATAGATGAGTGATGGATGAATGGATGGATGGATGGATGGATAGATAGATAGATAGATGGATGGATAGATAGATGGATGGATGATGGATGGATAGATGGATGGATGAATAGATGGGTAGATGGATGGATAATGAATGGATGGATGATGGATGGATGGATAGATAGATAGATAGATAGATAATAGATAGAACATTTATTAAGCACTTACTGTTTGCCAGACACTGTGCTGGTGATACAAATGAAAGAAAGCTGGACAGCCCTGTTCTCTATAGCGTATATTCTATTGGGGGAAGAAAACATATAAAGAAGCCCTTGAGGGATATGGGGGTGGGATGGCTGCATATTTTAGGAGATGTTGTGGAGGCCTGAAAGTGGGAAACCTAAGGCAATATCTGGCCCCAAGGAGGTCCAGGGGGGCATGGGATAGGGTACTGGACTTAAAGTCAGGAAGGCATCAGTTCAAATCTAGCCAAAGATGCTATTGTGTGACCATAGGCAAATCACTTAAACTCTGTAAAATGGGGGAATGAGAGCTTTGAAGGACTTGATTATGAAAATGCGACCCATCCCCAGAGAAAGAACTGATGGTGTCTGAGTACAGATGGCAGTGGGCTTTTTTTTAAACTTGATTTTTCTTGAGACTTTTGTCTATATTTTCTTTCACAACATGACTAATAGGGAAATAGATTTTGCATGACTACACATGTATAACCTGTATTGAATGTCTTGCCTCTCAATGAGGGGAAAGGAGAGGGAGGAAGGGAAAGAATTTGGAAATCAAAGTTTTTAAAAATGAATTTTTAAATTGGTTTTTGCATGTAACTGGGGGAAAAGAAAATACCAAACAAAAAAATAAAATGAAGGGCAAGAAATAGACCCTACCTCCAGTTTGCTATGAGGACAGAATGAGATGATATTTGTAAAGCACTTGACAAACCTTAGGTGCAACATAAATGCTAGTATTATTTTTATACTTTGAGGAGCAGCTGTGAGGCTCGGTGGATAGAACTCTGGGGCTAGAATCAGAAAGATCTGACTTGAAATCCAGTGTCAGACACTTCCTAGCTATGTGTCCCTCAGCAAGTCACTGTACCCTGTCTGCCTCAGTTTCCTCATCTGTAAAATGAGCTGGAGAAGGAAATGGCCAACCACTCCAGGATCTCTGCCAGGAAAACCCCAAATGGGGTTATGGAGAGTCGGACATGACTGGAATGACTGAACCAACAACATTATTATTTTATGATGGGGAAGGGATAGAGGTGATGGCAAGAATGAGGACATTAAGTTTATTCTGCCTCTTTGTATCCCCACTACCTCCCCCTGCCTGCCCACTCCCCACTGTTCCTAGTTCTAACATCTCTGAGGCCAAACAGAATAAGCTGGATCCTCTTTAAATATCAGTGGCTCCCCTTCCCCACCCCACTCAAAGGCTCCAGGCACTCCCAAGCCACTTCCTTCTCTAGCTCATTTTACAGATGAGGAAACTGAGGCTGACAGGGTGAGGTGACTTGCCCAGGGTCACACAGCTAATAAGTGTCTGAAGCTAGATTTGAAATCAGGTCTTCCTGACTCTAGGCCCAGAGTTCTATACACTGAACCATATAGCTACTCCTCAAAATATAAAAATAATAATAATACATGTTTACATTTATATAGCACTTTAAGGTTTGTCAAGTCCTTTACAAATACTGTCTTAATTCTATCTTCATAGCAATCGGGAGGTAGATGCTATTTTCTATTTTTTTTGTTTGTTTAGTATTTACATTTAGTATTACAACTGATTCTCACAGAGTAGGACCTTGAGACCTATACATCCTTAATCCCTGCAAAGTGATCTGGGGTCCCAGGAACTCAGATTACCCAAGGGGTTCTTTGCTATTTTTGTGTCACTGACCCCTCTGGCAGTCAATCTTGTGAAGCCTCAGAATAATGGTTTTAAATGCATGAAATAAAATACATTTAGATTATAAAGGAAGTCAGGTTTTAGAAATATAATTATCAAAATATTAAAAAAATAAAGTTCACAGGCCCCAGGCTAAGAGCCTCTGGATTTCTGCTACCCTCTATTTCTGCTATCTCTATAGGGAGAAGAAAGATTAGGATCTCCTTGGTGTGACTGGGACAGGGCACCAGCAGCCTCAAGCATCGTGGATCCCAGGGACTTCCAGGATGGAAGTCTCAGTAGGTCAGAAGGAGGTCCCAAAGGCTCTGCCCATAAGGGTGTGGGGCCTGTGGGCCTGAAGCTCCTCCAGAGCTGTTGGCCAAGGGCTTGGTCAGAGTCCTTCCCCCTCTGCCCACATTTTCCATTTTAATGAACTTGTTAAGTTCGTCTCCCTAATTAGCAAGAACAGGTTTTGCTGCTGCTGGATCACAGTGGCAATTTCACCTAAGGTCAACTGACTGGCTGTGTTGCCAGGAGGAACTCCTCCATAATCAAAGCCAGGGCAGCCCTGGTGGAAAGTCACTCCAAGGTCTTCCCAAGCCTAGTGTTGGGATCATGGATTTAGAGTCAGTCTAAACACTTAATTTACTAATTTAATTTAACTAACTTAACTAGTTAACTAATTAACTAACTGAATTTACTAATTTAAACACTTAATTTACTAATTTAATTTAACTATTTAATTTTACAGGTGAGGAAACTGAGGCAGGGAAATTACACTAGGGAGCTTGTTGGATAGACCACAGATTCTGGAGTCAGGCAGACTTGAATTCGAATCCTGCCCCAGATGTTTGCTAGCTCTCTGAACCTGGGCTAAAGCCTTTCTGGGCCTCAGTCTCCTCATCTGTAAAACTGAATAGTAAAGAGCAAAACTGAATGAAGATATAACAGCCACTACCTCACAGGGCTGTTGTGGGAGCCAGATGCAATAATGTAGAAGTAAATATAAATGCTAGTTGCAATGATGATGTGACCTGTGATCTTTGTTGGCATTGTTCTGTTGTTTCGGTGGCTTCTTACTCTTCATGACCCCATTTGGGGTTTTCTTGGCAAAGACATTGGAGTGGTTGGCCATCTCCTTCTCCAGCTCACTTTACAGATGAGGAAACCAAGGCAAATAGAGTTAAGTGACTTGCCCAGAGTCATACAACTAGGAAGTGTCTGAGGCCAAAAATGAACTCAGGAAAATGAGTCTTCCTGCCTCTAAGCCTGGCGTTCTGTCCACTGCAGCGCCTAGCTGCCCAATCTAGGACCTTAGAAGCACAGATTTAGACTTCAGAGGTCATCCCTCTCCTCCTCCCCTCCTTCATTTTACAGATAATATGAACCAGGACTTTTACTGTACTATACAGGTAAAACATATTTCATCATTGTTTCTTTTCATCCTCCCTCTCTCATAGGACGTCTCAGAGAAGTTAAATGATCTTGTTCAACACCAGGTATGTATGGTAGAGTTAGGACTTGAACCCAAGACCTCTGCCAGTAAATCAATCTACTGCCCTCTTCAGAGCCCTAAAGAAAGAAGGGACTTTGGATGTAGGAAGTGGCTGTGTTGACAGCTCTCTCTGGAGGGAAGCAGGGAAGTTAGAAAGCCATCTCTCTGCTGTGGGTCCCATCTGCATTCGTACAGGATTTGCTTTGCTTTTTCAACTGGGGATCGGCTCCTCAGTTCTGAAGCTTAGCTCTGGGGATCCTGGAGGGGAGCTCTGTCCTCTCTATTCTTCCCATCTTTCCAGTCCTTATTGTAACAACTGGGGTTACTGTGTTCTCTATGTTTTTCTTAAATATAACACTGGCCTGGCCTTTTGGAAAGTTACCCAGAATGGGCCATAAATCATTACAGCTTATATCTATGTGCCACTTTAAAGATTATATAAAGTAGGGGCGGCTAGGTGGTGCTACAGTGGATTGTGTCCTGAGAACCTGAGTTCAAATCCAGCCTCAGACACTTACTAGCTGTGTGACCCTGGGCAAGTCACTTAACCCCAATTGCCTTTAAAAAAAAAAAAAAGAAAGAAAAAGAAAGTACTCAGTTGAGTCTCACAATGACCCAGCAGGATAGATGAGTTTTTGTTTGTCTGCTTTATACTAGATCTGTGATAACATAGGGAATTCCCAGTTGAGGAAATGCCTTCCACTAAGGCAGATGAGCATCAGCTCTGGAGCTTAGAGTTTTATAGAGATGCCTGGCTCACTTAAGTGACTTGTCCAGGATCACATAGCCAATACATACAGACTTCCTGACTCTGAGGCCAGACAACTGTGCCATGCTGTCCCACCGTTAGAAACCATAAGATAATATATAACCTCTAGCTGTCATTATTAATAACGATAAGAAAAATTTGGTTCTAGACAAGACATGATGAAAGCTTTCATTTATCAGGGTCTGGCCCTAGGGCAGAGCCCAAGATTCTGGTCAGGGAGGGATGGAGATGATGACTGGAGTGGAGGGCGGCCAACCCATTGGCCAATTTTGCTATGGCATGGATTTATAAGCCCGACACCCCCAGAATCCCTGCCCCCAAGGAGCTTACATTATGCTGAAATCTATAGAAAGTTTTTTCTACTCTAATGCAAATGTAGGTTAGATTACATGGCCTGGGAAGTCCGCAGTTTACCAACTTTATCTGTAGGTGCCCCTCACTGATCTTTGGGTGGGCAGGCTGGCCTATTCAAATCTAACAGGCATGCCCCTTGGGTAAAATATTTCAAATGAGCCAAGATGGGATCTGCAGATTATATCTGTGTGTGTATACACACACATATGTATATATATAAATAGATGGATATCAATATAATATATGTATGTATACATACTCACATATATTTATGTGTAATATATATCATATACACATATGTATATTTTATATATTATATATTTATGTGTGTATATGCATATGTGTGTACTTTTTTTGGATGCAGTTGTGGTTAAGTGACTTGCCCAGGGTCACACAGCTAGTAAGTGTTTGAAGCTCAAGCTCAGCTCCTCCTGTCTCCAGAGCCAGTGATCTATCCACTGTACTACCTAGCTGCCCCTCATATTTCTTTAAGTCCAAAAAAGTCCAACCTGGTGTAAGGGGGAGGAATGAGGGAGGAAGGATCAGAGGAGAAAGTTTCTTCCCTTTCAAATAATGACCAAACTTCTCATGTCCTTCGCCAAAGGCAAAGTACTTTTGCTGTGTCCCTGGCACCACTGTGAGTGACAGAAGCCTAAGCCTCTGGGGCTGCTCCTGAGCCAAGCTCCCGGAGCCCAGGCAGCCAGAGGGTGCTGCCTGGCAGCAGTTTTGTTTCTACTTAGATCTTTGTCCCTTACATCAAGTTCCTTTTTTTTTTTTTTATCCAGCAGAGAAAAACAAATGTTCTGTGTTCCTCAGCAGAGGAAATCTGGACCTGGGAAGTGTGTGATAGGGAGACAGAGGGCCCGGATAAGCAGTCCTATCATGACAGGAGGGGGAGATGGGAGAACACTGAATGGAATACCTTGCAAAGCCTGCACATGAAAACAGGATGAGCCCATTTCTCTGGTATGTAATTTGCAGTTGGGTTTCAAGATTTTAAAGGAAAATTTTGAAAAGATTTTCATTTTTCCTAGAGATATGAATCATTCTATTCTTGCTTCCTCTACACCTCTAAAGGTATGTGTACTCATTTCTGTAAAGCCAAGGTCATTGGCAGGATCCCAGATAGATTATAGCTGGAGGGGACTTTGGAGATTGTCTTGTTTTGTCCAACTGCTTCAACTGACAAATGAGGAAACTGAGGCCCACGGCAGTGAGATGACCTGCCCAAAGGTAGGGTATTTAGGTGTCTCTGCCCCCATTCAGTCTTCTCTTCTCCAGCTTGTGAACATCTCCAATAGAAAGAAAGCACCCAATAAAAAGTATGGCTTTATTTTTGGCTTTTATTCCTAGCACCTAACAAGATGCCTGGCATACAGCAGGAGTTTAATAAATGCTTGTAGGATTGAACTGAGTGAAAGTGAACTTTTTTCCTGAGATTTTCTTCTGCTTATAGTGTGTATACACATATATAATTATATATGCATATATGTTTGTGTATATATGTACATACACACACACGTTTTGTTGTTCAGTTATGTCCTATTCTTTGTGACTTCATTTGAAGTTTTCTTGACAAAATGGTTTTCCATTTCTTTCTCCAGCTCATTTGACAGATGAGGAAACTAAGGCAAACAGAGTTAAATGACTTTCCCAGGGTCACACAGCTAGGAACTGTTTGAGGTCAGATTTGAACTCAGGTCTTCCTGACTCCAGGCCTGGTGCTCTGTGCACTGCACCACTTAATTGCACACACATACCTATACATACATGCATCTTGTATGTACAATTTATACACAGTATATATATGTATATGTGTATGTGTATAGTATATGTGTATATGTGTATGTGTATGTATGTATATGTATAAATATGTGTGTATGTGTATATGTATATGTGTATGTATATGTAGGTGTATGTATGTGTATATGTATGTGTGTATGTGTATATGTGTATGTATGTGTTTGTGTTTGTGTATGTATATATTCTCTCCCCCAGTAGAAAATAAGCTCTTTGAGGGCAGGAACTCTTTTTCTATCTAGCCTAACACAGTGCCTTGAAATTTAACTCAAAAAGCATTTGTTCAAGTTCCTACTACATCCCAGGCATGTTACTTGCAGATGCTGAAAAAATACTCATTAAATGACTGGAAATCAGCTGCTGAAAGTCTCCATGGCCCTAAAGTATAATGTTTATGACTGAGGTCTCAGAGGAGGTCTCAGCCTCAACACTCAACATTTCTGGGCACTTGTGGATTTTCCGTTTACTGCACCTTAAGTTCAGCCAGTATAATCTTTGAAGACTGGGTCAAGGAAAATCCTTGAAGTCTTTAAGGCAGCAAGTAAATTCCATGGCCCTTCCAGGGAATCCATCCTGGCCAAGTTAAACAGAACCTGCCCTTGGGAGTGGAGGGAGAGGAAGAGAAGGGGGGAGTCTGGACTCTGCTTCCTCCTTTGAAATTGAAAGCTGGTGGCTCTGAGTTCTTGGAGTGGTTTGAATCACAGACTTGGAGGTTTTTATAGAGACTGGGGGGAGCAGGGTTCCAGATGAACTGCTTCTTCCTGCACAGTAAAGAAAGACTGGGGAAAAATCCCAGACCTGTGAGCTGCAACAGTGGGGAAGCAGCCAGGGACTCCTTCATAAAGGGAGAGGGCACAGTTTGGGAGCGTCATGAATATTCATGGATAATCCAAACCTGCTTCATTTGTCATGTAAACCCTGGCACTATCCCCTAAAAGCTACAAGGGCGATTTTCTTTCTTTTTCTTTTATTTTTTTAAATAGTGGGGGAAGGAGCAAACCAAACTGTTTTCTTTTGCTTCTCCTTAAATTAGAACCAAACTGGAAAGCGCTGCCCAGATTCCTGCTGACTGATGTTTTTGTAGTGTGTGTTTCTCCAAGAAGATTGCAACTGGAAAGTTCCTTAAAACAGAGAATGTCAGAGGTGGGTGGGGACTTGGGAGACAATGTCAGAGCTGGGAGGGACCTTAGAATGGAGAATGTTGGCCTTAGAAGAGAGCTTGGAATAAAGACCATTAGAGGTGGTGGGGCCTTAGAACAGGGAATGTCAAAGTTGGGAGGGGCGTTGGAACGGGAAATGTCGGGTTTGGGAAGGACTTAGAACCCTGAAAGTCAGACCTGGGAGGGGCCTTAGAACAAAGAATCTTAGCATTATTCCAGTTCCTACCTCAGGCATAAATATGTATGGATAGGTGTCAGAACAAGCAACAATACCTGCCCTCTTTATGTATGCCAAAGCAAATGTGTAAGAAAATAAAGACTTTCAGTTCCCAGGGGGCAGGAATCTTATTTTTCATTCTGCCTTAGCCTTTCAGGCACAGAAATAAACAACGATAACAGACATCTACAAAGAAGCTTCCCCTAAATGTCATAGTTCTGCAGATTTGCTTATAAAAATGGGAGGTTTATGAAAGCGATTCAGAATCAGGTTGTTGCCACTACAAATCACAGGGTTCATTTTTCCTGAGCACCCACTTAATGAAGGACCTAGATTACACAGTGAAATGGTAGAAACTTTGGCGAGTTGCTGCAGGTTGCAAAGATTTAATATTTATCAGGTGCTTAGCAAGTCATGATAGGGTGGCAGCAGTTACATAACAGAAATGCACTCTCCATCATAAAATAGCAAGTCATCATCTTATACATACAAAATCAAAAATCTCTCTGAAGGCAATAAGTAAACCATTCTAGAACCAAAGCTTCAGCTAGCCAACAGGTACTTGTTAAACACTTACTGTAAGTATGCCAGCTACTGTGCTAAGTAGTGGGGATATAGAGAAATGCAGAACACAGTCCTCACTCTCCAGGAGCTCACAATCTAATGGGAGAAACAAAATGCAAGCAACCATGCACAAAACATATATAGACAGGAGAGACTGGGGGAAAAATCTCAGAGGGAAGGCAAGAATATTCAAAAGGACAGAAAAAGGTTTCTTTACCCCAGATAAAACTGTTGTCCACAAGAGCCTGGACATAGCATTATCTCATAAAATTATAACAGTGCTCTTCAGTGATATGGCCACACTAGACATTTCTAATGTTCAAACTACATAAAGAAAGCTTGGGTCAAATTCATTCAGGCAGGACCTGCGTGTTGCTATTTTGGGGTCCCAGGACCCCTAAACTTCAACATATGGAATGAAAATCTCCCAAGATCTACAGTCTTGGATGGATTACTTAAAAGTAAGTGGGAACAGGGTAAAAGGCATATCCTTTCTTCTCATTGTCCTGACTTCTACTGGAGTTGGACTAAGGATGCTCTGAGTGAATTACAGAAGAAGAGCTGACATCCTGAGTATCACAACTGTTATAAAAAGAAGTTATTTTGTACACCATGCAACAGTATTCACAGAACATGAAATATATGGCAATGTTACCTGGATGGTGACCTAACTCAATGACTGCTTCTACCTGAGCCCATCAGAAAAAAAAGAGGATAATAATAAGTAATAATTATTATTAACTTTTGGGTTGGGTTTATACTTTCAATAATTTAGTCTATATAAATATATAGAAATACTAGAGTATAAAAATCTGGTATGTGTGTATATATATAGTCAGTCTATTCTCTCTGTATTTATAGTTTGGGATACATGTATATGTATAGAAACATACAGATGAAAAAATGGGGGCTACATATGTGTATATGTGTATAAAATACATGCCATATATACATATACATATATAGGGTATGTTAAAAAGTATAGACTGAAAAACATAAACTCAATCCAAAAGTTAATAATAATTATCTCATTATAAAATAGAATACAACATAGTACAGTACAATATCAATAAAAATACATCTTCTCCTATGGGCTTTGCAATGGCCCATGAAAGCAGGTAAGGAAGTCATTATCTTCATTTTAATGACAAGGATATAGCCCTGGGCAGGCAATTTAAAGTAAGGAGGCCTGGGTTTGCATCAAAACTCAAACACTTAATTGACCAAGTCATTTAACCTTTTTTTTCTTTCTTTCTAAGTCTCCATTTCCTCATCTACAAAACAGGGATAATCACATTAACCTACAAACAACCCTATCATCACCATCACCACCACCATTATCATCACTGTCATCACCACCACCAATATCAATATCATCAATATTATTACTATCATTACTGTTACAATAACAATAACTATTATTGTTATTATGGCAGCCTAGTTTAGTGGACAGAGGTTAATGTCCTGCTTCTGACATCTACTGGCTGCGTCTCCCTGGGCAAGTCATTTGGCTCCTTAGTGCCCCCCAGAGCATCTAAGGCTATAAGTTACAGGTGTTAACCTGCGTTGGTAGAGGGAATTTCTCTTTAGGAATTCCCTGAATCAATTTGTTCACAGATCTGGTTCAAAAAAGAACAAACAAAAAAGATAGAATAATTTCTTTTCACTGCTATGCAGATTTCCCCTGCCTCCTCCCCCATTATAAAAAATGCATCTATAGCTTGGCCCTGCCTTGGAAACATTACTTGTCTGAGAGAACACAGAGGGGAAAGGGATCTTGTTTATTTTCCCACTGGGATAATGTCTCTCTGGTTGATATTTTTTTAATATGTCTGCAAGGCTGGCTTATTCATCCAGAACGTCTCAGAATGCCTTCCATTCTCCTTAGTGCACAGGAGTAAGTATATCCCTGGTCTGAAAGCTTTTTTCCCCCCTGAGAGAAAGAAATCAGGGAACCACATGGTCACACCGGCACTTTAAGAAAGTCAGTCTGGCAGCTGAATGGAGGAAGGATTGGAGTGGGGAGAGACTTGGGGCAAGGAGACCAACCAAAAGATTATTGCAACAGTTCAGGTGAGAGGTGATGACAGCAGGAACCAGGGTGGCCTATGATGGCTATCCCACTGTGTGTGAGTAGAGAAGAAGACACAGAGGACGAGTAGGAAAAACCTTGTGACAGAAGACACAATAAGACATGATTAAGAAGGGCACAGGATGTGCAGCCATAGATGGGTTCTGATGCCTCACGGAACTATCAGGCTGAGGACACAGAAAGTGATTGGGAGGAAGGAAGGGAAGGGGGAGGGTGAATAGGGTGGCTGGACTATAGTCCAAGGATAAGAAGAAAAGGAAAGTGGAGATGTGGAGTCTGAGAAAAGCTTCATCATGTTCAGCAGGTGGCACATTTTCTTCATGTGTTTAGTCTCAAATTCCTTCTGCAATGACTCTGGATTGGTTACCTCTCAGACGGCATCCTCAGAGCATCTGGTGCCCAGATGGTTCCACCCTTCTCGGGCCCAGAGAAATTTGTACGCAATTTCTGAAACCTTCAATTTTTTCAAAATGTGGCCAATGGCTTTTGTTTCTGTTTGCCTTTGTGAAGAGCAAAGGAGCAAAGGGAAGGTCGTGCGTGGTGGAGAAGACTTTAAATCTGGGAAGAATTCCCAAACAAATTGAGCAGTGCTGGCTTTTGATTATCCTTTTAGTTCATAATCCTAGACTGCTGGAGTTGGAAAGAGTCTGAGACATCATCTAATCTGACCAATTTAAAAATATGTATTTATTTTTCTATTCCTTCCATTTTAGAGAGGACGCGACAAGCCTAGAGAGGCAAAGAGACTTGTCCAAGGTTACACAAACTAAAATAGTGGCAGAGTTGATAGCAATGACTTTTACTGAGTACTTTATAAGCCCAGGAGGTGAGTTAGCCTCAGAGGCTGTGGCTTCCACAGTGTGATGGCACAAGGGCAGTCCTGGGCAACCAAGCCTAGAAATCTTTCTTTCTCGACAGCTGGATGGAACCATGGCCAGATCAACATGGATTCAGAGAAAAGTCCCAAGACCACTGGTGCAGAATGGAAGGGACCTCAGGGGCCACTTTGTCTAAACCTTTCACCTTACATATGAGGAAACTGAGGACCAGAGAGGGATGTGTGCTAAAGGTCATCCATCTTGTCAAAGAGTTAGGAATATTGAATTTCTGGAATTGAACCTTAATCTTCCAATCTAACATTGCATGATTTTTTAAGGCCCAATTAACCTCATTCCAGTCTCACATTGGTCAGGAGGGCACCCTGTTAATCCCCATGACTCTTCCCCAACCTCAGTGTTATTATTATTAAATGACTCCTGCCAAGTCATGTCCACAGTTATATGCCATGGTATTAAAATTCCATAGACAGACTATGTCTCAGGATGAGCTTAAGTTAAGGAAGCTTCATTGGCAGGTCAGCTGCAAGATAAGAATCTTGCAGGGCACAGTAACTCTCAAAGACCGGACGATGATGATGATATTGATGATAGCATCTGTATAGTGTATTAAGTTTTGCAAAATGTTCCCACTGTGTTAAGTATGTGTCTAGCACATAGGAGGCAAATACTTAGATTAATTGATTTTACAGATGATATATCATTTGATTCTCCCTAAATCCTGAAAGGTGCCATTATTATCCCCAGTTTGCAGTTGTGACGAAACTGAGGTTAAATGACTTTCCCAGGGTCATACAGACTGGTGGTGCAGTAGATAAAGAACTGAGCACGAATGGAGTCAAAAAGTCCTGAGTTTAAATCTAGCCTCAGGCAAATACTATCTGTGTGACCCTGGGCAAACCATTTAACCTCTGTTTGCCTCAGTTTATTCAATTCTAAAATGGGGATAATAATAGCCTCTACCTCCCAGGGTTGTTGTGAGGACCAAGGAAGATAGTATTTGTAAAGCAAAAATTAGCTCCTGCCCCCCAGGAGTTCACAATTCAGCGGAGAAGGCATTGACTTTCACTGGGAAAGGTTTCTTCATCTGGGAGTTTGCTGTGACATCCCAGGTCCCATCCCATCCCTCTCCTTAACCCAATCCTATCCCAATGCTATCACAAGGACTCATATCCCCCCCTTCCCCAATGGATCCCTGTTTTCCCAGTGTGTGAACACTGGGTTTCTACAGAACAGCTTGGGGAAAGCTAATGGAGAAAACACTTCTAAGGAGTCTACTTTTTCTACCCTATGAGGAAACAGGCTAATTTCCACCTTCCTCTCCAGAGAGGATATCTGAGTTGGTGAACAGACTGTTACAGGTTCAGATGTAAGCTGAAACCTAGGATGGGGAGAGATTCCTTTTTTTTTTGCTTTTAGGAGAGGCAATTGGGGTTAAGTGACTTGCCCAAGGTCACAGGCTAGTAAGTGTTAAGTGTCTGAGGCCACATTTGAACTCAGGTCCTCCTGACTCCGGGACCAATGTTCTATTCACTGTGCCACCTAGCCACCCCTGATGGGGAGAAATTCTTAAGGAAGAAATCTGGAAAATGGACAAGGCACTCAGGTTAGCAAGCCCCAACCTCTATGGTGAAATGATACAAGACTATAAATACCACTTAGTCTGTCAATCAATAAATATTTATTAAGTGCCCAGTATTCACCAGGCATGTTAAGTGCTGGGGATACAAAAAGAGGCAAAAGACAGTCCCTGTCCTCAAGGAGCTTACCATCTAATGGGGGGCACAACAAGCAAACAAATACATACAACAAGCAAGTATATACAAACAAATATATACAAAATATATATAAATGGACAGGACAAACAGGAAATAATTAACAGAGGGAAGGCAGTAGAATTAAGAGGGACTGGGAAAGGGCCCTTCTGGTAGAAGTTGAGATTCTAGTTGGGACCTAAAGGAATGAGGAGCTCTAGTTTTTTGTACAGAAAAGACATGACAAGTAACCCAATCTTATAGTGAAATCTGGGGACTGTCTCCAAATCTGATCCAATTCCACAAACATTTATTAAATGCCTGTTATACAAAAGACTGTGGCTATAGCTGAAATCAGCGGACCATCCTTCACCTCCTGAGGAGAGAGCCAACTCAAAATTGAATCAGTAATCAAAATGTAATCCTAAGATCTGTGAACAAAAATTCAGAAACCAGGAGTTGTGCTACATCTTGGTACCTTGTAATAAGTTGTGATGAGGCCCTCTGATAGCACTGGTATAGAAACATTCTTTCCAACAATTGTTACAGTCTTAGATGGGGGCCATCTCCAGTCATCCTGATCTATATCTGGCCACTGGACCCAGATGGCTCTGGAAGAGAAAGTGAGGCTGGTGACTTTGCCCAGCCCTGCCTCACTTAAATCCAATCCACTTGTATGTCATGTTGGTCCTGTTCAAGAAGGAAGGACAAACAATAACGACCGCCTTAGATAGCTGCCTGACTCCTGTAGCTGAGAAGTAACCAATATGAGATTTGAACCCTGGCTTTCCTGACTCAAGGACCAGGGTTCTATCTACTATGGCGCATGGCCTCCCAACAGTTTAGTAATATCAAAGTACGGGGACACACAAACCAACCAGTCCAATATCCTCAATTCACAGATGGGGAAACTGAGGTCCCAAGAGATATAATAATTTGTCCAAGATCACATTGCTACTTTGGGGTAGAAATCCTATTTCTCTACTTTTTATTCTATTTTCAATTCAATTCAATTTCAATGATTTCATTGCTGACCCTTATAGTGAAATGAGAAAGTTGGTGTCATGAGGGTACAATTAAACAGAATGATGGTAGTTGCTAACATGAAACCTAAAAGAAAGGAAATCTCTAAACTATGTGTTTTGTTCGTTTTTGAGTATTTGTCCAGTTCGTGTTGGAGGAAGGGAGAGATGCCTGACAAAGGTATCCCCATTCCTAGAGAAGTCACCTCTATCTTTAAGGGCACTAAAGCCTCGATGGAACATTGCTAAGTTCCCTTCGCCCAGACCTGCAGTGCTCATCCAGACACCTTCTGATGATTGATTTAATTTCCCAGCACTGGAATGAAGGCAGTATGAGCCCTGGCTAGCGGATGTGGGTATCCGAGTTGTAACCATAGTCAAGGGAGCTTAAGCTGATCCATGGGGCACAAAAGCAGCGGCTGCTGCCCTTAGCCCTGAAGGTACCAATCTCCCATTCTGAGGCTACAGACAAAAGAAGAGAAAGTCTGACCCAGTTTCCTGCAGTGGCAGAGGTGGGTTTGTGGGAGAGGGGGAGAAGACCTCTTTGAGGAAGCACAGTGTGGTTCCAGCATCCAGGGATGTGTGTTTGCTGGGTGGGGATGGCTACTGTGCTATGTGTCATGAGGACGTCTTGTGCACCAACATGGACTTCAAATTGCCTGAAGTCTTGGGGACAGAGAATAATGAAAGGTTGAGCAATGAAGAATCTGTTCTGACGGCTACACCCCTTCAACTACTTCTAAGACCCTTCTTATTTCCTCAGGTCATGGGATTGTTGTGGTTGGAGATGGCAACACCAGTCACTGGAAAGATCTATGTACTTTTATGAATGACTTAATTCACTTTCTGGTTTAAAAAAATGGCCAAACAGGAGTCTGCATGGTATGAACCAGCTTGTCACCCACCCCCGTAGGTGGGTGAATTCTGAGATTCCAAATCTTTACAGCTAAGACAGCAGATCCAGGACATTTGATAATTCACCAAAATGTTAACACCCTGTGATCCTTAGCTTATAACAGGCAGCCGTGCCCATCTTATTACTACCAGATTTCCTTAAGTCCTTTCGAGGGACCAAGGAGGAGAGAAGACTAGGTAATTGCTAAGCTTCCTTCCAGCTCTAAATCCTCTGAGGACTCAGTTAAATTCTGGCTCTGCTACTTACGACCTTCAGAGGCAGCAGAGAGGAGTGGAAAGCTTAGCAGTTATGGAATCAGAGGAATTGATTCAAATTCTTACTACTTGTACTTTGTGACCTCAGGCAAATCTCTTAACCTCTCTGGGCTTTGGTTTCTTCATCTGTAAAATGAGGAAGTTGGATGGGATGATTTATATAAGGTCCCTGAAAGCACGAAATCTGGGGAGCAATGGTCCTATGGGGCCACCAAGATCCCAAACAGAAGCATCACTGTTCCAATTCCTATCAGTAGTGGTCTATAAGCACAGTCATTTAAGAGAAAAGGGAGATGATATTGGCAGTATGGGGAAACATAGCAACCCCTTCTCAGCAGAATGGTTTTTTTAAAATACATACATTATAAAGGAAGCCAATAATATTGCACTACAATTACCAAAATATTTTTTAAAAATACAAGTTCATTGAACCCAAGTGCAGAAACCCTACATTAAATCCTTATATGGTACCAAAACACTGGTAAGTACAGAAAAATAAATGGAAAAGAAGGTTGGTCCTAGGTCTCAAAGAGAAGAAAGACAAAGGAGCTACAAGGCAAGGCCAACACTGATGATGATGGGTTCCCTGGGTGGCAGGGGGGGTCCCCTTCAGTCCAGCCCTCACATCCCTGCAAGGTAGCTTTTATTACTGCTAATGCATTCCTAAAAGATAGGACTTCCAAGGGTGAACTCTACTGTCTTTTTAACTACTCTCCCAGGTACAAGGGGCATCCTAATTTTAATTATAATTGCATCTCTCCATTTGGCCTTACCACCCGACAGATAAAATTAATTCCTTTTCTCCTCCTCACATCCTTGGCCTCTCTGTAGGTACCTGTCCCTGGCATGGTTTGCCATGAACCATGTATCTTTGGAATAGAAAGAGCCCAGCTTTCTCAAACATTCATTTATTAATTCATTTAGCAAATAGCGCCTATGTACCTACCACATAAGCAGTGACTGAGTTGGGATAACACTCACAACTCTTGGCTTTTGAGGAGCTTTCAGTCTTTTAGGAAAGAGAGATCTAATGTAAGTAAAAGAATGGATGGATGATTTCACCAGTATAGAAAACTCCCTTGACCAAAGCAGGTAGGTGCCCTCTCTGCAACTTGGAATCTCAGGGAATGTGTGTGTGTGTGTGTGTGTGTGTGTGTATTTATGCATGTGTATACATATATACATACATATATATGTAAATATATCATGTGTCTCCTCTCTCCAATCCATCCTTCACATGGGTCCCAAAGGGATTTTCCTGAAGTGTAGGTCTGACCATGTCACCTCTCTAGTCAATAAATAGCTCCCTATTACCCCCAAGATGAAAGATTAACTCCTTTGTTTGACATTTAAAGCTCTTTGCCACCCGATCCCTTTCTACCTTTCCAGGTTTATTATTATTTATATTACATATGATATATAACATATTATATATACATAACACAAATATAATAAATTATAATAACAATATAATTATTATATAAACACATTATAACGTGTTATTACCATGTATTATGTATTATTATATAATGTGCTGTATTATATAATAATATATCATAGTATATTTATACATTATTCTCCTCCACACACTCTGTGGTCTAACTCTACTGGTTGTTCCCCATATATGATGCTTCATCTCCCCATTTGGAGCCTTTGCACTGGTTTCTCCCATGCCTGGAATGCTCTTTCTCCTTACCCCTACCTCTTAACTTCTTTAGCATCCTCTCAAATCAGCTCAAATCCCACCTTTTGCCAGAGGTTGATTGACTTATCCAAGGTCACACAAATAGTAAATGGAAAAATTACAATTTGAACTCAGGTCTTCTGACTCCAAATCAATGCTCTTTCCACTGTACAATGTATTTGTACCTCACAACCCTGCAAATATTTAAAGATAGCTATTGTGTCCTAAGCCTTTGCTGGACCTGCAGTCAAGAAAATCTGAGTTCAAATCTCGCCTCAGATACTTACTCTCTATGTGACCTTTGACCAGTAACTTAACCTATAAGGGTCCCAGTTTTCCCAGCTGCAAAATAGGATAATAATAGTACCACCTTCACAGAGATGTTGTGAGGATCAACTGAGATAATATTTGTAACATCACAATGCTTGGCACATAGTAGGTGTTGTATAAATGCCTGCTTTCCCTCCCATTCCCTCTATTCCAGATGAAATATTCTTTGATCAAATGATCTTCACATGGCAAGGTTTCAAATCTTCTCATCCTCTTAGGTTTCCCCACCTGTTTTCTGAACAAGTTCTAGTTTTGTTCAAATACCCTGTAAAATGAAGCCCAAAGAACTGAACCACCATGTGGTCTGACAAAGGCAAAGTATACACAGACTATGGCATCTCTCATTCTGGACACTATGCTTCTGAAAAATGTCATCTAAGATCACACCAGAGTTTTTTTAAGGTGCTGCACCTCACTATAGAGTGCCTAGAACATATAGGTGTTAACCATTATTATTGTCCATAATAATTATCATTACTGAGTTTGAAATAGAGGTCTGGAGAATAGTTTTGAATAAATTTTTGTTCTATCCAACTAAGCCTGATGATCAGTCTCCCTAGAGAGAAAAGAAGCCAGATAAGGGTTGAGTAGTTCTGCCTTCTTTTTGTTATCATAGTCCCATCTACCTCCAAATCATATCTCTTCTTTAATTCATTACAGAGAATTCCAGGCCTTATAAGAACTATTGTCTAGTCACGTTCCTGCATCTTGTGCTCTTGATATTTTGAAAACAAGAGAAAATTTTACCTTTATTCCTATTAAATTTCACCTTATTGGGGCGGCTAGGTGGCACAGTGAATAGAGCACCGGCCCTGGAGTCAGGAAGACCCGAGTTCAAATCTGCTCTCAAACACTTAGCACTTACTAGCCATGTGACCTTGGGCAAGTCACTTTACTCCAATTACCCTGCCTTCCCCCTGCCCCCCCCCCAAAAAAAGAAATTCACCTTATTAGAAATGACCTATCATTTTAAGATCTTTTTGGGTCCTGCTTCTGTGATCCAGTATGTTGGTGTCCTCCCAATTTTGTGTCAAGTACAATTGATAAACATGCTATTTATAACTTTTTTAAAAAGGTTGAATAAAATTCTGTGAATCCTTTGACCTTCCCATTTTCCCTGCTGCATACATGTGTTGTCTCCCCACCAAGAGACTTTACTAAGTCTTGCTAAATCCCAGATATTCCCTATCTCCAGAATTTCTTTGATCTGCTAGCTTAATAATGCTGTCCAGAAAGGAAATTAGGTTAGTCTCATAGGACTTTTTCTTAATGAACTCTTAGTGGCTCCAAGTGATCACCATTTCCTTTTCTAAGTGCTCACAAGTCATTCCTTTAATAACGAATTCTAGAACTTGACCTAGAATTGAAGGTCATGAGATACTTCTGTGAAGATTTCACCTTCCTCCCCTTTTTATAAATGCAGACAATAATCGCCCTTTTCTAGAAATAATAGCTACTGTTTATACAGTACTTTAAGATTTGCAAAGCACTTTACAAGCATTACAGACATTTCTTTCTTTATGTAAATTTCCATTATGCAAATTCAATTTTATGTAAAGAATTTTAAAAGAAATCTGCATTCCCCAAAATATCTATGTTAACTTTACTGTATGGTACTATGCTCTCTCT
This sequence comes from Gymnobelideus leadbeateri, assembly GCA_011680675.1. Taxonomy (NCBI): domain Eukaryota; kingdom Metazoa; phylum Chordata; class Mammalia; order Diprotodontia; family Petauridae; genus Gymnobelideus; species Gymnobelideus leadbeateri. The sequence goes on along the minus strand of WOXC01005561.1, from coordinate 8,566 downwards.
TCTCCTGCCTCTTGGCTTGGTGCTCCATAGCCTCCCACCCCCCAACCCCCATCAACAAATCCTAAAAAACCCAAAACCCTTATAAAAAAGCCTTCCAACTGAAAGCAGAAGAGTGGAAGTGTGTAGACACTACTACCTCCTGGGGCAGATCAGAGGCTTGGTTTAAGACCCCCGACTCCAAGAGAAGAGACCATTGCCTTGCCCTGTCTGCCTACCCAGGTGTCCAGCCCTCATGTGTCTGTCTTCCATCAGTGTTAGTCTCACCTTGGGTACCAGGTCTCAGACTCTGTTTGTCCTTGAACCATGTGGCAATCCTTTCCCTGCTTTCCTCTCTCCCTTCCCTATTCAGCAGGAAATTTTGTATTATGTAAAAAACACCTCATATAGAATCTGCAGAATGGTTCCTTTAGGTAAAGCAAGAATTGTCTGTCTCTCATTTACTCCTCCCAACAATCTTGCAAGAGAGGCAATATGGGTACTATGATCCCATTTTACAGTTGAGGAAACTGAAACCCAATGAAATTAAGTGATTTCCCCAAGGTTACACAGGTAGTAAGTGTCAAGACTATTAGATGGACAAATCACTTACTTCTACTCAAAAGTCTGATCATTTCAACATCAGTAGCCAATTACTATTTATTGGTCGAAATTAAGATCAGATGTTCCCCCCATTGCCACAGTCTAGTGCTTTGCATATTTGGAGCATGGTGGAGGCAGATCTGTGACTTAGTGTGGAGAACTCTTGGTATGGAACATCCATCCACAGATACTGACTAGCAAACTCTCTAAATTGCTTCAGGCTCTGGGGAGTTACTTGCCGTGGGTTCAAAATCCACCTTTGATACTTGTTACTTGTGCAACCATGAGAAATAATTTCATCTCCATCACTTTCCTCATCTGTAATAGGAAGAGGCTGGACTAGAGCTTAATGTTTTTTGTGTTATGGACCCTTTAGCAGTCTGGAAAAAGCTTATTCTCAGAAGGATGCTTTTAAATGCAAAATAAATAAATAGGATTACAAAGAAAACAGGTTAGTGAAAATAAAGATGTAATTTTTTTCTCATCTAAATTCATGGAATCCTAATTTAAGACCCCATGGATTGCATGATCTTAAAATCCATCAGATTTCAACATCTATGACCCTGTGATTACAAGGCCATCGCTCATTCTGCTTGCGCTTGTGACTTTAACGTGTGAATTCTTACTGGCTGAGTCATTAGCCCAAATGAGTGTTTGGGCTCTAGTTGGGGGGTTAAGTAGCTTTATGCAAAGTTGGTTCTGCACAAAAACTCTGTTCTCCCAAGGCCATTTTGCATTCAGGGGGTCATATTTCCCGGAGCAACAGCACCTCTCCCATCTGGGCAGAATACCCTTGAGAACATCACAGCTGAGCTATGAGGTTTTTTACCCAAATTTTTAATCCAAAACTGTGGTTATTTATCCAAAAAAGATAAATAACATAGCAAATGCAGTCCAGTCTGATAGAAAGTTTAGCTTAAAAAACCCCTGGGGGTTTCCTCCTTCTTTATGGCAAAGGATTTAAAAGCCCTCTTGTCTATTAAGTTGAGCATGTGTGAAATCAACATATATTTGAAGGGTCTTCTATTCTAAGAGAAGGATGCCATGTGAGATGTAGGGGAAGGACATAGAGAAGACTAAGATGGTCCTGCTTTCAGGATTCAACTGGGGGCAAGGATTTCTCCATGGATTTTGTATGCAAATGCAAGAAAGGTGGACTGGGCTATTGGGGACATTTTTTTATGTCTGGCTTTTCCTGGAAATGCAAAGCATGGAATTGTGGTGGTCTGAAATGACTGCTGTAATGGGAATCCAAAGGGACCTAGGTTTAGATACTGCCTCTGATGCTAATTGTGTGACCCTGGGACAGGTGAGTTTGAGTCTCTGTGCATCAGCATCCATATCTCTAAAACAGGAGTACTCATAATGCTGATGATGTCATTGAAAAGTCATACATTATTTTTTTTTTAGAAAAAGGAAGAACAGGAGGAAAAAAATTTTAAAGAATATAAGAAGCATTTCTGTTCTTTTGAGAATCAAAGATAATATAACAATAACAGTAATAATAATAACTAGGACTTATATCATATTTAGATGTTTACAAGGTGCTTTACATATGCTAATTTATTTGCTGTATGTCCAGAACTTCATATGCTCTAAAGAGCTAAATAAATGATAGTTGTTATTGTGAGAACCCTCATGGTCTGCTAGGATGTGCACACAGGCTGCTAGGATGGGAGTTAGGAAGACCAGAATTCAAATCCTGCCTCTGACACCCGGTGGCTACGAGACTCTGAGAAGGTCATAGAGTCCTAGTCTGACAGTTGGAAGAGACATCAGAGGTCATATAGTCCTTTAATTTTACAGATGAGGAAACTGAGGTTCAAAGTGGTCATAGCTTTAGACTTCAGAGGGCATCTGGTTCCTTTTAACAGATGGGGAAACTGAGGCCTAATTATTTGCTCAAAGCTAAATAAGGACTAAGTGTCATCATGTCAGTGTGCTAGACTTGGAGTTGGGAGGAGCTGGTTTGAATCCTGCCTCTTGTAAATATGGCAGAGCCAAGATTAGAACTCACGTCCTTTGTCTCATAGACTCATTGGTCTAGAGCTGGACGGGACCGCTGGGGCCGCCTCCCCCAGTCAATTCATTTTACAGAAAAGGAAATGGAAGTCAACAGAGGTGAATTGATTTGTCCAAGGTCAATCAGTCAGTCAACAGGTATTTATTAAGGGCTTAGTATTTACAGGCATTTTCATAAACATGGGTGTTAAGATCTGAACCCAGGTTCTCTGACTCTTTTTTTTTTTTAAAGCAATTGGGCTTAAGTAACTTGCTCAAGGTTACACGGCTAGTCATTATTTGTGTGTGGGTGCTCATTTTCTGAGTCCGGATTTGATCTCGGGTCATCCCAACTCCGAGGCCGGCACTCTTACTCACTGTGCCACCTAGCCGCCCCTTTAGGGCAATTGGGGTTAAGTAACTTGCCCAAGGTTACACGGCTAGGTTTTTTTTTGTTTGTTTGTTTGTGTGGATTAAGTGTCTGAGGCCAGCTCTGAACTCAGGTCCTTCTGACTCCAGGGCCGGCGCTCTATTCACTGTGCCACCTAGCCACCCCTTTAGGGCAATTGGGGTTAAGTAACTTGCCCAAGGTTACACGGCTAGGTTTTTGTTTGTGTGGATTAAGTGTCGGAGGCCGGCTCCAAACTCAGGTCCTTCTGACTCCAGGGCCTGCGCTCTATTCACTGCACCTAGCCGCCCCGGTTCTCTGACTCTTGAGTCTGCACTCTTCTCAATATATCACATTGCCTCTTCTCACTTAACCTCTCTCTAAGCCTCAGTCTCCCCACCCATAAGATGGAATTAGTTATAGCACTTACTCAGTGAACTAATGTAGGGATCAAACAGAATAGTAAAATCAAATTAAGGATAGAAAATGACCAGCTGTTTATTCATGCTAACATTCTCTGAGAGAAGGTAGGTGACTCCTTGCTACCCCACCTATCTTCAATCCCTGTCTGCCTCTTCCCCATCCCAAATAATCTATTTCCCATAAGTCAGCAGCCATGGGAGAACTGACTGATCTGGAATGGTCTCCTGAATGAAAAGAATATTTTCTATGACAATAATCTGTTCAGATCAGCTTCACGTGCAGGTCAGGATGCTTGTTTCAAAGAAACAGGACAGGAAAAAATCCCAATATTCCCTCAGTAAATTTCTTAAATCTGAAACCCATTTTTCCTCTCCGCAAGGTGCAACGTAGAGACCATGAAAGGCAGCCCCTCCTTGCTCTCTAAGAATGCTCTCCGTTAGGGGAGTGTGCCGCGCACAGAGCAATAGTGAGGGCCCAGGCAACAAGCCCCTCAGCAGAGAGAGAAGAAAACGTTCCTCTAGGGACTGAGCCTATGCTCCTTCGGGCTTGGCCTTCTCGTCTCAGATGCCTGTGGGAGCAGCTCTCCCTGCTGAAGAGATAACTGGTGTTCTGGAATTTTTTAATTGTCTCAAATAGGAAGAAATAGGCTGAGTACTTACTGCAGCTACCGTTAGGAGCCTAGGTTAGCACAGGAAGAGAAATGAGGTCCAAGGAGAGCAGCAGGGAGCCCACCAGAATCTTCTGAGATCACTCAGCCCAGGAGCTTGGCGGATGTCGGGTAGGCATGGTCAAAGCAAGGACTGGTTTGTTTATTTCTCTGAAGTCTTAAGTTCACCAGGGAGAAGGGGGGAGAGGGAAAGGAAGGGGGCTTAAGGGAAAGGGTATGAAGGGAGACAGTGACATAGACAGCCAGCCAGTGAGAGTGGAAGAGAAAGAGGGAAGGAGAAGAGAGGGAAAGGGAGAGAGATGGAGGGAGGAAGGAAGGGGGGGAGAGAGAGAGAGAGAGAGAGAGAGAGAGAGAGAGAGAGAGAGAGAGAGAGAAAGGAGGGGAGGGAGAGACACAAAGAGTAGAATGAAAGGAAATTTGCTATCAAGTAACCAGTGTGCTTCCTCCTGCTAGAAATAACCTAGAACTATGATGGAGAGGGGGAAGGGGGAAGCATAGTGGTCACTACTGGCCTCAGAATGTGCTGGATCAGCCCATCTGTTAAAAACAACTGTCTGGGGAGCCCTGCCATTGACCATCACCCCCTGGCTCCAGCTGGGACCACTCCTTAAAAAATCCAACCCTCCAAATTTAAAAAACACCAACTAGAATGGGCATTTCCATATTCAGAGCAGAACAGAGACAGAGGACTGAATGTGAAACTCTGGCTGTCTATTATGTACTTTTTATTTTCCTTTTTCAGCTATAGAATAAGCTCAATCTGGGACTTTCAAAGCTGGTGGGACTCCTCTTCAATCTTTCCAAACAGATGAAATGTCAATCTCCCCCCAAAAGAGACATTCCTCAATCAGCTAACTCGACATTAGGGAGTCCCCCAGGCCTCCCTGGTGACTAACAGACAAACCAATGCTAGACTTGGTGAGACCTTCCTCCTCCAGTTGGTCCTAAGTAGAGATGGAGAATGACAGGTTGCCAAGACCCTCAGAGCTTCTCTAGAGTTTAAAGAGAGCCATGCCTGAGGGTCAAGCGTGGGGATCCAGAACTTGAGAACCACAAGCCCACATTCTTTCGTTGTTCCTTTGTTCAAATAAATATGAAAATGGATGAATTGATAAAGAGAAATGAAGATTTGGGGGGTAGTAGCAGTGGTGGGGGTAGTGGTAATGGTAGTAATAGTAGTGATATGGGCAGCCAGCTGGAACAGTGGATAGAATACTGGAACTAGAGTTGGGAAGACCTGAGTTCAAATTCTCAGACACTTACTAACTGTATGACCCTGGGCAAGTCACTTCACCCTGTTTGCCTCAGTTTTCTCACCTGTAAAATAAGCTAGAAAAGTAAATGACAAACCATTTCAAGATCTTTTCTGAGAAAATCCCAAATGAGATCACAAAGAATCAGATATGACTGGAAAAAGTGACTGTATGACAACAAAAGTAGAGCAAATAAACAAGAGCTACAAACTTTAAACAAAACCTGAATCTAGAAGTAGCCTTGGGGGCCATATAGTTCAGTTCCCCATTTTAATAGATGGGGAAACTGAGGCCCAGAGAGGTTAAATGACTTCTTAAATGTCAGAACCCTGGTCCTTTGACTCCATGAGCAGCGTTCTTTCTACTCTGCCACAATGCCAGAAAGACCTGAGTTCAAATTTTGCCTCTGATACCTTCTGGCTGTGTGACCCTAAGTAGTCACTTAACCTCTCACCCCCAGGCACTTTTCTAAGACTTCTAGTCACGGCAGTTTTACATTGACATTGGTGGAAGCAGTGTATGCACCAGAAGTTCCCTCACACTGATGAAATCACAAGGGTGGACTAAAAAAATCTAGTCAAATAAATGAGTGAGTTGAATCAGACAAGCTCTAAGGCACCCTTCAGCCTGAAAGTTCTGTGATACATTATTCAGTTTGATCAGTACAATCCAGGCTCCCAAGTTTTTCTTTGGGAGGTTTGATTGAGGCTATAATTTGGTGGGGTCCAATCAGGAGAAGGAGTCTAGGTAACTAGCCAGAAAGGATCAAGAAGGGCAGAGGGTGCTTGCTGAGTGTGATTCAATCCAATCCAAGCCAAATTAATTCAATTCAGTACCACAGTTCCATATATTGATGATGCAAAGAAAGATGCTAAACAAATTCAGTTCCTGAAGAGTTATAATTTAATGAGAGGAAACACACAACACACACATGTGTGGACACACATGCACACATGCATGCATACACACTCACACACACGAGAATGAGATAAGGTATCTAGGTACCAAGAAAGTATTTAAGTAAATTACCAGAGTGAGAGGTCATTTTCACCTGGGATGTGAAAGGGCAGAGCCTGGGATGGGTGGGGGGCAAGGAAGGTGGTCTGGAGAGGCCATGGAGAGAGGTGCCTCCTGAATTGGGTAAAATGGAACCTTAAATAAAAGGAGGAGGGGAATTTCTTGACAGATGACTATGGGTAGACATAAACAAAGAACCAAGATGGAAAATGACTGAATGAAAAACAGAGAAAAAGATTCTCATTTGGCTGGAAGGGAGAAGAAGGTGAGGAAAAGACAGAGAGGCAGGCTAGAGTTAAGTCATCAAAGACCTTGCATGCTAGGGTCAGGGATCTGCATGTTACCTAGTAAACAATAATTTTGTCCCTAAAAGATTTTGGAGTAGAAATGTAATGTGACTTGGTTAGAGGATTCTCGTTCTGTTCTAAACTGTCTGCTGGCTATGGGCAATGGAAATCATTGCACAAAGGAGGTCAGAGGATAGAAGTGAATGCCTGACCCTGATTAAGGAAGAAGTCATGGGGCTGGGGTCACCAGGTCAGTAGCATCCTAGACCTAGAGTTGGAAGGGAGTTTAGAAAGATTCCTCATTTTACATATGAGGAAACTGAGGCCCAAAGTTTCACAGCCATCAGAGGAACCTTAGAGGTCATATAGTCCAATCCCCTCCTTTTACAGATGAAGGGCTAATATCCAGAGAGGCAAAAATAACTTGTTTAAGGTTATGGAAGGAGTTAGTGGCAGAGCAAGGATTCATACTCAAGTCCTGTGACTTCATCTTCAGTGTTCTTTCCTCTGTGGCAGACTGTAATAGAGAGACCAACAGAAAGACCTGGGTTGGAATCTGGGCTTCATTTCTTACTACACATGTGACCTTGGGCACGTGATTTCCTTTTTCTGAGTCTCATTTTTCCTCCTCTGTAGAATGAGGTAATACTTGCCCTGTTTATCTCATTGGATCATTGGGAGGAAAGGTGATTTAAATTCTTCAAAGTGCCACAGAAATGGCCTTATCACAGAGTCCCCTGGACCAGAGCCAAACAACCAGTCCACTTTACACTGGGCAAATTTGCCAAAGAAAGCTGAGAGTTCCGCCTGGCATCCTACGGGCAGCTGGCAAAGAAGCTTTTGGAAAAGGAGCCTGAGAATGGCATGTGCTTGATGAGGGTTCCCCATGGCCTCAGCCTTGCATGAGGAGCCTGGGTGTGAGCATGGCTCCATTGCCTTCCAGTCCAGACTCAGGATCAGGAGAAGCATGAGGCTCTCCAATTAATCACTCAGAGCCAGTGGACATCTGTGAGCCACTCAGAGCCTCTTGAGTGTGTCCTCTAATTAAAAGAAAGATTAAACCTACTCTGGTCTAATTGCCAGGTCTCCCTCTGGCACAGATGGTGCGCTGTCCAAGGTACCGGGGGTGTTGGGAATAAGGGACCGCCAGGTATAACTCCCAGGAAAGGGAACAGATACTCAGAGAACCAAAAAGAGGCCAGAGGCCTCCCTAACAATGGAATTAGCTCTTATTCAGATATGAGTGAAGTAAATATCCTTCCCAATTGCCCTAGATGGGACCAGGTTGGTGGTGCAGATGGATGTTGCAAATGGGAAGGCAGGTTTGGAGGCAAAGTCATTCTGTCAACTGAAGCAGGATTGTCTATGTATGGGCCCTATGATGAATCCAATCTGGAGATGAACAGGCAAGGCAAGGTTGTGGACAGTTCCTGGAACTGGAATCAGGAAGCTCTGGGTCCCAATCCTGCTTCTGAAATTTGCTCTGTTCATGTAACCCTGGACAAGTCATAAACTCTCTGAGAGTCATTTTCCTTATCTGTAAAATGAAAGAGGGGGCCTATATGGCCTCTGAGGCCTTTCTGGTTCTAACTTTATCATCATAAAAATATTGAAGGCTCCCATTTATATAGAACTGAATGGTTATCGTTTATTGCCTCACATCCTTTGAACAACCCTATGTGGTTAGGAGTATTATTTTCCCTAACTCCTATCCTAGAAAGTGAACAAGTATCAATACTTCCATTTTCCAGTAGGATGGAAGGGAAAGAGAGTAAGGAAACTTTCAAAGGCAAAAGTTACCCAAGAGAGTCAAGATCTGAACTCAGAGCTTCAGCAGAAATATGAGAATAAGATCTTGAGAGACTTGACCTACTCATCCACAACTCTCACTCCAAGGGAGATGTTCTTTAGGTTAGGAGAAGGAATGAGAGGGCTGGAGAGCAGAGGGGCT